>OX457042.1:3276549-3504049 GCA_949752735.1 Lumbricus terrestris | reverse complement strand
GTGATTTCGGATGACATTTTGCCCAGCGCCCTCGTGAACCTGTTTGTATTACAGAACAATGAATGAACCTGATGATGAATATTATTTATGTGTCTGATTTTATGTCGGAAAAATCCAACAAAGGAAAATGGTATTTGATTTGAAGCTGAATATGTTATTGGATTTTCACGGAACAAAGATTGAAACCGATTCAACTTCGAGTCTTTGTTATTCACCACAGTCACCGAGACAGAGAGACAGACAAGCAGTCAGTCAGACACACAGATATAGACAGACGGACAGATATATACGAACAGACAGACAGGTAGGCAGACAGGCGGACAGACAGACAGACAGATAAACGCACACACACACACACACACACACAAACACAAACGCGCGCGAACATGTAACTGGGGTCTACAATAGTCATTTCATAATAGAGTCAATTTGCCTAATTGTCTCCATTAGGAATCTACTTGTATATAAACTTAATCTTCATTCACTGCCGTACTTCGTTAATCTCAGTCTTATCGGCCGATCGGCCCTCAATTCTCCTTAATGCGTTTGTGCCAGATGCCAAGGGAGGGGATGCCCTTGGAGGGGGGAGGATGCAACACTGGCTGCTGATGCTGGGCTGCTAGGCTGGCTGGCTGGCCCCAATGGCATTGCCTGGGGAACGCGCTCGGACGGACGGGCAGACAGGAAGACAGACAGGCAGGGAGACAGACATCAAGACATACAGCAACTTATACACACACGCAAACGAACAGACAGAGACTTGCAGAGGCATAGACAGACATATAGGCACGCAGGCAGACATACCAAAAGAAAGACAGACATACCAAAAGAAAGACAGACATACAGATAGACAGACAGACTGTAAGAGACAGAGACAGAGACTTACAGGTTCTGTCCTCGGGCCCCTCTTGTTCATCCTCTACACCACTCCACTCAGTTCACTCATAAAAGCATCCACAGTCGACCATCATCTATATGCTGACGACACCCAATTATTCATCTCTTTCTCTCCAAGCAGCTTCTCTGACTCCATAAATAATCTTCTCTCTGTGGTCACCCAAATCACCTCTTGGATGACCTCAAATCTCCTCTGCCTTAACCCCTCCAAGACAGAATTTATACTAATTGGCCTCAGAGAGCAACTCAAGAAAATTCCTGATCCCTCTATTTCCTTCAACAATGACTCTTCTTCCAACCACACTTTCTCCGCAAATTCTCCTGTCCGAAACCTAGGTGTAATCTTTGACCAGCATCTTAGCTTCTCCGACCACATAACCCAACTTTCCCGCACTTGTTTCATGCACATACGAGATCTCCGCAGAATCCGACCTATGCTTGACTTTAAAACTGCATCCACAATAGCCACATCCATAGTTCATGCGAAACTTGATTACTGCAACTCTCTCTTCCTAAACATTGATATAACCCAAATTAACCGCCTCCAAGCTATCCAGAATGCCCTCGCCCGTGCAGTGACGAAAACCCCCAAACGTCACCACATCACTCCTGTCCTGAAATCACTTCACTGGCTCAAAATACCTGAACGCATCGAATACAAAGTCCTCTCACTCACTTACAATACACTTCAATCATCCCAGCCGTTCTACCTTCGTCAGTTGTTCATCATCCAGCCACCTCGTTCAACACGCTCCTCATCCTCCATTACACTGCTTCGCCCTCCCATCACTTCATCACTGAAATTCGCAAACCGCTCCATAGCCATTGCCGTTCCACCTCTCTGGAACAAACTTCCGCCAGCACTTCGGCAAACTTCCGACCCATCATACGAACTCACCAAAACTCCACCTCTCGCTATCTCCCCACAGGTCTTTCACTCAAAACTGAAAACATTGCTCTTTCAAAAATCCTATCCTGATTCTTCTTCTCCTTACATCCCCCGCCACTTCAACTCTAAACATCACCCACCTTAGCCGTCCATCTATCTGCCTGCCTGACTCTCCGGACTTGACCCGCTGCCTATCGATTTTGTTTTGATTGAGCGCCTGTGAATAAGCTGGTTCCCGCGACTTGGCTTTTGTGGGCGCTGTAGAAGTTTCGAGATTACGATTACGATTACGATTACTTACACACACAAACGATTTGACAGACAAACATACCAACAGAAAGACAACCCAACAGATGGATAGACAGACAGTGACTTGCACACACACAAACAGACAAGTAGATGTACACAGACAGACAAACCAACAGAAAGACAGAGACAGACAGACAGACTTGTAAACACACAAACAAACAAATAGATGTACACAGACAGACGAAGCAACAGAAAGACAGAGACAGACAGACAGACTTGCAAATACACAAACAGACAAATAGATGTAGGCCTACACAGACATACAGACCAACAGAAAGACAGAGACAGACAGACAGACTTGTAAACACACAAACAAACAAATAGATGTACACAGACAGACGAAGCAACAGAAAGACAGAGACAGACAGACAGACTTGCAAATACACAAACAGACAAATAGATGTAGGCCTACACAGACAGACAGACCAACAGAAAGACAGAGACAGACAGACTTGCAAACACACAAACAGACAGAGACAGACAGACAGACATGCTGTAATTACGTTCGGGGGAACAGATGCCCGCATCATATGCAGCATACCCCGCTGACACAGCAACTGTTGCTGGAGATATCGGTTGCACCCACCCCCTCTTAACTCCGATTACAACCACTCCCGCTGCCACCAACGCAAAGGGCGTCTATAGCAGCAACTACCTGTGGGGGGTGTGGGGGGGGGCGCAAGGACAGGACAACACATCATAAGACGACATGCTGTCTGCTCGACTGACTGTCAGATTGTCTGTCACACAGTCAGAGACTTATAGATACACAATCTGACAATGACATACATACAAACAGAGATTTGTAAGACACAGAGGGAGAGGCATACAAACATGCAGACAGATATGCCAAGGAGACAAACAGTGTCTGTTCTGCTATCTGTCTCATTGTCTGTATGTCTGTCTTCGCGTAAATCTGCCCACGTTTGTGTGTGCGGGTGTGTGGATGTGTGTGCGTGTGGGTGTATGTCTGGGATGCTTTATAGCAGGGGTGTCAAAGAGCTGGCCCGCGGGCCATTTCTGGCCCGCCGACGATTTTTTTCTGGCCCGCGAAGCCTTCCCTAAAGATTAGAAAATTAGAGGATAAAAGTTAAATTTTTTTAATTTTACTGTCAGCGCCAAATACATGTAGGTTTTTCTTACTGACGTCACTTTTGCTCAGACGCACAGCTTTGTGTAGACTGTGTTTCTATGCTATTCTATGGTTTCCGCGGTTGGTGTTAGCTGGCCAGGAGCTATCTCTTAGATGAATACCCAATTTTGCTCAGGAGCTTCGACGCTCTGGCCCGCCATGGGCGCCCGCACATAGAGGCAAGGGGGCACTTGCCCACCCCCTGGAAAATTGACACCTATGTTTTTAACTATACTACTTTTGGGTTTTTAACAAATTTCTTTGCATTAATGCACCAATGACGCGAATGATACAGACAGTGAAAGTCAGAAATCTACATTTAGAGATTTCCATAGAAATAAACATGCTCTTATAACTTTCTGCCTTGCATGTTGAGCTCTTTCTAAAAGCTGTAACAATAACCATAGGCTTTCAACCCTCCTGCGAAAGCCCATGCAAACAGTAGGCCTATCGATTACGGCCTAATTGAGTGGAATCCAGCTGTAATGCAAATAATCACAACTGCACAAAAGTTAATTACTAATGGAAAAGTTTGAAAATAGGCTTCTGACTCGATGCAGCACATGCGAAAAAGCTGGTGCCCTGCGATTGGCTTGTGAGTGGCGCTTTAGAAGCAGCTAGAGTAGCACTTGCCCCTTGAAAACTGACACCTATTTTTCGTTCATTTTATTCATTCGTTCATTCTACGCACTTATATAGCGCACCTTTAGGAAACTTCTTTTTAACATCTGCTTTTTCATTTTTAACAAATTTATAAGGAAACTATCCGTGTTAAACGTTATACACAAAATGAAACTGAGAAATTTGCATAAGAAACCTCTTTGAAAAATACTCGTATTCTTAATTTACAGCTTTGCATTTTTCAAGCTCTTGCTGCTAAAAATTTTACCGTGAATATCGTAAAATTTTTGCCCCCTGCAAAAATTTCTGCGGGCGCCCATGTGGCCCGCCACTTCTTGGAAGATGTTCACACTGGCCCGCCACTAAAAAAGGTTTGACACCCCTGCTTTATAGCCAAAGATCAGTACTGTTGGGCCACAAAGTCATGAAGATAGGAGACCAGAAGACGAGTCTTGGATTGCCCAGATGACAACATCACTGTCTCAGCCCAACCGTGTTTCGGTAGATCATTCATTCATTCATTCATTCACTCACTCACTCATTCATTCTTTCATTCATTCACTCATTCACTCACTCGTTCATTCAGTCATTCAGTCAGTCATTCAGTCAGTCATTCAGTCAGTCAGTCAGTCAGTCAGTAAATAGGTCAATCAGTCAGTCAGTCAGTCAGTCAATCAGTCAGTCAGTAAATAGGTCAATCAGTCAGTTTCTCTAGAAAAGTCATAGTTAAAATAAAAGGCAGTAGCAAGTTAGCAACAATACCAATAACAATAACGGCATCAATAACAGCAACATCAAGCACTAATAATAAAAATATCACAGACGCTATTGATTATAGCAACGATAATAATTAGAACGTGGCCTCTTACCTGCATTGGCCTTCTCAGACTTTCAGAACTCATACGCAATTACAATGCTGAGCTTGCATTGGCTCTATCGAATCATTTCTAACAGTGTATCAGTGTTGATCAGGACACTCATTTTTTTCTATAATAGTTATTATCCCAGTTCAGAGTAGGCCTATCACCGCAAAACGACACTCCAATCTTACCCCAGTCATTTCAGTAACTTCGGGCGAAAGCCCCGTTGTAATTTTTCTCAATTGTACGACCAAAATTTCTTAACAAATGAACTGAATTTTTGGTACTGGAACTAATGTTGGTCGTAGATTTGTAGTATAGCAGAGTAAACAACGTTGTCGCCACTAAACTGTGTTTCCGTTACACAGATTGCCTCCTAAAATCTGTTGAAAGTCTATTGGAAACTCCTCAGCCTCTGTTCGCAACTGTTAATTAAAACGACAGATGGTCACAGTTATTAACAGCCTTTCTGGTCTCTCAGCTGTAGCTTAGCGATATTCTCATCAGAGTCTATGACAAAAACGCGTCCATCCGTACTCCGTAGCCTTCGTCATAGGCCTCACATCAGATCCTCCTGTGAAGTTGTTACATTTGGTGACCACTGAAACGTCAATTCCAATTACGGAAGATAATTGTTTCGGTCGTCTGGTAATTCGATGCATCCTCCTCGGGGCGACTAAACTAATCCGAAGTCTCGCCCGTGACCGACACAGTTCCAGTTGAAAAACTCCAGACCGCTGCCAGTGCCACCAGTCCAAACTCGGACGGTGTATGTATGGGATGAAACTGCGGCACCGTTAAAACCCCGGAGTTGGCTACGCACCCCTTTCACGGTGCCAGGGCTGTCTGTCAGTCACCCTCCAGTAGCGGTCGGTCGGGGGCTTTTCTGCCAGTAAGCCCCCCGTACTCCCAGCCCCGCCTTCGCTCCCACACAATGCGTCTGGGGTTACGGATGATGGGGCAGCTGTTCACGGGGTGCCTCTGGCTGACCCCAGGTGGCCGGGGTGGGGGGTGTGGGGGCGAAATAGCGTTCTCTGAGGGATGCTGTGGACGACGAGATGGTTATTTCGGTTCCCGTTGTACGGCTGGACAAAAGTTTGAGTCAATATTGTTACATCGCTGTAATATAACTCCGCAATTTACTTTGGTAGTGCCAGTCCTTAGTCGAACCAGAGGAGGGAAACGGTGGTTCAGCAGACTCGTGATCTGTGTGACGACCACCATTTTTACAATGTTTTAAAATCATATCTGCCTTAGCTTCTCCTTGAGGTTTCTGAGTGTCTCCACCGACACTGCCTCTTCACTCAGCTCGTTCCAGGCCTTCACTGTTCTGCTACTAAAAATCTTTGTTTGATGACACCCTCGTACTGTCTAAATATCTTACCTAAACAAAACAAAAAACTTAATTTCCTTACAGCCCATCCATGCAATTACACACAAATATAAATCGTATTTCCGACCAGCGTTGCCACTCCTTGGGTTATTTCACAAGATCTTGGTTTTTTATCCGAACTTGGGAAATGGGGTCTTTTTTTGGAACGAACCTGGGTTTTTCCTTGGGTTTTTTTCGACGGGAAAAAGGGATTTTTTGACATTTTCGGCCATTTTTTTATTTTTCGGGAAATTGTGGACTTTTTCCCGGAAGATTTGTGCCGGATGACTAAAAAAGTCGTCAGATTTTTCGGACGGCAAATTTTCGGAAGATTTGTGGGAAATTCAGAAATTTTGGGGGAAATTCTGGGCATTTTCGGAAGATTTCCTCAACTTGGGTTTTCTTGTTTTTTTACCCTCCAGCTTGTTTTTTTTTAAATTTTAGAGTGGCAACGCTGTTTTCGACACTCTCCCAAGTGGCAATTCGCACAATTTGCGGACCTCCATACACGCGTACGCGTACGCGTAAAAATTATGCTTCCCCACCTCCGTGTACAAAAGCTAATTAGGTATAAAAAAACGTCTGTAGCCTAAAACAATTATTTTACCGTCAGCTACTTTCTATATTTTTTAAACATCACATGCTAATAATATTGATAGTTAAAATTTGGCAACTTTCATGGTTCACAGTTTAAATCTGAACAGAATTTAATTATAATGCAATAAAATGCCATCGGACGAATATATGCGGGTTAACATAGAGAGAGAGATATGAATAGGTTATAATGTGGACGTCTTGATTAGACATTTATTTTGCGTGCGTTAATTTCTCTGGGTCCAGGGAAAACAAATTGCCACACTACAACGTACCCCTCCCATGAATAGTATTCATTCAGTCATTCGGCGAACACTCACGATCGAGGTCATTTTCTGAGGACAAAACACATTAAGACTTTACGAGACTCGGAAACGGGTAATTTGCACGAACGGGTGTGAATCGGAGGGGCGGTGCATGCGGGGGTATAGAAAGAAGCAGAAAAGACGGCTGCAATATTCGCTCTGTAGTACTCCGGGCCCTGAAAGTCCAATGGCTTCAGCCATTTCGCCTAAAGTCAGTCTGTAATCACCATGTTCGTATTAGCCTTCCGTTTACCCTTTCGTGTCAGCTGCCGTAATCATGGACCCCATGATTAATGACCGGGTCGCCCTACCCTCTCGTCGGGCCGTTAGCGGTGGGACCGAAGAAGGGACGCGTTTTAAACGGTAGCCCTGGATGGACAGGATACGTCTGGTTAAGTAACGGATTCAAAAGCACGGCAATTTTCCAGCCGAGGGTCGATCGCCTTCGGCACATCTCCAGACACTCTTTGATTTCAGAAAGAAAGATTATTACGAGAAAAGAGTTGAAAGAAGGGCGTTCATGTAAGGTAATATAGACTGTATATGTTGCGTCCCCTCTTAGTACATGAACGCCGAAAGAAGTCTTGAGCGTGCGTCAACATGGACGCCATCACGAACCGGGACGATATATCACGAGAGTCGTCCACAATCATAGGTGGCGCTTTCGATCGCCACGAACTGAATTAATGCGGCGTTAATTCAGACAAGGCTATTACGATGTCGTTTGCACAAAAGGGTTTGTTGGTTTTACGCTCGTTAAGACATTCCCACTTTTGAGGTAACATGTTGGCCTGAAACGAATCAACGCGACCTTAGTGACCTCAGAACAAAAACCACAAAGCTGTTCAGATGGTTCATGTAGGCTATGAGTCACTTTGTAGTTAGGTCTATTATGCTGAGGGTCTTTAAATAGACTTAGCCGATCAAGGAAAAGATCAGTGGCGGAGCCAGGAGGGGAGTTAGGGGTCTAAGCCCCCCAAAAGGTCGTCTGGTTTTTTGCACAGAGAAAATGAAAATTTAATATTTTCATGAGATTTGGACTAAGCCCCACAAAAATGAGGTAGCTGGGGTTCACCATTAGCAGAGACAGAACTAAACTAGAACAAATATTGAACCGGATGCGACGACTGGGATTCCTTTCCACAATGTTTCCGAACATTGAGAAATTAGATGCTGGGCTGCTTCGTAATGTAATGCTAAATGTCAATCATGTCCTGAGGAACCTTTTTCCACCTCTATCAAAAACCACCTGTAACTTGTGCCCTAGACCGCATTCTTTTGTTCTACCAGTTAAAGATGTTAGAAACTTTATTCCGAGGGTTTTCTTTGTCGCCCATTAATGGCATTGTTATCTTTACATTAATTTGTTGTTTATTTTTAAACTGCATTGACATGTAACTGGGTGTGGTGTGTCACCCTGATTTGTCTCATTAAACGAAGATTATAATTTTTATATTCATTATGTTTAAGTAAGCGACAAAGTGTATTAGCGAGTATTGATTGGTTGATTGATTGGTTGTTTGTTTGATTGATTCATTCATTTATTGATTCATTGATTGAATGATTGATTGACCGGTTGATTGATTGATTGATTGATTAATTGATTGATTGATTGATTGATTGATTGATTGATTGATTTGAAGAATTGAAATCACCCAACGAAAAATATTAAATATTTAGACACCTTTTTAATTGGTCTTTGGTCGATAATATAAAGGGCATTGTATCGTGCTATCCTCAGTGAGGATCCTGTGTGGCCAAGTGGGTTGTAGCCCGCTCGCCGCGCCGGCGAAGCGGGTTCGATTCCCCGGTCGGATCTTTACATACTGCGGGTGGCTCGGTCGCAATATAAACGTGGAGTCGACGCTGAAATCATCTTCGAAATGAAAAAGAGTCGTTAAACCCAAACATTTCATTTTTTGCTATCCTCAGTTTTCTTGTATCTCAGTACACGAATAAAATTTCCAGGATTATTGTTGTGATTGATTGGTTGGTGGCTTATTTGATTGATTCATTCAATAATAATAATAATAATATTCGTTTATTCAAATTCAATCTGACACACCGCAGAACGATTACAGGTAGGCTACAATTAAGGTTATACGAAATACGGCCAGCTTCGCACGACACGCAGATCGGCTACAACAGGTTCGGTAACTTAACACTAATGGCCTAAGTGTTGGAACGCTCCTGATCGGCCACGCCAGGAGTGGGAGGGGCTAACTTATTTTTCAACAGACCCGAGTCAAACAACACAACAGAAAGCGCCACTGGCAGCTAACAGAAAATTCAAATAAATCTTTGCCCTGAGCGAGGCTTGAACCCGGGCGTGGACTCCGAAATCTGTTTGAGACCTCCATGACCCGGGTCGCGATAATGACTCAGTTTATCGACCAACGCTCTCTCCACTGAGCTACGGAGCCCCCCGCTCTCTCCACTGAGCTACGGAGCCCCCCATTCATTCATTTATTGATTGATTGATTGAATGATTGATTAAATGATTGATTGATCGATTGATTGAGTGATTGATTGAGTGATTGATCGATTGATTGACTGACTTGAAGAATTGAAATCAGTCTACTAAAAATTAACTATTTAGACACCTTTTTAATTGGTCTGTAGTCGACTATATAAGCAGCATTATACTTTGATATATACAATTTACTTCATTTCCCACAATACCCCGATGAAAATGCCAGGATTATTATTGTGAAAACGGACAATGGTAGCGAATGGTCTATACTAATCACATGATCCGATCAGTATTACAAATGTTCTTTGCTTTTCGGACAGTCCGTGGTGTCAACGTTCGGATGGATCGGTCGGGGTTTCGTTTCGGATAGAAAAGCGTAGAGCTGACAACCGTTCTTAGTCAAGTCAATGCTCCCCCATCCACAGAAATGAAAGGACGTTTGCAGCAGCTGTCGTACTGATGACCGTGGAAACTGCCTCCTCCTCTCAGCAGATAACGCTTTTGAATTTAGACCATCACAGTGCAATGGAATACAGATATATTTAGCCTACGATATATATATATCTATATATATAGATATATATCTACATGTATATACATCTAGATATTATATCTAGATATATATATATATATATATACATAGTGGGCGAATAATATATTCCACATGCGCGAATCAGTCGATGACTTGCTATAGATACCAGTCCAAACGGACAGAGTTGGTGGGGCCAGTGAGGTAAATCTCACCCGATGGGTTCGTTGACATACTTAGATCTATATGCAATATGCATGCATGGGCGGAGTCGAGATCGTACGGTCGCTATGGAAACACGTGTATATCTCTTATATTCGCATATACCGATATATAATTGTATGGATATATATATCTTCAGACTAGGCGTTCGACAGCATTGATCAGAGGGTAACGTGGGCAGTTTTGGAGTCATATGGGGTGGATTGCAAATTGACTCATCTCTTGAAAGAAATAAACAGCAATGCAAAGGCAGGAGTAAGAGTATGTGGAGAAACTGGTCCCTGGTTTAACACTAGCAGAGGCACAAGACAAGGTGACCCAATATCACCAAACACCTTCATCACACACTTGGAAAGGTTAATGGACAAGATCAGGGAAAATGACGGTGTAATGATTAGTGGCGAGAATATCAACAATCTATGCTTTGCCGATGATATCGACTTGATTGGAGAAGATGAGCAACGAGTGGAACACACAGTGCAGACGTTGAATGAAGAAGGAAAGAGATATGGTCTCACGATGAACTTTGATAAGACAAAAACAATGGTATTCGGCGACAGGGATCTAGCGTGCACAGCAGATGGTTGTAGACGGAATCCAATTAGAGAACGTGGACAGGTTCACATACCTCGGTTGCAACATGACGTATGATCTTGATTGTAGGCAGGAAGTAATGGTCAGAATTGCAAAGGCGATGGCAGCACTAAAAACTTTAGACAAGATCTGGAAGAGCAAAGCCATAAAGCAGGAAACTAAGCTGAGTGTACTAAGAACTTGCGTCTTCAGCAGCATACTATATGGATGCGAGGCTTGGGTAATAACAAAAGATATCGAGAAAAGAATATTGGCTTTCGAAAGGAAATGCTATAGGAGGATTTTGGGAATAGTGTGGACACAGAAAGTAACTAACGTAGAACTGTACAATCGCATACACCTCAAGGAAAACATGATGCAGAGTATAATCCGTAGGAAACTGGGTTTGTTCGGCCACATATGCCGAATGAGCAATGACAGGAAAATAAAGACAATGGTGTTTGGAATGATGGACGGACGAAACAAAAGAGGGCGACCTCATAGAGAATGGGCGGATGATTTAACAGACTGGTGCGGAACATCACTGCAGAAGCTGAGCCACATCGCACTGGAAAGAGAACAATGGAAGAACATGGTTAAAATGGCGTCAGACACCTACGGGCGTTGAGCCCACGGTTCATGATGATATATATATATATATATATATATATATATATATTCATCCTCCCCAATACTCGTTAAACTTAAACTCGTTATATATATATATATATTGTCTCAACCCACTTGCAATATAGGTTTATGTCGATGGTATTAACTCACATGAGTTTTAATGTAGGCCTATATATATATAAGCCTACCGTCGTAAATATTTATTAACGCAAACACTGTAAATGACAGCAAGAAAGAAAACTCGGAAGGCTAAGTAAAAATGGAAAGCTTATGATAAAAGAGAAACTCTAGGGCCATTAATCTGAAATTCCCATAATCTTTCAGTGGATGACGAATTCACGAACACAAGGGCGACCGAATTCACGAACACAAGGGCGACGTTTAAAATGTCGCTTGATTATAATGACTTAATCACACATCAGATAATGATATTCGGTCTATTTGCTTCTGACATCTGATCTTAATTTCACAAACTCACTTCGAATCCTGTATACAGTCATGCAAGTCCCGTGCGCATTACAGCTGCCCTCTCAACAAAGCAAGCGAACGCTGTATAGGCCTACGATACAGAGTACAGGGTATATCGAAACAACTCGTGATGTGGACCACACGTGATGTTTACACAATGACGGAGAGACTCAGAAACGGATATGCTGTAAACCGTCTGGCTTAGAAGTAGCCTTCTAAACAATTATTGGACAGACGTTGTTTATCACAGAACAGTCTAAATAGAACGACTTCTAATTGCCTCGTGTATGTAACCGATCTGGACTTTTATAAATCGCACTGAGCATAGGAAGCCCTCAAAAGCGCCCTTGCAGGATTTAAGCAAAATAATGTTCAATAGGCTATATACGATTTGCAGTGTTTAGGCGCGCAGTAATTTAGAGCAGGCAATTGCCTTTCTGCTGGTAGTGTTTTAGGTCTGCTGCATCTGCATTATAGGCGGCCTGATCAGCTGTTCATTACCAGCTGCTGTGCATTGTGCCGAGTTCTTGCGCGGGGCTAGAACTGATAAGAAAAGCAAACTTCAACACCGCCAGTTGATTCTATTATTACACTTTATAGCTGCTGTACGCACAAGACTTAACGTGGACGTCTGTGGAAAGTGTATGCACGTGCAGCTAGGCGTTTACCTTGGCACAGGAACAAAGCCACACGTCTGCACACTGAGCACGCCGAGTTTTCTGTTCGTACACCGTTCTGAAATAGTTCGGGGTTGGTCCAAGCGCTTTTTCCGCTGCGCCTGCGCACCCTTATCGCATGATTCAGTATTTCCGGTTTTCATACGTTCAAAATGGCGGTCGTGGACGCAACGAAACGCGGGGGAATCTGCGTAAATATTGTTTTTGTTGCTTATTCGAATTTCTTTAACACAGTTAGTTACCAGTAATCAGTTAGAAGAGTTATCAATCCATGGGACGCGTTTCGTTTTTAATTTCGTGCAGTTTCAGTGACTTGTGACCCGAATATCGGGATTGTTTATAGTTTGATTTTTGTTCACAGGCGTCTCTGGTTTCGTCGTACCGTATAACGTCGATTTTGCACCCTATAGGCTGCGTTGTACAAGCCGGACTGTGCATGCAATACTTTGCCGGTTTAATAATAATAGCCTAATAATAGTGATGGATTTGGTTGCTCATGTATTTGTGTAGTCCGGTTTTATTTTAGCGTTAGGCCATAATTATTGCGTGTATTTAATCGTCGCTTCGATTGCGACAAATTGCGTAAGTTCCAGACTTCTTGACTTCCTTGGTGTAATTTAAAACTTCCGAAATTTAATACTTCCGTAATGTCACTTGAGACTTCCGCGTCGCAATTCTATAATACTAAAGATTTAGACATGCAACATATGATCATTACTATTATATGTATTGCTGTTAGGATTCGGTTCAGGCGAAGATGAGGAACGTCAACCTTGGCGGCCATGTTGGTTTCGACAGTCTTCCCGATCAGCTGGTCAACAAGGCTGTGGCCGTCGGATTTGCCTTCAACATTCTCTGCATTGGTGAGTGATGTCCAGCAACCGAATCTCTCTGTGTTCATCAAATCATTTGACCCCAAACTATGCATCCGTGTTCTCTATAGATTCTCGACTGAAGAAAGAACAGTTCGTATAAGGGTCTGTCCATATTGTATGCCTCTCCTGCATGGCGGGGACCTTGCTAGTGGATTGGACAAATCCCGTCTTGAGAGCCTCATGAACAAACTTAGACGAGCCGGCTACTTACATCCTGATACACTTACAGCAGAAACTTTAGCGCAAGAGGCTGTTAAGGTGCTTTTCAAAGCTGTTCAAGAAAATCAACTTCATGTCCTCCGTAACCTCTTTCCACTACAGCGTGATCTATTATATAACTTTAGAGAAAGGGCTCACAATTTCATCCTCCCCAATACTCGTTAAACTTTATTCCAAGGATGTTATTCAAAAACATGTACTAATTATTTTGACTCTAAAGCTTTAAGCAGCCATACTGTTAATTTTGCTAATGTAAACCTACAGCGTTCTGTCTGTTGTTTATTGGATTAAACGCATATACATACATACCTACTACGTACACAGGGATGGGAGGAGGAGGGGATCGCCGGATGTAAGCGATTTGAGCACTTTTGCGTGTACACTGGAGTTGTCCTCGACAAAATGCACATCTATAGGCCTACCCAAAGTAAATTTCAAAATTTTTAGAACGTCACATAATTAGCCTATTTATAACTTTGTATTATCCTATGTGGTATAATATGATTACATTAGAATGAAATTCTGTTCATATCTAAACAGTAGGCCGAATTGTTAAAAAAAATACCTAGCAGAAAATTATGTTTTACAAAAATAAATCGTAGGCTACGGTATAATATAATTATGTTTTATAGATCTATGACTTTAGCTAATTTTATCTTTTGTCCTTGGCGAAGGTGGAGAAAGTTGTTTGTAAGTACGCATGGGTGGTTAAAAAATGTGCGAATTGGAACAGGGTAGGGGTCGAAATACGATTTTTGTATGTGTAGTGTGTACGTAATCATACGGACACTCTATATATATCTCGGTTCGTGCACGGGTATCTTAACCCTTATAGGGTATCGATTTTTTTTCACAGTTTTTGGTAACCGGGGGGTAAAAAAATACCCCCAATTTTTTTCCGTCAAATCTATGGAAATGTTTAATTTATCTGATAGACAAGGACAATAGAACACATTAGTGAATATAATTAGCAAGAAATCTTGAATTAAAATGATGACTCATTCCAATATGACTGTCTAAAGCGAAAGTAGTAATAAGTTGTGAGTCAATGCTGCCATGCTACCAGTTTCAGATACTGATCACTAAAGACACATGCTGTGTCGCAGGGTTGATTGAAATAACTAACTGCAAGCAATAACAAGCGGCTGTAATAGCCAATAACTATGACGTTTACAAATTTCACTTGACAAAACTGACCAAATAGAAACATTCAGTGACAAGTAGGTCTACACCCATAATAGTTTTACCACAGTTTCAGTGGGCAATGGCCAATGGGCATGCAACATATGCATTCGTATGATATTGTACAGTAGTGGCCATATTATTATGGACAAGGCTAAGAAAACGGTTTTTGGTACACATATACATACATACATGTACATACATACATACACACATACATAAATACACACATACATACATGCATGCGTACATACATACATGCGCACATACATACATGAAAACATGCATGCGTAGCTGCATGCATAAACACATCTATATAATATATACTTATACATACATATCATATATACATACACACATATACATACATACATATACACATACATACACACATGCATACACATACACATGCATGCATACATACACACATACATGTACATACATACATAAATGCATACATACATAGTACATACATACATGTACACACATACACATACTTGCATACATACACGTATGTATGTATGTATGCATGTATGCATGTATGTATGTATGTATGTATGTCTGTATGTATGTACATGTATGTGTGTATGTATGTGTATATGTATGTATGTATATATCAGTTCTGTGTATGTATATATGTATGTATAAGTATATATGCAACTTCTATAATTTTGACATACGCATTGAACGCTGCTGCATCAACCAAGAAATAGTAGTCTGCCGCTAGGTGGCAGCGCAATGTGGCACAGCTGAAAACGACATTGGGAAGAAAAAACATATCTAGGAAAAGACACAAAAGCAAAAGTCTGTTTTGCTTTATTCAAAAGAAGCCTACGAAAAAAGTAGACTGGGGGTTATTTTTTACCCCCCCGGTTACCCTATAAGAGTTAAATGGTTATGATACTCAATTACTCATTCAAACATTAAGTGGTGGTTAAGATCCTCACCAGATTAGTTCATTGATAGTCGTGTAGATTTACATGCAATATTGCTCTCAAGTGCCGTGGATGATGATGATGCACTGATCTGCTGACAGGTAGTATTGAACTAATTGTCTGCAACGATTACTTCCCCATTGACATGTTTAATGACTCTATACACCCTCGTGTACCGTGCAGTTCTTAAATCCTATTATAGTTACAAGCACCTGCCAATATCCGGACGGTGTTTGTCTTGTCTCCGGAATCAGGTGCCAACGCTGCTGAAGTAGTAGGCGTGCATGCAATTTGTCATCACCCATGGCATACTTGAGTTTACCCAACCCCGCGCGCTGCGTTGAACGCGCGCGCAAGACTGTATCTTGGTGACCGTGGGCTATTGCAGTGTGTCATGTGGAGGGTTTTCCGTTTCTAAGTGACATGGCTATCATGGAAGAGGCGGTACCAGCCATTTTGTTGTTGCCAGGGCATGCATGAATGGGGCAGTCATTGCAAGCAATCAGTGCAGGGTGATTTATGTTTATTTTTATGCCCCAAACAAGTGCTCGACTGGGCAAAAAATATGGCGGACTTTGACTTTGTTGCCCAGATCTATAGCGTCGCCTCTGTGTGAGGGCGACGCGGTCAGAGGTTATGTATTTGATACGTTGACGATGCCTATATAATGACAAATGGTTTGTGCTATTGTTTTCACGCTATTGTTTTCTTAGTCTGTTGCGTGCATGGACCTGCTGCAGAGACCGGCCTTGCAGGTGTATGTGCTACTAAGAAGCCGATAGGAATAACAGGACCATAAGACCTACTGGTATCACTTTAGATGACCGTCCTTTGGTTTGGATGTGTATACGTGTGTGCGAGGGCGCACGGCTAACGACTTATTGTAATCGCAGCATTGTCAAGCCTGGATTTCGCACAATGGCGACGAAAATCATTGATTTGACACAGCTTCGTGAAACAGTAAATACTTATTATACTTACTAGCTTTTATACCCGGCTTCGCCCGGGTTATGTTTATTCTAAGAATAATCCTGTGACCATTAATGTTAAAATGGCTACATCTGATTGGTTGCAAAATATGTCAGATCTGCCTTGTAAGCAGTGATTCCGTTAACGTGCGTCCGTGCGTCCCGGACGCACAAATTTTGACGCCGGACGCACAAAAATAAAGGCGGTGCGTCCATGGACGCACTGAAGTTGTGGATGGACGCACAAATAAATTAACGATGCGTCCATAGGACACCAATAAGAAATACCGTGGGGTCCATTATGTGTAACTGTCTCAGTTTATGCATTGCGTATTAACTGACTTGTTAGTGGTGAATAATTTATGCAATGACCTATTTATGAATACTTCATTTCTTTGTAAGTGAGTGACGTACATAGCATACATGCAGGCCTAAACCATCGACATGTCAGCAATATTATAGCGTTCAACCGTTCCCATGAGCTGGCTTAAAAAGTAATGATCGTCGTCGGATAGATCCTAAAATCAAGAAAATTAAAAGAAGTACAATATTTCTAAAATATTTTTTCTTAGAAAGTATAAAACTTATTATCGTCGGGAAGATTGGTACTACAGTTATAAGCTATAGTGTCCTAAAATTTCCCTGTTTATTTTTTAAACGATGTCATTGTCAACGACAATCGCATTTTAGCTCTCTCAGGCTCTGCATTCATTCATTCATTTCAATAAGTTAGGCCTACATAACGCCTCTACAAGAAGCTAGCCCTCTCAGAGACGCTCTCCAGTCAATATTGCAATCTGATTGTGCTCTAACACCAGCTTTTGCTTCTAAATGGCTGTTTATTTGTTCTCAAATTTTAAAAACTAAAGACTTCTACTTATCGTTAACTTAGGCTATAGCCAATATAGACCTATGGCCTAGCCTACTTGACCTTTCACGATTCCACGATACAGGCCTATATTTTATTCCAATTCAGCCTACCTCTGGCGAAGGTGACTGTAATTTATGAGTTTATGACTTGGTATTTTCTGTGTTGGTATCCACAACTTCAGATTTTAACACACAAAAAATAGCCAACGGTGAAATGAATTTATAGCTGACTTTAGCTATAATATTTATGCGCCTAGCCTAGATGAACTTTTGTAAACGGAGAAGGGAATTTTTTAGAGCCAATTTTTACGTACGCGTGTGGCTGTTCGCAAAATGTACGAGTCGCAACAGAATGAGAGGGTCAAAAATACGATTTTTGCGTAGGTTACGTAATAATAGACCTAATGGTTGGGCCCTTTGTTGCCTGTAGGGGCCTAATATAAGAAGTTCGGAATTTTTTACATTTGGCCTACTATGGCCCGATGGGACTCCAAAAATGGATGGGTGTGGAGTCCATGACTCTTATCCATTTGGTGTGGACTCCAATTTTTTTGATGTGATGCGTCCATGACTCCAAGAATTCAGACCTTAACGGAATCACTGCTTGTAAGCATGATGTAAGAAATACAGCATGCTTGTAAGCGTAGAGGACCTAATCATGTCAAATTCTGCAAAGTGTGTGCTGACGTCAAGATATGGCGGGAAATTTAGGATTTTTTACACTACTCTGAGGTACCCGGCGTTGACCGCTAAATTTGGGGGTTTCGCCAACCCTCCACCCCACCTCGCTTCCCCCCAAAAGTCAAACATGACTCGCCCCTCGGGGCGGGTGTGTGCTGACTGTGGGTAGTGGCTCGGCCGCTCTCTATCTCTCTAGCTGCAAGGTTTGAGGTGTAAAGATGCGAAACTGCGCGAATATATGAAAATAGCGAAATTTCGGTTTTTCGTCCCCACGAAGGCCCTCGTGGAGAGATCTTCACAAATCCCCAATTGGATTGTTCCGGTGGTCAATAGCTGCGAAACTGTAGGCGTCATGGGCGGAGTTTGTCAGGGGCTAGGCGGTTAAGCTCCCCCCCAAGAAGACCCAAATTCATTTTTTTACCGTGTAAATGATATCTTTTCCCGGGCTTAGCCCCCCAAGAAGGCTTTAGCCCCTCCAAGAACGGAAACCATACTCCGCCCATGGTAGGCGTATAATTCTGGACAAACACACACTCTCCTTTCTCTATGGTTTCTGCACTGCATGAGAGTGCCTATTAATAACTTGGTTAATACAATTATTGCTGGCTGTCTGTTCTGTTAGCCTATAGTTAAGATTTCTGCGATCTGCGCTCTTGTGAATATTTCAACTGCATAATTGTAGGCCTACACTGAAACCGGTCGCGATTTTGTCAACCGGTTTCATATTCGTGCGATAAGCAAGAATGACGTCATGACATGGCGAATTCATTTGAACTGTAGTCTGATGTGGTTCGTCCAACGAATGGCAACAATGGCGGATTAAATCTGTAACGCTTCTCTAAGGCTAAACACGCGCAAATTTAAAATGTTGATATTTCGCTTTTTACGGTGAGTTGAGAGCTGAAAATAGTCATCCTGACCCACAAATTCGCATGAGAAGCTAAAAAAAATTGTTTAGTGTTGCGAAATGAATCGGTCTCTGAGCCTTTCCTGCGACGGACATCCATACCCACAGAATTTCAGAATTATATTATAGATAATTATATTCTGTTAGTCCAAACCCTGAATAAAGGATGAGAGCTGCTCCAAACTGCGACGAGGCGTACCAGAACACATCGTAAACGTCAGCAGAGCTGTAAGCATATGTATATATATATATATATTATATGTGTATGTATATCGGTATATGTATATATGTGTATACATATATATGTATGTTTTTATGGGCCCCACGGTGGACGTCAACTGCCCCTATAGACAGGATGCCATTAAGCACTGCAAGAAAGCAGCGCATGCATCATGCACCAGTCTACTGTTTCGCCCCTCGGCGGGATGTAATTGTTCCCATCGTGTATACCCTATTAGTTTTCCCGTCAACTTCCGATTCGTTTGACTGCTTCCAGTTTCCATAAAGTGACCGGTGATATATCTTTCTAAATTTCTCATGACGCCGACCAGAATGAGGTAAAGAACAGAATGAGGTAAAACACAGAATGAGGTAAAGCAGACATCAATCAGAACAAAGACCGAAATGTATACACTGCGATTAAGCACCGTGAATATTGGAGAAAGGGAATTGCAGAAAGCCACACTGCAGCTAATTCAGAGGGAGTATACAGGATGAACGCCCTCAGAAATTACTCGTTTCCCGTATAGTTTCTTTTGTTATTTTTTTGTTCCCATGGCACGTGTCATCTTTTGCCCGGCGCACGTTCATTCATGATTCCGAGCCACATCCAACTCAGCACCACGCCTTTGGAATGATCTGCCTGCTGAGTTCCGATCGATCCTTTTAAGTTCCTACTCCATCGTTACTAATCACACACCTTCCTCAGGCTCCTCTATCCATCACACCTCGGGGTTTTTCATTCGAAACTAAAGACACTGCTTTTCAAGGAACTCTTGTATACCCTGCCTCATCTGATCCTTCACCCTCCAATTCCCGACTCAGACGACACCCACCTTAATAGCTGTTCCACTCCTCTGATCCTATACAGTAACTCGACCCGGACCACCATGGACTACTCCTACGGACAACCCTTCTAACTCAACGCAGCGCTCGTGAATAAGCCGGTGCAGAGGGAGAGAGGTAGGGATGGAGGGAGAGAGGTAGGGATGGAGGGAGGGGAGGGGCGCTTGGCTTTCTAGTGGCGCTTTAGAAATTAGGAGATTACGATTACGATTCCTATCAGCTGATCTCCTCATGCATGGGAAACTATATTATATCTACCTCTTCATGTCCACAAGCGCTCTAAACTGCACGGAGCTTGTCTATATTACACTGTCTATTAAAAAAATTATGTGTCCATGTGATTTGTTTCAATTGCATAACTGTACACTGTAACCGGTTGCCGTCTGCCCAGCAGATTGTTCATTCAAAAGGAATATTATTATGTATGGTTCGTAATGGTTGTCCGGCTCAATGCACACTGTTGTTCAGCTGTGCACCTCTGAAGTGTGTATCGTACACCAGGATGTGCACTATATAGAAACAAAGAGGTCATAGAAAGGTCGTAGAAATAGTCTCAAGGAGGTCATGTACTCAAAGGTCATCAATGGTCTTTAAGTGATGATGACAAGAGGGTCACAGAAATAGTCTTACGAAGGACTCAAAGATCACAGAGTGGTCAGAAAGTATAGTGAGTCTTATTCTTATGCCAAAGTTCGGGCAACAGGAGGTGCTGTACTTTGCGTGTTTTTTTTAAACAACGTCGGCGCAATATATAGTATTGCCCAGACACAATATAATATTACTGTATATATATATATATATATATATATATATATATATATATATATATGCATAACCAGCGGCAGAACATGCAGTGTATACCCTCAGACTGTGTCTCCTATCATGTCCGTATTAGAGACATCTGTCACAACTGCAAAATCCTGAAACCAACCTAAATTGGCGTCTGCAGGCCGTTTCCAACAAGGCTGCTCTCTATAGGCTATGCACGCACATCCGGGTCAAGTATAGGCGTAGATTAGCCTAACTTTTGTGAACAGTTTGGACGCCTATTATTTACAGCGATTGAGGAAGCTTTCAGAATATAATGTGTCGTTTTCAGTTTAAAGATCATCCTTGTGTATGGCCTATCAAGTTTATGCATAATAAAAAATGACGATAGCGAAATAAGTCAGCAGCCTTTCCGCTTTATAGAAACCAGTGAAGCGATAAGACTTTGTGTATTTTGTTTTATTAGTCGCGAGCGAGCGAGCGATTGGAGCGTGTCGTGCGGATGTTAGTATAATCAACGCTCGTTAATAAGCTGGTGCCCCGCGCTTGGCTTTCGTGTAGCGCTTTAGAAATTTCGAGGTTACGATTACGATTAATCCAGAGACTGCTGGTTTGACGGATTACAGGAGAGCTGTGAAGGTTTTCTGTGGACAGTTTTGCGAATTGAACACGGAAACTTTATTTTGACTCATGCGGAGAGAAATCAGTCTGTAGCCTAATTTCCCGGTTTTTGTAGTCGTGTGGTAATTGTCTCGAATTTGAAAGCAACATTTCTTCACGTCATCGTGAGAACCTTTGCGTTCACTGGATTTTTTTTAATCACCGTGAATGTGATTTTATCCGGTCTTGTTTTCTGAGGATCATTGTTTGATGTTTGTCGTATAGGTTATTGGTTCCTGTTTGTAACTCTGGTTATATTAGGCCTTCACCTTATCAACAAATTCTTGTTGCTTCAAAGGCCTATCGAAACTTAGACTTATTCTTCTCTTTAAAATTCATCATTCTACTTTTACCTTTGCAATTTCTATTTGCTACAAACTTAGGACTATATAGCCTTTGCATATCCTATTCATTTGTAACTTTTTCTCGTTGCATATCCTCTTCATTTTAAACTTTTTATTTTTGCATATCCTATTCATTCTAAACATTTTCCCTTTGCGTATCCTATTCATTATAAACTTTTAGGTCTCTGTATATCCTGTTATTTTTAATATTCATTACAAACTTGGCCTTTACAAAGTTCCAGTTAAGGTTACCATACTTTAAAAACTTCTCTTTCATATGACATGTTGTTGTTACCATACTTTAAAAACTTCTCTTTCATATGACATGTTGTTGCTGACCCCATACTAACCTAAGCCTCGGCCTTACTTTCAGATAACCCCCACTGTTACTGTACACCGGTGTTGCTTTCACTCTGGTTCCACCCTGGGGTGTTCTTTTACGACTTGCTGTTGCTCACTCACAAGTCTCCAACATTCTGAGGGACGTGCAGAGCTGCCCAGTTTTGGCATCCTTTGATATATATGTCATCCAAACCCCTCGATTATAATCCTTCCCAGCAAGACTCCCTGTAGTAGCTGCCATATACTGGCTCAGCTGTGAATCATTTCAGCGTTCCATCGACATTTATGAATCAACGGGGTTCAGAGATCAACGGAGCCAGCTAATATGATACTAGACAGCAACCGTTACAAACAGACCCTACATGTAACGTCTGGGTGAAGAGTTTTCTTTGGTATATTAAATATTGCTCTGCAGTATGGTTCATGTTGGAAGTCTCTCTACTGCGTTTTGAATCGACCACTGAATGTTGAAACGACTACTTTTGAAGAAACTACTGCTTTTAGGTCGACTATTCTTGAAGACGCTTCTCTGCATTTTTAAGGGACTACTTTCGAAGGAACGACTACATTTTTGATCGATTACTTTTAAAGGAACTACTGCTAGTTGAAGCGGCTTATTTTGAAGGAACTACAGCTTTTTGAGTTGGGCTACTTTTGAGGAAACTACTGCTGTTTAATTGGCTACTTTGAGGGAACTATACAGCTGTTTTAATTGGCTACTTCTGTGAGAACTACATCTGTTTGAATTGGCTACTTCTGAGGGAAATAAAGCTGTTTGAATTGGCTACTTCTGAGGGAAATACAGCTGTTTGAATTGATACGTTTGAATAAACATAATTTTTGAATTGTTTACTCTCGCGTAACTATATCCTGCTGTCGAATCCATTTTATGCTGGAACATAATTCTGTGATATGTCGGAGTCACAGCCATCAATCTTCCTTGACACGGACTGGCTGCTGAAGAAGAATGCTGAGAAACATTATGTATTTAACCTTCTGGTGGTAGGTGAGTTACTCCATGTGGTTTAGATCTTATCGTCCGACATGGTAAAATATAAGGTAATGAAAGTGGATGTGTTGCGTCTTCATTGTGCATGTCATTCGGGTTAATGTGCATGTTTTTTAGTATGGCTCTGACCCTGCTCCCTTCTTCAATGAATTGATCTGATGGGAGCCCTCACCACCCAGCTGCTCATTTTAATGGGTCATTATGGATGTCATTCTATTTAAGCTAACGATGCAAGGACCGTGCTAACTCGAGATCGAAATCTGGTAAAATAATTAATTAGTCACCCGATTTTTATGGGAAACCTCATCAAACCTCACCATCACGCTCGTAAGAGCATTGTAGTGCTTTTGTGGAAGTGTGGCCATTGGAATGGAGTATCTTTTGGTTAGTTGTGTGTGTGTCTGTGTGTCACAGTGTGTGCGTGTGTGCATGAATGTGTGTGTGTATGAATGTGTAAGTGTGTGTGTGTTTGTGTGTGTGTGTGTGTGTAAATGTGTGTGTGCGTGCACGCACGCGTGTGTGTAGCCATGAGTATTAGGACTGCTAGGTATATTTTGATGGCTTAAGGTATAACTTATAAGTTCAGACATTCACTCCTTTTGAACATACTCCGCCACTGGTTCTTCTCTGCCAGTGCCAGTCCCAAGCCTGGATAAAGGAGGATGTAACAAGCACCTTTTGAACATTTGAACCACGCTTTCAACAATAATCTTAAGAGGTTTGGTTATGAGATTGCGTTAGGTTCAATGGCCTTAGCTATAAATATGGCTTCCAACTACAACGGAATTCTGTCAGTTGATGCTACTGCCATCGTTTACGGACGGAGTCCACAGGTGCACACTGAAGTAGGGCAACAATTTAGAGCGACAAAGAGATGGGATAAATAAATTTTCAGCTTAGAGCGATAGACAATCTCACTCGGAGAGTTGCATGCATGGCATTGCGTGGATGTGGAGAGTTCGCGATGGAGGAACCGGCAACATGTGAATGAAATTCAGACAAAAGAAAGACGTGTACCAGGAACAACACACATAACCTATTAGATGATAGTCATCAAAGCGAGGAGCGACCTCTAACAAATAGCTAGAGGAATCAACAAAGACAGCATTGTGCCTAGTTTTTCCTCGTCTTATAAGATAACCGATACTGTCGAGCCATACGTCATTATCTGCTGACCGTATGGGACACACCGCCTGTCTGATTGCATGCCTCCCCTGCTATGGCATACCGACGACGTCAAAGAAAACGTTGGATTAGATAAAGTAGTAGACATGTAGGTGAAAGAAAGCTTTTCGGGTGTTGTGTTGAGTGCTGCCTGATGTATATTTGCAGCGATAAAATAAGCGACCAGCTGATTGCTTACCAGTGATAATAGTAGCTGAAGCTTTCACTGATAAACTAACAAAAATTCTTCCACACATTCCATTTGTGTTCATTTTATATATATATATATATATATATATATATATATATAAAATGATATGTATTACCTGCTACTTATCCATTTAGATCCTATGTTAGTTTGTATAATGTGATTATTCATGTGTATGTATGTGTATGTGTAAGTGTGTCTATGCATGTGTATGTTCGTGCAGGATAACAGGTTTTGTTTGCTTAGGAATGCAGAGGCATGAGCCATTAATTAGCAATTGACCTGTTTTTGTGTCAAGGAGTTTTCCTTGTGACTTGAATGCTATAGAGGTGTAGAGAAAGCAAACAACCATAAGAGTCATGTACTGTTGGGAGGGGCCATATTGAAAGAGAGATGTCAACAGACAGACAGACAGACAGACATAGACATGTAAACAGTTAAAGCAAATTGGCAGTAACAAAAACAGACAGATAGAAGCATAGTCTGACAGACAAGCATAGAGAGACAGAGAGACAGAAACAGAAAGAAATATGGACATCAAGACATTGATGGACAGATATATAGACATACATAAATACAGGCAAACACAAACAGTTACAGACAGACAGACAGACAGACAGACAGACACAGGTATAGACAGACAGAAACGTAGACTGACAAACAGGCAAAGAGAGACAGAAGGACATACAGAGACAGACGCAGACAAAACATAGGCATACAGCGAGACATGAACACAGGCAAACAGACAGATAACATCACATCGGTATAAAGTAGTTTAAAAAATCTTATCAAAGGATTTATGGTTCTGTGTTGGGTAGAATTGTCTAACGTCCTGTGAAGTTATCGGACACAGTGATTGTCCTATCTATTGTTATCTCTGGTAGTAATTGTCTTATCACCCTCATTGAATTAATTATCGAGAACGAGAACTAGTTTTCTGGGTAAATCGTCACAATATTAATCCGGCTTCTCGATTCTCCCATAGATCTACATTCATAACTGAACAACAACTTCACTGGCTCCCTCTCTCTGCCCGTATGCAATTCAAGGTTCTTATTTTGGTTCTTAAGTCTCAATTGGACATTGCTCAGAAGTATCTTTCTGATCTCGTGCTTCGTCCTCTCTCTGCCACTTCGCTGCGTCCTCTTAGGTCCTCTGAACGCCTTGACCTCTTTTCATTCATTCATTCGGACATTTCTATAGCGCTCCTTCAAGAAAAAAACTACTCGGAGGTGCTCCCGACTCTTTGATCCCTGTGTTTGGACTGCCATGGCTCGAATCCAGATGCTTTGCCTGCATAGGTCACTCTCTATGGAATAGACTTCCACCATTAGTTTATGGTGCCCCCTACTGTATACCTCACATTTTGTCAATTATGTACCCTCCTACCCTGTTCCTTGCTTTAACTTATGCCCTGACCATGCACCGTAATATTACAATTGCCTGACCTTACAGAATATTCCCTTAACCGTACTCTGCACTCTCCTACCCTGCCCTACATTGTCTTTGACTTGTACCTTACCTTATGTTGTGCTATGGTATCTTTTATAGGGGAAACGGGTATTGGCAAGTCGACGCTGTTGGACACGCTGTTTAACATGCGATTCGATTCGGTTCCCGCCTCACATGACAACCTCAGTGTCAAACTGAAAGCTAACACTTATGGTGAGCTGTTGCTTTTACTTGCTAAGTGACATCCATTTGATTCTATTGTTGAATGAGTCAGTTTGACCCATTGAGTCATGTTAACCCAAAAAGTCATTTCAACCCATTAGATCATTTTAACCAATTGAGTCATTTCAACCCATTAGGTCATTTTAACCAATTGAGTCATTTCAACCCACTGGGTCATTTTAATCAATTGAGTCATTTCAACCCATTAGGTCATTTTAACCAATTGAGTCATTTCAACCCATTAGGTCATTTTAACCAATTGAGTCATTTCAACCCACTGGGTCATTTTAATCAATTGAGTCATTTCAACCCATTAGGTCATTTTAACCAATTGAGTCATTTCAACCCACTAGGTCATTTTAACCAAATGAGTCATTTCAACACACTGATTCATTTCAAACCCCATTAAGCTTATCCAGCCAATTGAGTTATTTTGACCCATTGAGTCAGTTCAACTTAGTGAGTAATTTCAACCCATTGGGTCATTTCAATCCCTTGAGTCATTTATTTAAGACCATTTTATTTCGGCACTGTGAGCTACTTTTGTATAGTGTATGTGTTCAGCTAAGGGGTGAGCGTACGAATAGACCAGCTCAAGGTCAGCTAATTGTTAAGCGTACGGACAGACAGACTTGCAGGTGGCAGACTGGCGGGAAAGTTGGCGCGGCTCGGCCGACCGTCGCCGGAGAGCGCGAGAGAGAGAAACAGAGAGACAGACAGACAGACAGACGGAGAGAGGCAGAGAGAAGGACAGAGCGGCAGGGGGAAGAGTGTACGCCCAGACAGTGAGATAAGTTGTTGAAGGAGTGCTAGTAGTGTAAGACGTTTTAGAGAACAGTGGAGTGTGTGTTGAAAACTTTAGAGAGCAGTAAGATATTAAGGTTGCGTTGCTGTCACAGAATTGAATCGCTTGTCGTCGTTGATGCATTGTTGTGTTATTTTGCGAATATTAAAAAGAAGAAGAAAATACAAGAAACAGATCTTGGTTGTAAGTGAACAAGTTAAGAACTTTAGAAACTTATACACTAGCCTTAGATACCGTCATACAGGGAATAGGTTAGGGCTAGGCTGCGCTACAGAACAGTAAGAAGAGACTGGAGAAATCGTCAGTGATTGTGGAACCTGACATTTGGTGGCAGCGGCGGGATATCGAGTTCAGGCAACGAACGGTGGATATCGAGTTCAGGCAACGAACGGTGGATATCGAGTTCAGGCAACGAACGGTGGATATCGAGTTCAGGCAACGGACGGTGGAATACGAAGTCAAGCAACGGACGTCGGGATATTGTATCCAGGTTTACGAACGGTGAATTGCGAAGTCAAGCAACGAACGTTGGGATAGTCGTATCCAAGCTACGGACAGTGGATTTTGAAGCCTTACGAGACGCCGACCACACGGGAGAAGGACAGTGAGCATCTGAGCAACCGGAGAAGCATTCCGAGCATCCGAACAACTGGTGAGAAGATACAACGGGCATACGAACGACATTACGACAACGCAACGCCAGAGAGGTATACAAAACTCGCTCCTTGAATAAACAAGTAATAGAAATTACAGTCAACCAATCACAGAAAGCATAGCCACTCCCTCGATTTCTTCACGCAAATCATTGAAGTAAGGAAGTAAGATGGAGAAACTTACAGAACAAAAGCAAGCTAATATAAAGAAGATGTCTTCTGATCGAATAATAAAATTATTAATCGAAGCTGATCTAGACGTGGAAGAAGTCGAAGAGATGTCAAGGGAAAATTTGATGAGAGCTCTAGCAGAGGTGTGGCTAAAAAAGGAAGCTGAAGAGAAAGGTGCAGTAGGTGGTGCTGAGGAGAAACAACAGGCTATGTCTATGGAGGCGTTGATGCAATTTATGATGATGAGGGAGGAGCAACGGAGACAAGAAGAGGAGAAACGTAGACAAGAGGAGAAAGAGAAAGAGGAGCAACGGAAACAAGAAGAGAAAGAGAAAGAGGAGAAACGTAGACAAGAGGAGAAAGAGAAAGAAGAGCAACGGAGACAAGAAGAGAAGCAGAAAGAGGAGCAACGTAGACAGGAAGAGAAAGAACGGAAACAAGAAGAGAAAGAGAAAGAGGATCAACGTAGACAGGAAGAGAAAGAACGAGTAGAACGATCAGAAAAGATTCGACAGGAGAAAGAGGAGCAAAGGAGGCAAGAAGAGAAAGAACGGAGACAAGAGGAGAAAGAAAGAGCAGAAAAGATCAGACAAGACGAGAAAAAACAAACAGAACGAGCAGAAAGGATGAGACAAGAAGAGATAGAAATGCAGAAGCAGCAGTTTCAGCTTCAGTTAGAACAAATGAAAAAAGATCGTGACGAAGCAGAACGAAGAAGGATGGAACTAATGATAGAATACGAGAGAGCAAGGAAAAGCGATGAAGAAATACGAAAACAGCAGATTGAAGAGCAAAAGACTCGTGAGGAAGACAAAGAAGCCATGCGTTTGGCAGAATTACAAAGAGCCGAAGAGATTCGACAGGAAGAATTGAAAATGGAGAAAGAAAGTTTGGAAAGAGCGGAAAGAGAAAGGGAAGAACAAGTACAAATAGAACAAAAGAAACTCGCTCTTAAGGAAGCACAGCTCCGAGAAATGGCTATTGAAAAGGAGGAACGCAGAAGGCAGTTAGAATTGTTGCAGCAGAAGATAGAACAAGAAGAACTGCGCAGGGAAGAAGATCAAAATAGACTGAAGAAAAGAGACGAAGACGATAGAAGGAGCCGTGAGGAGTCAGAACAAAATAGGATCCGAGAAAGTGAGACAATGGTGTCTAAGATTAAGAAGATAGGTGATGCAATGAAACACGTGTTACCTAAGATGCCATATGATACGATGGAGGTGCCATTATATTTTGAGACAGTTGAGAATGCATTCAACAGTTTTACGGTGGAAAAGCAGTTTTGGGTCAAATTGCTGTTGCCACTAATGACGCCAAGAGCGAGAACGGTGTTAAACCGATTGTCTTTTGATGATCTAGACAATTACGACATAGTGAAAGAACATTTACTGAAAGAATTCAAATTGACAGCGAGAGAATATCGATCACGATTTGTAGATGCGAAGAAAACGGCAGAAGAGACATACACTATGTTTACAGCAAGATTGAAGAATCTGTTGAATTATTATGTCAGAAGTAGGCGAGTGGGCAAAGACTATGAGAAGTTATTTGATCTGTTGGTGGCGGATAAGTTGAAAGAATGTCTACCACCGGGTCCACTACAGTTTGTACTAGCAAAGGAGGGTACTGAATGCTTGGAAGCTAGTAATGTTGCAGATCTCGCAGACATACACGTGAACAATCGAATTGGTCTAATGTTTCAAGACAAACCGAAATATGAAGCATGGGGTAATAGTTCGAAGCAAACCAGGTGGAATAGTAATAACAAAGAGACGGGAAGCCAAGCCAGAAATAATGAAGTAAGGAATGATGGTGCTCCTGGAAGACAGTTTGGTCAAGATAGAAGAGAAGCAACGGGTGACAGACAAATATACAGTCGAATTCCAGTGATGGGACGCCAAAGAGAAAACAATGCAGCGTACAATTACAGGCGGGAGAGCACTGAACAGAGAGGGATTGGTAAGAAACGTTGCCATAATTGTCAGTCAGACAAACATCTGATAAAGGATTGTCGAGTACCACCAAGAATGACAAATCTGAGAAATAGATTTACTCGAAGTGCAGAAAATCTCAGAGTAAATCAGATCCAAGTAATGAATGCACCAAATCAGCCGGAAGAACAAGACAACCGCGAAACGGAAGTGAAGTCAGTAATGAAGTGCACGCCTCAATTTGCTATACAGAGAGAATTAGTAAATTCTGCTCCCATTAAAGATAAGCTTACTTGTCGAAAAACAGAAACTGAAAGCAAAGATGAGTGTCAACGTACGAAGAAGTCCTTACTACAGCATGTAAATGTAGAGATACGTGGAAATGATGACAGTTGTCATCCCGTGCAAGTCAAAGCGCTGATTGACTCTGGTACTGAGATTCCAGTAATCAATGAGGAATTGTTGAAAGGAGCGACAGTGGAAGAAATGGGCAGAGTACATTTGCAATGTGTGGCTGGAGAACCCATTCCAGCTAAGTTGGTGAAAATAGAAGTGCGGATGAGTTGTCATAACGTACACGAAGGAGGAGATCTGAAGGACAAGGGAGTAAATATCGCGCCATATTTAACCTTGGTATGTGCTAGCATTCCAGCAGTCTTGTGCAAAGATAACAAAGAAAAGTTCTTGCTGCATCCAGAGATAATCGCAGAACTGAAAGAGGTTCCACCAGTGAGTGTATTGCAAGGAGAATTGCAAGCGAATGTGACTACAAGAGCACAGAGTCGGAGAAGAGAAGTGGAAGAAGGAGAAGAGGAAAAGTCAAATGAGAGTTTGCTAGATGAGGACACAGAAAGCGAAGATGAACAAAGCGTTCAAGAAGAAGAAGAAGGAGTAACATCTGGGAGCAATGAAATTGAAGAAGAGATGGTTGCATGTGAACGTGATGATTATGATGATTCTGAAAGTGATGGTGAAATGGACACGAGTATGAGAGATTTGTTTGCCGAGAATACGAATGATGAAAGACAATTGGCAGACGCAACGAAATTTGAAGAGCAGCAGAGAAATGACGAGTCACTGAGGTCGTGGTGGAAGATAGCTGAAGACAAAGGATCAGAGTTTAGTGTGGTGAATGGGTTGATGTATAAGAAGCATCAAATGTTGGACCAGTTGGTGTATCAGTTGGTGTTGCCGAAGGAAAGAAGAATTCAGGTGATGGAATTGGCGCACGAGTCAGTATTTGGCGGACACTTGGGAGAAGAGAAGACAAGGGAACGTATCAAGTTGTCCTTTGTGTGGCCAAGGATGCGTAGAGATGTGGTGAAATTCTGCAAGTCTTGTGAGAAGTGTCAGTTGAAAGCACGAAGTTTGGTGATGGATCGAGTACCGATTACGCCAATACCAAGAGAGGATGTGCCGTTCAGAAGAATGACAATGGACGTCGTAGGACCAATCGAACCGACGTCAGCAGCAGGGCATAAGTATTGCTTGTGCATCGTGGACTCATGTACAAGATGGCCAACTATCTTTTTAATGAAGTCATTGACCGCTAAGGCTGTATGCGAAGCTCTGATGAAGCTGTTCATGGATGTGGGAGAAATCGTCAGTGATTGTGGAACCTGACATTTGGTGGCAGCGGTGGGATGATGAAGCTGTTCATGGATGTGGGAGTTCCGTCAGTGATAACGAGTGATAGAGGAACGAATTTTACAGCTAGTCTAACGAGAGAATTTCTGAAATTGATGGGATGTTGTCCTCGATTCGATTCGCCAGGACATCCAGAAGCGGCAGGATTGGTGGAGAGATGGAATCAAACGTTCAAGAAGATGGTTCATCATGTCATTGTGGAAAATCCGAGACAGTGGCATAAAATCATTCCATTTACAGTCTGGGCATTGAGAGAAGTGCCTAATGCAACTACAGGAGTAGCACCGTATCTGCTGGTCTATGGAAAGTTGCCGAGAGGGCCACTAACCATTCTTAAAGAAAGCTGGACCAAAGAGATAAATTTACCACCGAACATTGGAGTGCAACCGGCAAAGTACCTGAAGAATTTAAGAGCAGACATGGAAAAGGCCTTGACATTCGCCGAGAGTTGTGCTGAAGAAAAGCAAAAACAATACGCCAGTCAATATAACAAAAGAGCAAAAGATAAAGAATTCGAACCAGGAGAGAACGTCATCGTGCTGTATCCAACGTCAACCAATAAATTGATCTCACGATGGCATGGTCCATGCACGGTCTTGCAACGAAGATCCAAATATTCGTATCTGGTGGACATGAATGAAAACGGTCGACGGATTATTCATGCCAACAAGATGAGGAAGTTCATTACGAGAACGTTGTCTTGTGGTCTGATCGTGGAAGAGGATGACGAATTTGGATCAGTGGTAGAAATACCGCTGAAGGAAGACTATTCAGAGACAAAACAGAAATCACTCCAATTGGATTATGAACAAATTGGACATCTTACGAGCGAACAGCAGAAACAATTACTTGATGTACTGAATCGATATGCAGACAGGTTTTCGGACAAACCGGGACTATGTACACTAGTAGAACATGAAGTGGTGCTGAGACCAGACTTTCGAGAAAAAGAATTCATGGCATATCGAATACCACTAATATACCGAGCAGAAGTGGAAAAACAAATACAAGAGATGCTGAAAGAAAACATCATTCAACCATCGTCAAGCAGAATGGCAAGTCCACTTGTCATTGTCAAAAAGAAGGATGGATCCTTGAGATTGGCTTGTGACTACAGATACATTAACTCTTTTACTGAGAACTGCAGATATCCTATGCCAATCGTCAACGATGTCTTGAGCAAAGTCGGAAAATCCAAGTTTATTTCCGTTATGGACTGTCGCAGTGCATATTGGACTTGTCCTGTTAAAAAGAGTGATCAATGGAAGACTGCGTTTGTTACACATAATGGACTGTACGAATTTACGCGTGTTCCTTTCGGAATGATTAACTCTGGACGGACTTTTGTAAAAGCGATAAATATGATTTTGCAACCGATTCATGATTTTACTGAACCTTATGTTGATGACATTGCAGTGCATTCTAATGATTGGGACATTCATTTAAGACATTTGGAATTATTTTTGAAAGAAATAAGACTGCATAATGTAACGTTGAACTTGAAGAAATGTGTGTTTGGTAAGAGTGAGGTGAAGTTCATCGGTCACCTTATAGGATCAGGGAAGAAGATGATGAATCCAGACAGGATTGACAGTTTAATTAATTTGAAGAAACCTGAAACCAGGAAGGAAGTGAAGCAAGTCTTAGGATTTTTTGGGTTTTACAGACAGTTTATTTGTAATTTTGCTGAAATTGCTAAACCATTGACAGACTTAACCAGCAAGAAAGTACCTGAGAACATTGTTTGGACTGATGCACATCAGAAAGCCTTTGATTCCCTTAAACAGATTGTCTTGTCAAATGTGATTCTATATATGTTTGAGGTTGGGAAACCATTTAATTTGTACTGTGATAGCAGTGATTTTGCTGTGGGAGCTGTTCTGTCTCAGGTGGACGAGGAAGGGATAGAACGTCCCGTTTCATTTATCAGTCAGAAGCTGACAGATACCCAGAGGAGATGGGCGACGTTTGAGAAGGAAGCCTATGCAATCATATGGGCTTTAAACAAGTTGAAAGAAATTCTTATTGGTTCTAAAATCAATGTGTTTACAGACCATAATCCTTTAGTTTATTTGACTGAATCAATGTCGAAATCTGCTAAATTAGTCAGATGGTCTTTATCATTGCAAAATTTTGACATTCTATTGAACTATAAGAAAGGTAAATTGAATGTAGTAGCCGATTGTCTGTCTAGATTGTAGTGTAAGATATTTTATGATGTATTATGTTATGGACTATTTGCATTGTTTAGTTAAGATACGTTCGCTAATTTTTATAGATAATTAGCTCTCTTTAAAAGAAAGGAGGGAGGTAATGTGAGCTACTTTTGTATAGTGTATGTGTTCAGCTAAGGGGTGAGCGTACGAATAGACCAGCTCAAGGTCAGCTAATTGTTAAGCGTACGGACAGACAGACTTGCAGGTGGCAGACTGGCGGGAAAGTTGGCGCGGCTCGGCCGACCGTCGCCGGAGAGCGCGAGAGAGAGAAACAGAGAGACAGACAGACAGACAGACGGAGAGAGGCAGAGAGAAGGACAGAGCGGCAGGGGGAAGAGTGTACGCCCAGACAGTGAGATAAGTTGTTGAAGGAGTGCTAGTAGTGTAAGACGTTTTAGAGAACAGTGGAGTGTGTGTTGAAAACTTTAGAGAGCAGTAAGATATTAAGGTTGCGTTGCTGTCACAGAATTGAATCGCTTGTCGTCGTTGATGCATTGTTGTGTTATTTTGCGAATATTAAAAAGAAGAAGAAAATACAAGAAACAGATCTTGGTTGTAAGTGAACAAGTTAAGAACTTTAGAAACTTATACACTAGCCTTAGATACCGTCATACAGGGAATAGGTTAGGGCTAGGCTGCGCTACAGAACAGTAAGAAGAGACTGGAGAAATCGTCAGTGATTGTGGAACCTGACAGGCACATTGTCTCATTTCTACATATTTCAACTAATGGAGTAAATTTAACTCATTTTGCCATTTCAAGAAATTGAATTATTTTAACTTAGCAATGAAATCGATGCTAAAAGCATTCTTATTCTTGTTCTTGTCTAGAGCTGAAGGAGAGCAACATACAACTGAAGCTGACCATCGTTGACACCGTCGGATTTGGTGATCAGATCGATAAAACAGAAAGGTATATTATAATTAATCTGTCCATTCAACCATTCCATTCTGTCTCTATGCCTACTTCTCAATGCCTTTCGACCTGTTTCCCAGTTCATATGCCTTTCCCCAGTCCCTCTGCAATCCTCCATTGTCTCTTCCTCATTCTCAGTCTCTCTCTGCCACAGTTCCAGTTTTTCTGCCTCTCTCCCAGTTTTTCTGCCTATCTCCCAGTTTCTCTGCCTTTCTCCCAGTTTCTCTGCCTTTCTCCCAGTTTCTCTGCCTTTCTCCCAGTTTATCTGCCTCTTTCCCAGTTGCTCTGCCTCTTTCCCAGTTTATGTGCCTCTTTCCCAGTTTCTCTGCCTCTCTCCCAGTTTCTCTGTCTCTCTCTCAGTTTCTCTGCCTCTCTCCCAGTTTCTCTGCCTCTTTCCCAGTTTCTCTGCCTTTCTTCTAGTTTCTCTGCCTCTTCCTCAGTTTCTCTGCCTATTTCCCAGTTTCTCTGCCACTTTCTCAGTTTCTCTGCCTCTCTCCCAGTTTCTCTGCCTCTTTCCCAGTTTCTCTGCCTTTCTTCTAGTTTCTCTGCCTCTTCCTCAGTTTCTCTGCCTATTTCCCAGTTTCTCTGCCACTTTCTCAGTTTCTCTGCCACTTTCTCAGTTTCTCTGCCTATTTCCCAGTTTCTCTGCCACTTTCTCAGTTTCTCTGCCTCTCTCCCAGTTTCTCTGCCTCTTTCCCAGTTTCTCTGCCTTTCTTCTAGTTTCTCTGCCTCTTCCTCAGTTTCTCTGCCTATTTCCCAGTTTCTCTGCCACTTTCTCAGTTTCTCTGCCACTTTCTCAGTTTCTCTGCCTCTCTCCCAGTTTCTCTGCCTCTTTCCCAGTTTCTCTGCCTTTCTTCTAGTTTCTCTGCCTCTTCCTCAGTTTCTCTGCCTATTTCCCAGTTTCTCTGCCACTTTCTCAGTTTCTCTGCCACTTTCTCAGTTTCTCTGCCTCTTTCCCAGTTTCTGGTAGGGATGGGAAGGAGGAAATGGAGCAGTGAGATAATGGTTATCATGATAACGAGGATGGTTATGAGTTCAAGGAACTGGAAGAGAGGCAGAAGCAATGCTGATGACGATGATGATGATGATGACAACGACGTTGATGATGATAAAAAAGATATTAGGAATTTTATATCAAGAGTCCTATGCAAACGAATTTCTCTTTTATCATGAGCCTTCCATTTTTAATTAACATTCTGAACTGTCTTCCTTGAGCTGCAATTTATGGCATTGTGTGTTTGGGTGTAATGTGTCATCCATGTGTTTGCATTTATAATAAAAACCAATATAATTATCATTTGATGAGGATAATGACTATTGTTATTCCTTTATAACCGTTTTGCTTCTTGTTGATAACGATGCGTATGTGTGCTGTCAACCCTGACCTTAACCTTTACCTTAAAGTGTAGTAAATGGTACATGAGAAATCCTATACTCTCGGTAGGTAAATGGTTAAACCTGACCTTATTGCCCTATGACCTGGAACTATCTTCCTGTCGCCATACGTGTATCTCCTTCCATTTAAATGGTCAAAAGAAAACTCCGTGGATTTTTGCTGTCTCTGGATTCCGAAATCGCACCAGACTTCCTTTGCAATTTACTGCCATCAGTGTTTCAATGTCTGCTTACATGTATATGCTGTGCTCGATGCAGAAATCCATTGTGCTTAATGTCTAAGATTTAGTTAAGCTCTTCAAATATTGCCAATTATTTTGCATATAGATCTAGTTTCTTTATTTTTCAAGTACATGGGTCACTCTATGAGCAGGACGATGGTCCCATACGGGTTTCTCTCCCTTTTCTTTTTCTTGACCATTATACGCATAGTATTATACTGTTAATAGTTTATTTGTATACGTTATATTTGCACTAAAGCAATGATATTTTGTTTATGGTTAATAGTTACAAGCCAATCGTCGACTACATCGATACCCAGTTCGAGTCCTATCTGCAGGAGGAGCTGAAGGTCAAGAGGTCACTGCACTCCTACCACGACACACGCATCCACGCATGCCTCTACTTCCTCGCACCTACAGGGCACTCGTAAGTGGTCCACATCCTAGCTTTTATCTTACCGCATTAATTCCCTTCAGAGTAGGATTGAGGCATGTTTTGTTTGTATACGCACTTGTTATAGCGCCCCTTCAAGCTCTCTACTGCAGGGCGGACGTTGCATCGGAGTTTCACGCCGAAGCGCTGAGCAATTGCGAGTGAAGGACTTGCCCAAGATCCCTACGCGGCGACTTGAGGTGGATTCGAACCTCGAACCTTCCGGCTTCAAGGTAACGACGCCACCTCTACACCACCGCGCCCCACCAGGTAGGCATGGTATATTTGGCAGTTTGATGACTCATTGTCGGCGGGATAATGACTTCAACCTAGAATGGACACTTCCTATAGGCTGAAGGTTATGAATATCAAGGAGCCTTGACCTTGATTGTGCTCATAATGTTACTTTCATTACTACTAACGCAAACTCAATGTTTTCTCCCAAACAGGGTCGCAAATTTTAGGACCTCACAGGCTCACACATGCAAAAGGAATATTTTTCATCATTGTCATTCCTTAAGTCTAATGTTAAAATGAGTAAACATTTCAGAACAAATTATTCGAAACTACTGATTTTAACATACACGACTTTTGCACATGTGTGGCCCCTATTTGAGTTTCCATTATCAGGATTCTTCTTAAAATTAGCCAGAAATGCTAGAGCCATTATTGTAACTTGCTTATTTAAACACCTGATACGTCATCTGACAGGAGGTCCGGAAATAAAGTGCTTTAATTGCGAACGCCTCATAAAATGAAACAACATATTGTGTACACTGTACAGTGTGTACAGTGTACAATATAATGTTAATTCGTAAAAATTGTATTATTGAAGGTTGTGTGAAATGCACAGAACTTTGTAATTCACCTGTCAGATTATCATCATGATTTGTGTACGTCATGTTACTGTAAGTAGGCTGGACCTATAATTAAGCAAGGCAAGTAAAGTAGAGCCTATTATAATAGGTCCTACTTTACTTGCCTTGCTTAACGTTCATTACCTCATCACGTAAATCACGCGACATTATCAAATTCTCTCTTAACCGTCCTAAGATGGCCAAAACAACCAGTTATAATAATACTTGACTTGATGATAACATCTTCATTTTGCCATAGTCTTACCATTTAGTGCGCATGTCCATAACTATAATTTGGTAATCTTGTTTGTTTACATGCATTTCAGATTGAAGTCGTTGGATCTGGTGACGATGAAGAAACTGGACAGCAAGGTGAACATTATTCCGATAGTTGCCAAAGCAGATACCATAACAAAAGCGGAACTGCAGAAATTCAAACTTAAGGTTTGTTCAACTCATTAAGAATCAGATGTGGGGGGGACCCCATCCATATATTACATGGGCACAAAAATCGTTTTTTCGACCCTCCCTGTTGCAACTCACGACATTTTGTGCCCCACCCCATATGTGTGCTTTTCTACCCTCTTTCTTTTGTTTTTGGTACTTTTTGTTGCGCTACGTTTTTGAATCGTCAAAAAACGGTGGGTGGTCTCACTAAAAGTGATATAACTTTTGTTCTGCTCGAAATATTTTGATGAAATCTGGTCACCATGTGTAAATATGAATTCTATTTGTGACTGTAAAATTTCATTTAGAAATTCTTACTTCTGGCCAAGATATTGTCAAAAAACCTTAAATCATTTAGTTTTACAGTTAGTATTATGCGGTTGATATATCGTCTGCTGAAAACGTTGTAAAGGTGTCTAAGGATCGAACAATTAAGTGACAACTTATTCTATAAATGCCGTTGGAACTGAATTTTTGCGGCTCACATCGAGTGTCATTGAAATCTAACAATTCCGAGAGGAGTCGATTGTTGTCGGATACACTTTTTAACAGCTTATAACAGTTAGGTAGCCTAGACATTGTTAGTGTAATCTGTTGGCGTTGACGAATAGGGTCTATATTGCGTTTTGTCAGTTTTCATGGTTAAGTCTAGTTGTTTTAAAGATGTTGTGAAATAACCATGATAATCATCGTCTCTCTTCCCCTCCCCCTCATCCACGATTTGAAGTGGCTCCACCAAAGTATGGCAATGGTCGAGTTAAAGTGTTCGTTGCAGAAATACTATGATTGTTCGGATCTCAAAAAAATTTGAATGAACGATTCTGTATAAATTTAAAGACCCCAGTAATTTATAATGTCCGATGAATACATTTTAAAGGTGTCTAAAGTCTATCGCATTTTCTATCAAGAAAATTGTTTCTGTCGTAGATTTTCTGTTACAAAAACACAATTTCCGCATTTGATTACATTACATTTAATTAATTAACTAATTGCATTGCATTTCTTTACATTACATTCCCGCAGTGCGTTTGCAGACGGTTCAATAAAGTACTTACTTACTTACATTTCGGTTCCAATTGACCCTGTTAGCTACAATATGTTGGAAATTGGGACCCATGGCGCCTCTGTGCGCAAAACGTGTATATATGCATAGGCCGCCGCGCGCTGCGCTCTGCTGTCCATGGTGACTTAATGGTTCCTTTCACTCGATCTGCAACAATGCAGAGGCGTTCGTTCTCTATGGTTGGTCCAACAACCTGGAATGGACCTCCCTTGACTATGCGACACCTCCCAAGCTCTTCTCAATTTCATAAACTGTTGAAGACTTTTTTGCGCTTGATCTCGGTCGGGAGCGCCTCTGAGTAGGTACCTATAAGGGGCGCTATATAAATTTCGATTGATTGATATGCGGTTCACTTTCGAGCTGGTTTAATTCAGTGATTTGAATCTTTGTCTATAGCGCACGAGGGCCTGAGTTGCGTGGTCCTCACTCACAGGGGCAGCGGTGGTGAAGGATCTCACCCCATCAAATAAGTGAAAAATTATCAGGATCGGAGCCATAATTATGCGGTCGCTATATAAATAAAATCCAAACTTAACCTAATGCATGTGCAGCAAGAACAACAGTTGCTTACACACCTCTCTTAACGATAGACTTCGCCTTATAAGTTTAATTGACTTCTCGCAAAGATAATAGGTTAAATATAATGGTTGTCCCGGAGATTGAGCTTGGTATATCAATTCTTGCAATGCAAGGCGTCTTACTGTCTGCGAAGGGGAAAATTAATTTGAATGAGGTAGATCTGGGACAAAATATCAAAGGGATATGAAGCTGAAACCTCACAGCCAATCAGAGATCTATTTTCTGATGCGTCACGGGTGATGTAAGCTTATGGCGATTTATCCGGGCAAACAGCAGTGCAATTTTCATTCATTCATTTCAGAGATTTATATAGCGCCTCTTCAAGAGAGTATCTACTCAGAAGTGCTCCTGACCTAACCCCAGCTAAGGAGAAAACAGTCTTGAGAGTAGAATAGAACGTCGTCTCAAGGACTCTAGGCATTAAATGAAGTACCACATCATAATGCTCATTCCAGATCTCAGGACCAGCAGGGCAGCAGCAGAAAAGGCGCTGCATAATAGAAGTGCTTAGAAGAGCGGATAGAGACATGACGTTGGACTGAGTCGCATCGTTTCGATGGTTTAGTCGCCATCCGTATAGTCTCGACACCACAGTCGAATCGCCCAAAAGTTCGTCTAAATATATAAAACTCCAACCACAAAGATCTTCCTTAGCCTATAACACATTTTACTTAGTTTGCAAGTTCTCTTTGCAAGTTTTCGCTATGGCAGTCGCCAAAACAAACTGAACTGGCCGGGGAGGTCTTCTCAGTAAAGTCCCGGATATGCCAATACACAACCAAAATCTCTTTCAATTACCTTATTTTCGTCGGCTTCATGTGATCCCTTCGATATTAATCCCAAGGTTGATCAATTCACTGAAAAATGGGCAGGTCGATACCAAATACAGTCGCTATATATATATATATAGGTCAAGTGGAAGTTGGCTACACGAAATGTAACGGATTAATATAGCTGTATTTGAAAGCGTTTAAAAGGTGTGCAAACTTGTGCAAACTGCATTTTATGCCATCCGTTCACTGCGACCTAAAAAGGCGCTGGATCCATTCAGACGGACAGCAGTAGTGAGGGATCATCATATCATCTGAGGATAAGACATAGCTATAAATAGGCTTTATAAATGCCGATAAACAGTACAATACAATACAATACAATACAATGGCTATAAATGGGCGAATTATGTGAACTTCATAATAATATAAATTTATTTTACTTATGTACAACTTTTTCGAGACCCCTTCTCCATCCGTACGCATCCATATGTAAAGCACCTGAATCCGGTGACCCCTCCCTGCATCCGTAATATATGGATGGACCCCAGCTAGCCTATACTTGATGATTTCTTCTTGACTAAATTGTAGATAATGAGTGAGATGGTTAGCAACGGAATCCATATCTACCAATTCCCGGAGGACGATGAAACGGTGTCCGAAATCAACCGAGCTATGAATGTAAGCAGAGTCTATAAAGTAGGCTGCAGTGTCATCCGTCAGTTATCATGGGTGTACGTGGGATAGCTAGATGGGAAGGCTGTAATGTTTATCCCTGGCCTACGGGGTTGGTCTCTACATATGAATCTCTATTGATCGCTAACAATTACTATGTGTATATATATAATTATATATATATATATATATATATGCTTGGTGATTTATATATAAATCTCCGTAATGAAGAATGACTGCATAACTTTTTATGTAAGAACATATGTGTTTGTTTGTGTGTACATGTGCTTGTGTTTATTGTTTTTGTTTATTTGTTTATTGCACACACACACACACACACACACACACACACACACACACACACACACACACACACACACATACACACACACACATACACACACACACACACACACACACATGTCAAACAGTACAAACGTGAGTCAATAATATAGTGCAATGTATGGAGTCAGGAAAATCTAATAGCTTATACAACCCTGACTTCTTGACTCCTTTTTTCCCTTGATTATTTATCATGACTGCTAATAGTACTACTTATAACTAGTCTATGTTTGTATGTGTGGATGTATATTCGTGTGTATGTATGTAGGCCCAGCTATTTTATAAAGGCAGTATTATATTTCTGCTTACAATTGCAATGGTCTGTGTGTGTGGGGGGGGGAGAGGGGGGTGTGCATGATTAACATTTCCAGTTTTCCACGCAGGGCTTCCTTCCGTTTGCAATAATCGGAAGCATGGAGGAGGTGAAGGTTGGAAACAAGCTCGTCAAAGCGAGGCAGTACCCTTGGGGAACTGTCCAAGGTGAGGAGACAAAACTTCGCTAGAATCTACTAACTGTAATGTAATGTAAGTCGGTTTATATTACATCCTTGTTATAACCTCCTAAAGCTGCCAAGGTAGGCAAAGTCTCGCACGCAATACAATACTGTGCACATATATTTGCTAGCTATAATAAATTGTTAACTATTATCAGCAGCGGCGCCATGGAGGGCTAGGGAGGCTAAACCCTCCTAAAAAAGGCCACCTTTTTTACATGTAGAAATGAAATATTTTCATGATTAGCCCTCCCTACAAACTGAAAAATATGCATGAGATTTCGACCAAATGACTAAAAAAGGTCGTCAGAAATTTTTGCAAATGAAACTAGAAAATTTCTTCTGCGAGGATTCAGCCCCCCCCCCAAACTGAAATCCTGGCGCCTCCACTGACTATTACAGCTTACTGTTTAGATCTGAACAGAATTTAATCGTAATGTAATCAAATGCCATCGGACAACGGCTATGCGATAATACAGAGCTATATAAATAGGCGAATTATGTGGACGTCATCATATAAGAAGACATTTGTTTTGCGTACGTACCCGTCCCCATCGTGGCGGACAAACACCTCGGTGATTTGACTGATTGAAAGTGAGAAACTCCCCAACACCATTTTGTATCCGACATGTGATACGGTCGTTAAGTTAAGCGCCGTGGTATTGTAGCATATTTTGAATCCGTTTTAATGGTGTCTAAAAGAGGGACGTATTATATACCCGGCTTTTAAGCGCTAACGACATCATCTGTCTACTGCTACTACATAAAGAATTACTAGCGTAGGCCTACTCGTTGCTTAAAGTGTAGTACTATATACGACCACTACTTCTACAACTACTAGGCCTACTAATATTAATAATTAATACCAGTTTAGTTTCTGCTTGTCGCTGCACCAAATCCAGGTTGGGATAGTCAGATTGTTCTGTGCTTCAGTGCCAGGTCAGAATCCGGGTGGGGGAGTGAGGGGTGCGTTCGGGCCGAGGAGACAGCATTGTGCTGTGGTGAAACTCGTTGATGCATGATGGTAGTCGTGTATTGGGGATGGAACCAGGCAGTACGAGGACTGGGGCGTCAGTGGGGTTGGGGGGTGCACAGAAGACTTTACTATGGAACTTTATACTATAAGAAAGGCAGGGTTGAAACCCCCAGCGCCCCCCTCCCGACAATTCTCACGCTGGAATCAGAATAGGACAGCCTGAAGAGTTTGGTTTCAGTACATGTTAAGCTGGAAAGGAAGAAGTCTTTGGATTACGTCAGGGGATGATCAGGTTGAGAATAGCCGGGAGGGGTAGAGGCCCGGGTTCTAACCCCTAATATTTCTTAGGACCATCGTAAAATCTTCGTTTCACACCACATGAATCAACATCTCGCCCCCACTTATTTTTCTACAATTATTTTCATACTGCCTGCAAGCCGTGGCTGGGCTGGGAGCGCCTCTGCGTAGGCTTCTTGATTACGGCGCTTTTTAAATTTTCGGAATGAATGAATGGATTAGATTTCAAATCTTTCAAAGGTCTTATTATAAGTTATTGTCAATAGTTATAAGACTCTTGTGGGTGCGTTTTCGTGCTGCAGTTGAAAACGAGAACCACTGTGACTTCGTGAAGCTGCGTGAGATGCTGCTGCGAACGAACATGGAGGATCTACGCGAGACGACGCATCTCAAACATTACGAACTCTACAGACGATGCAAACTCCAGGAAATGGGATTCTCCGATGACGAATCGATGAGGTCAGAGTTCACAGTGGGACGGCGTGGTAACAAAAAAATTTTTGTGGGGGGGGGGCGTGGTAGGTGATTGGTTTATTGTGAATGAATGAGCGATTTAATAAATACATGAATCATGCAATGAATTATGAATGAATAATTATTAATTAATTAGCAAATGAGAGAATTATTATTTTCTTAAATGAACGAAGAAATAAAAAGATTGAATGACTTAGTGAAGAAATAAAGGAATAAATAGATGAATGAAGAAGCAAAAGAGAGAATAATTAAGCGATTGGATAAATGAAAGTTTGAATAGATGAAGGTATGAAAGAATGAATGAGCGTATGAAGAAATAAAAAAATGACTCAAGGAATGAAGAACTAAAAGACTGATTGATGAATGAATTAATGAACAAATGTGGGAAGTAATAGATGAATGAACATAATAGATATAAAGGATTCATTCATTCATTCATCCATTTCATCCATTTATATAGCGCCTCTTCAAAAGCATCTACTCAGAAGCGCTCCAAAAAGGATTAGACATGCAAAAGAAAAAGAATGGAGAAATGGATGAAGGATTGAATGATTGAAGAAAATGTTTGCATGAATGAACAAATAAATGAGTGAAAGAATGTTTGATTGAATGAATGAAGAAATGGCTTTGTGTTTTCAATCAGCCTTCAGGAGACGTACGAAATGAAGAAGCAGGAACACAATGCGGAGTTGCTGCGGAAGGAGGAAGAGATGCGTCAGATGTTTGTCGTTCGTGTCAAGGAAAAGGAGATGGAGTTGAAAGAAGCGGAGAAAGATGTAAGACAATCAAGGTCACATGTCATGTAATGTAATGTAAATCTTTGAGAATTTCTCAGCGCCCATAAAGCCACGTCAGAGAGACCAGCTTATTCACACATGTGGCTAAGGACAGCTAAAACATCTGCTAAGGCCTGTAGTGTCCTGGTAACTGGGACAGAAATTGTAGTAGTAGCATGTGGGCCCTTGTGGTGTATGCAGACATAGTAGTAACATTATAGGAAGATTAATAACATGGTTGTAATAGTAGTACTAGCAGCAAAAGTTGTGGTAGTGGTAGTAGTAGCAGTAGCAGCAGCAGCAGCAGCAGCAGCAGCAGCAGTAGTAGTAATAGACTTGCAGTCAGGGGTGGATCCAGGGGGCAAATCCGGCCATGACCCCATTTAGAAATTTGCACATTTCTCGCCAACTATTCTGGAGGGGAAAATGGACGTGCCCCCTCGTGAGGTTCGTACATGCTTTCAACAATGCAGCAGGGGAAAGGTGACAGAGAAGACATAGAAAAAGAAAGGAGAAAAGTAGCGTATGACCAAAAAAAGTCATCAACTGTTCTGGTGGACAAAATGGTCTCTTTTTCTGACATTTCGACCAAAATAATGACTATAAGAAGTCATCAGATTTTTGCAACAGCCAAAGACCAACGAAAATGTTTTCCAGACACAAGATTGAAATTTTTTACCCCCCCCTCACCTTCGAAAATTTCTGTATCCGTGCCTGCTTGAAGTAATAGTAACCAGATGATTTCGTTAGCGCTTAAAAGCTGGTTAATGCCATGGTGATTTTAGACACCATTAAAACGATTTCACATATGCTACAATAAAAGGGCGCTCGACTGTTAAACATCTTTACTCTTCTTGAACATGAAACAACTCTGTTCTTCTGGCGTTGAATTGTAATGGTGCATTAAGCTGGTCTCCCAGATGAGGCTTATCATAACGAAACTGATAAATTTTGGTTATTTACACTATAATGATAATGCAACCCAATTCCTTTTGAGTTTTATTTTCGTTAAGCCAGACATCAGCTTGAACTACTTCTAACCTAACATAGCAACTAACAAACATTATTTACAAACCACAATGCAAAGGTGCTCCCAACTCAAACAAAATGGACATCAGGCCATTGTTTCTGAATTCATTGTTTCTATTAATGTTTTAATGGGTTAAATAAATAATTAATAACTGTAATGATCATTTAATAACAATCATAAGAATAACAGCAACAAGATTTGCATTTTGTTAACATATAGAGGCACGATATTCTTGTTTATATTGACAATTGTAACATCATACGGCTCAGTACAGAGAGCCCCTCCTGACTTGATTTGCATTTTTGTGGCGCTATGTGAAAGTACAATTATAAAAGAGCAACAATAAAGCGATCATAACAGTGGTCATAGTAATAATAGTAACAATAACAATGATAATAACAACAATAACGATAATAACATAATAACACAAGCCACCAGGGAACTCCGAGAGTCAGTTTTTATTCTAGCGTACTTCCATTACTATGCAACGCTTCAACACTGTGGCTTCCACTGGCTCTTTCATTAAGCCCTTAATTGACATTGACAAGGTGTAGCTGTCCCAGATGCACCTTAACAAATAATAATGATAATAATGATAATAACATAACTGTAACAACTTGCATTTTTACCACTAAATTCTTTTTTACCACTAAATTCTAGAAGAAAGTTTATCTTTTGTCTTCAGTTGCAGCAGCGATTTGAGACGCTGAAGAAGCAGCACACGGACGATAAGAAGAAGCTGGATGACCGAAAGAAGTTGCTGGAAGAAGAGATGAGCGCGTTTCAAAGACGCAAAGCAGCTGCAACACTCGGAAATCAACAACCGGCCACTGCATTCACGAAACGGAGGAAGTAGATGTCTGATGACATAATTATGTGCAATGGAATTCGGATTGGATGATTGCGGAATGCAATGGAAAACTGAGATCTGAATTTAGCAAGGAGAAATTGGAATGCTGCTACAGTGTATTTGAATTGAGAATTCTATTGGAATTCAGAAATCTGTGATTGGAATTCAGAATTCCGTGGTTGGAATTCAGAAGTGTATGATTGGAAGAAGCATTAGCCATTAGCATTCTGTGAGTGGAATGCAAAATTGTATGAGTGGAATTTATAATTCTGATTGGAATTAACTATTCGCGTGTAATTTGCAATTCGACTTTCAAGGATTAAAATTCAGAATTGAAATTTCCTATCATATGAATTCAGTAATTGAAATTCAGAATGAAACTATCAAAATTCAGTGATCAGAATCCTTGATTAAATGATCAGATATCAGTCATAGGAATCCAGAATAAGATTCTAAAAATTCAGAATTTTGAGATCCAAATTCAAAATTGAATGCTTGAAGTTTACTCATCAAAACGTCAATGGTTGCATTCCAGTCTTCAGCAAGCGACCTTCTGCTTAAGCAAACTAGTATTTGTTTTATGTGTGTCAGGTTAGTAGCAGCTTCAGGAGCTAAGCATGAAGTAGGCAATTTTGGCTCCAATCATATTATTCAGAAAACTTGTCAGTGTTCATATACTCAGCATATTCATTGTACCGAAATCTTTTCGTCCGTATTTGGAAGTAGTTTTAAACGTGATTCTGATGTTGCACATGCTCTATTTTTGTTGTCAGTCATAATTATGTTATCGGTCATAATTATGTTGTCAGTTTTTGTTGTCAGTCATAATTTTTTTTTTCATAATTTTGTTGTCAGTCATAATTATGTCAGTCTTAATTATGTTGTTGGTCATAATTATGTTGTCAGTTATAGTTATGTTGTCTGTAGGATTGAATGTCAGTAGCAATAATCGTTATCATAATTATTTGAAAGGTAGTTTGTTGTTGTGTTTCCTGCACTGTACGTTCAGTTCAAGAAGTTCTGACATTTCAGGAAGATCCTTTTAACCCAGGGATCATGTTTCTGCCCTTCGGATGTTTGTTCTCATAGGGGCATCAAACAAGAGGAGTGTAATATCGTTGCTTCTATGTTCAACCACCAGTAAATGTGAAATGCTTGTAGTTGGAAAAGTTATTTCTTGACAGGATGAATTGTATTCTGCAGAGAATATATTTGTTTATATTTCAGAGCTTGCTTGTATAACACAGACCTCCAGAACGAAGCATGCATTCTATGCTGGTTAAATAATTTTTAAAAAAACGGTTATATAGGAATTTGCTTTAAAAGGTACTTGTTTAATCGCCGACTGTTGAAAGTACTTAAGGAATTGTATATAAATGTAATGAAGAACAGTGCCAACTCAATTGTAACGTAAGATGTCGCACTTCTGGAGCTCATGACAGCATTACATGGACTTTGTATGTCGTTTTGACAATGTCATATGTGTTGCATAAGAATCTCACTTGGGAACATTGCATATGTTTACCCACATGCTAGACATATAAAGCTCATGTAGGACCATGTCTTACTTTTCGGCCCATGTGACAATCCACATTTTGGCTTCATATACATACGACCCATAAGTAGGACATCATCAGAAGCGCAATTGAATATGCTGTCATAGGGGGCTTTGTAAGTCCTACAAGTGATGATACTGTTGAGTATTTTAAGGCGATTACATTCACTACATTTGTAGTGTAGCCAATTTTTCACAGCCTTCAGAATCTATAGAAATTGGTGTGGAAAGGATAGGGTAGTTTAAACCGGTGTGGGAAGTCCCTTACAGCGACTTCTATGCTGGTTCCAGTAAGATTTTCTAGCATATTTAACTCGTAAGGTAAGGCGTACAACCATACGTGGAGGTGCTACAGGAACCGGTTGACTTGCAGATCATTTTCTAGTCGTGAGATTCCATGACTCGCGTATAAATTTAACAAACGATGTATTATCACGGTGAATCAGGGCCGTGTTTAACATAGGTCCATTCGGTGCGGTGCACCGAATGCCCTGAGGCCTGAGCCGAGAGTTTTGTTCCTGTTGGCCAAATGTCTTATGCGAGTGCAGCGAGTCTCAGTGTTACTTAGGCCTAAAACTTTTGTAAAAATTAGCAAGTGTAAGAAAGCATTAATTAAAAGTGGAGCTACCCTGAAAGCCCTGTAGGATTATGTAAATTTCTTTATGATAGGCCTATATACTTATTCACACGTGGCCGTAGCTTTTGGAAAGCCAACGGCTGCTCGAACGACACTATGCCCCTGCGGTAACACTTTGCACCGACACTCGAGAAACCTTAAACACGGCCCTGCGGTGAATGTTAGCATTTGAAGTATTTTTGTACTCAAAGAACTGTAGAACCATCTGGTGTGTTTTTCATTGAAAAATCAGGGCTTAAAGTGCACCTGGACGGTCATGGACGGCGTCCATGCACTTGTTTTAAAATCTTAACGCTGTCCAGCCACTTATTGGCGAGCACAGACTGGAAAGGTAAGGGGCGTCCAGGCACTTATTTTTCCACACTTTAGGCACTGTGAAAAAGTACTTTCAAATGTTTTAGAGCATGCTCCATAATCACTTCTCGGTTTACAGAAACTCTAAAAGAATACCTGCGTTTTAAGGTATACTCATTTAACAACCTTAACAAGTTACACCCACCTCATAAATATTCAAACTTGTTGTGCACGTGTGTATACCTGCCCAATTTCATTGACTGTATAATCAAGCAGCAAACACAGTTCTACCCATGCCATGACTGTTTGAACTTTTCACAAACATATCACTTCCTTACAAGTATCTATACTTTTCACAAACATAATTTCCTCACAAATATATCACTTCCTAACAAGTATCTATATTGTTCACAAACATATTTCCTCACAAACATCTATACTTTTTACAAACATCATTTCCTCACAAACATCTATACTTTTCCCAAACATATCACTTTCTAACAAGCATCTATACTTTTTACAAACATATCACTTCCTAACAAGTATCTATATTTTTCCCAAACATATCACATCTTCACAAACATCTATACTTTTCCCAACCATATCACATTCTAACAAACATCTATACTTTTTACAAACATATTTGCTCACAAACATCTATTTCATTTTACAACATCACTTCCTAACAAACATCTATACTTTTCACAAACATATCACTTCCTAACAAACGTCTATACTTTTCACAAACATATCACTTCCTAACAAACATCTATACTTTCCCAAACATATCACATCCTCACAAGTACCTATACTTTTTGACACAGTGATTGTCTCGATCGGCCACTAACAAGTGTCCATCAGCTGTAACGTCAATCCCTCGTGGTGCGTTCATTCCATCACCAAGACTCTCAACGCATCCAATGAACTGTCCTCCGCGTCCAAACACCTGTATCCTCCGATTCCCTCCATCGACCACAAGAATGTTTCCAAACCGATCAGCCGCGACCCCAAACGGAAGCGTCAACTGTCCCTTTCCACTTCCCTTCTCTCCCAAACTGCGGACGAACCGCCCAGTCTTGTCGAAAATCTGGACGCGGCCGTTCTCGCCGTCCGACACGATAATCGAGTCGTCTTTGTCGACGCAGATGAACGTGGGACGCTTGAACTGCCCTGGACCGCTCCCAGTCTCACCGAACTTCTTCAGAAATCGACCTTGTGTGTCGAAAACGAAGATGGCGTCTTGGTTCGTGTCTGGTATGATCGTGTGGCCGAGGGAGTTGATTGCCAGCGAAAGCCCGTGTTTTAAGATGTTTAGTAGCGACGATTGACCGAGTCGTTTGCCACACGACGAGTACTTCGCGATGGACCGGGTTTCCGCAGGATCGGCCCCGATGAAGAGGATTTCGGTACAGACGACCGTATTGCGGTGATGGTCGATCGCAATCCCACACGTGGAGTAGTCGTCTGCGGCGTCGTAGGATATGGGAAACTCCAGCAGTAGGGTTCCGCTGTCATCGTACTTCAGGATGCGACCGTTTCCCGAATCCGCAACGTAGATGTTGCCGGCGCTGTCAACCGCAACGTCGCGAGGGTACTGCATCGCGTCGTCAGATTGCGTCCCGTACGACGAAACCGGATCGTTGCTTTCGACCGTGACTGGACAGGTCGCGAGCACGTGATGCCAGATCCGGACCGTGACGTGGTGCAGTCCAGAGACTTGCGGACGGAAAGTCGCCATGTATTGCCCCGAAGTCGTGCGTTCCAAGTTCGATTGCAACACGTCGTTGTAGAAGTCGGTGACTTCGACGTCCAACGGATAATCGCAATTGACTTCCGCGCCGTCGAAGTCCGTCACCACAAACCCAACCGTTGAGATCTGACACGCGACTGCCTGACAGTCCTTGACCAACACCGAGCTCAGTAGCGGCTTGTCCGTGGCGATACTCCCAAGATCAACACAGTTAAGGTCCTGCAAGTTCCCCGTGTTGAACGCCACACCACTGACCTGCGCAGTTCGGATCTTATCATTGGTCTGCAGCTCTTGAATCTTGGCTGCGAGTTTCGATCGATGTGCCACTAGGTTGTCGACAGATGACGTAGACGTGAGGGCGCGCTGGCAGGTCTCAACGATCCCTCGGAGGGTTTTCGAGATCTTTGTTGCGTCGTCCAGCCTGGAATGGACGACCTTGCATCTATCGTCGTACGCCTCGTCAAGTTCTTCCTGAAGACGATTCTTCTGAAGCCGTAGCATCTCTTGCAATTGGCCAAAAGCTGCGTTCAGTTCTTCCTCGGCCTGTCGCTTTAGCGCCAAAAGGAATCGAGCCTGAGCCTCTGCTGTGACTCTGAGCCTACCGCTGGCCAGGACGAGGGGCCAAGATGCCGCTATTTCAGACTGCATCAGCTTCTGTTGAACCACGAGAGCTTCATCAACTGGATTTGTCACATGACCTGAAACCAAAAATTTCAATATGAAACATCGTGGCCACCAATTCACCTCTCCTTACAATTGCTAGAGAAATGTTCACTGTTTAACCCTCATCCGAACAAGCTAAAATTCAACTTAATTTGAACAAGGGGGGGTCTGGCCAGACCCCCCGTTTTGATGTGGGTTTTTCATAGGATATTGTAATTTTTATGTGCCAATATTGTAAGATGATATCAAAGTAACTCAAAACAACAATGTATCAGTCTCTTTATGCAATATAAATAAGTTTTATGATGAATTTGAAATTAAATGTTTAGTTACATTAATTGTGACGGCTTGTCACACATGTTCATCGTCGCAAAAGTAGTCTATGTAAAAAATTTGGAAATCAAAATAAAGAAACCATAATTTTAGTGAAATTGGTACTGAATGCTCTTATAATCAGAGTCAGCATGACTGTTTTCGAGAAAATATCCATAACAAATAATGGAATAGGACTAAGCCTAAAATGTAAACACGTATAAGCCTATCATATATTATAGTCCGTTAGCTGTTGCTTTCGGGTTTGTATGTCGAATGATGATGTCTTTCATCTCGGCTGTTATAAAACTGTCAAAGCTATCTTGAATATTCTCAATGTATCCGTATTATTTTATTCCGCATCTTCTTTTACTGCATTGTGCAACAGAGCACGTCCTCTTGGAATTGCTTTTGACCGCCAAAAATTATGTGGATCTTTGCTCGTATTTAGGTCTCTCGGCTTCAATAGTATAGACAATTTCGTCATCATTATCTTCACTATCAGGTCCAGTCTCATCATCGTATCTATCATCATCTTCAATTTCAACATTGTCTTCATCATAAGAAACATCTGAATGTTGTTCTTCAGACATTGGCATCTCTTCATATTCACATTCTTTATTGTTGCTCTCACTGTCCAAACTGTCATCATTGTAGTCTCGGCCAGTATTATCTTCATAACTTCCATATCACTAAATCGATTTGGTCGTTTAGATGTGCTAATTGTAGCTCATTAATATGGGAACAAAGTCATAAAAGCAATCTGAGAAAATATCACTCCTAAAAAAGTTATGCGGCAAATATATGGAGGGGGGTCTGGCCAGACCCCCCCTTGTTCGGATGAGGGTTAAAGGCTTGGCTCACAGTACTTCAATGTGTTGTACAAGATTATGTTTCTAAATTGGTGATCATTGAATAACTGCAACATTTCTACGCCATCACCGCCATAGGCGCAACCACCCTATGGGACTCACGGGACGCGTCCCCCCAACTTTTGAGTGGTCCCCTAACTTTATTATTATGGTCCCCCAACTTTTAGGACGTGATTCATTTGATCCCCCCAAACTTTTAGGACGTGATTGCACCTATGATCACCGCTAGCTTGCAGGATATGTAAAATCATTGCGTGTGATAAGTTGGAAAGTTGTACACCAAATTGAATGAACAGTATCTGAAATTATATTTCGTAACTGAAATTACGTAATATGTGAATTCGATTACATGTCCAAAAGTAATTTACTCATCCTGAACATTTCAAAAATACAACCTCCCCAAATCACTGAAAGCTATAAAGCGCTAAATTATCAGCAGATAATAAACATTTCAGCTATTTATTCCGTCTACAAACTACTGCGTATCTACTGGCAGTCTAATAAAGAATACACTAACTTACTTACTTGCTTACTTAGAAACAACAAATCAGGATCTCACCGGCATGGTCTTCCACTCGACATTCCCCGCAAATGCTTCTATCGCACGCAACGCAGAACAGGTCGCACTTCCTCTGGTGCTTCAAGCAGCCGCACTCGCCCTGATCCTCCGCACTTCGAAGCTCCACGAACTCCCGCACCTGAGCAACGTAGAAATTCGTCTGCAGCTTCGAAACACCGCCAGATGGAAGCGACGTGTTCTCGCGACACGTTGGACATGGTAACGCCCTCTTCTGTCCGATGGAGCTCAAGGTCGTGAGGCAGACGTGGCAGAAGGAATGGTGGCAGGACAGAAGCTTCGGAAGATGTTCGTCGTCATCGTATGGCTCCGTGCAGATCGCACAGGTCAAGAGGTCGCAGGTGGCGCCATCTATCTGCCCGACGACCGGCTTCTGATTGGTCGACATCGTTGCGGAAAGTGACGGAGGATTTTCACGGCTGAAACTAATGTACATGAATACGATGTTGTTTTAGTGTAATGACACTGTGACAACAAAGATTATCATTTATTTATTTCAGAAATTTATATAGCGCCTCTTCAAGGTAGGCTACTCAGAAGCGCTCCCAGCCCAACCACGACTAATAAAAGTTTTTAGGTTCTTAAGGAACAGAGTGGAATGACCCCTGGGAATTAAGCGCAGTGTAACAGCGAGACCATTCCAAGTTGTAGGACCAGCAACAGAGAACGAACGATGCTGTCGAATAGCAGTCCGTGAGCGGGGAACCAGAAGCTCAGCTTGGTTAGTGGAAGTTGTCCTCCTCATTTATCCAGACTTTGGACTGGCACCGACAGGATATGAGTTGTGGCAGAGTTCAAACATAAATGCATATTCAACATCATTTATTTATATGTAAAGGATTCAATGTATTATATGCCTTGATACGTTTGTGGCTTCTGGCAAGTGGCTTTTAAATATGCAGGGATCGTCCTTATTTACTTTCATATGCCATAGAGCATTTATGTAAAGTAAGTAAGTAAGTAAGTAGGCCTATAGCGTTTATTACTCCATTTGCAAATGCACAATGGGACATCGACAAATAATGCAATATAACACTTAGACGAAATAATACCATTTATTAATATACATGAAAAGTAATGGAAAACAAATGTTAATAATAAGTGTAAAGCATTCCCGTATTGAATCCTTTTCTTGTGAGAGTCAGAACGTGGAATTGCAGGGGGTTGTGTGAACATGGTTCCAAAGAGTGTTGTGATTCGTGAACTGAGGGAGTAAACCAAGGAGGAAATACCCAGGTTATCCAAAACAGTGTTGCAAATTTGCATGGGCGCCTTGTCACACAGACACCTTTTCGAATGTATGGAAGTTCGAGGGTAAAAAGCGAAGCTTATCACCATCGAAACGGTTACGCAGCGCTTTAGAAATTTAGAGATTACGATTACGATCGACTCCTCGCTTGACTAGCACGGCGTCACGGCCGATTGGGTCGCCTGTGTCACGCTTGACTGAATGCGTCGGTTAAAACTAGTTTGCTAGTCCGTAGCCTAGTCTGCAATTGACGAAAAGCGACATTTTACATACGATCTACCTTATATAAAGCTCGCCAGTAATTTAAATCTAAAGAAAACGAATTCTTGTGCCATACATCGACACCAAAACATAATAGTAGCATTGCACAGATGTTTAGAAGGATGAACGCAGAGCAATGAGAGCATACTATAATGATTTCTTTAGCGCTTTTGTATTTTTGTAAACGAAGCGTTTTATGACACCCTAGGCAAAAAGAATCTAGCGCCACATCGCGAAACAGGAAAGTCCAAACATAGTAGGCCTAAATCTTGAACAAAGAAATCTCTTAGTTATGTGTTTTAAAGCTATAATGTTAATATTGCCAATGCTCGTACTTTGACAACAGGTAGGCTATGCCACTCATAGCTTTCTCCACCTAGATCAGAGGTCTCAAACTCAAGTCAGCATGGGGGCCGCATTTGAAAATTTGTAATGACTCGCGGGCCGCAACATAAAAATATATTTTGAAAATAAAAACGTCATCATAAATTTTAACGGAAAGAGGAGCATTGCTCAATTTTGGTCGGATGACTAAAAAAAGGTCCTCGGATATTTCAAGTCGGGGAAAAATCCATGTATTTGTTCAGATCAATTCGAGATCTCAATCTAGCCTTTTCTGGCCTTTTCTTTATTAAATTCAGAGTGGTGGTAATAACCCTGCATATGCGCTGCGAACATACTTTGCATACTCGACAATCGCACGCGTCGTAATCATCATCATAGTCATCATGACCATGACCATCATGACCATATCATCATCATCATCATCATCATCATCATCATCATCATCATCATCATCATCACCACCACCACCACCACCACCACCACCACCATCATTGGGGGGTGGTCCTGTAGCTCAGTGGAGAGAGCGCTGGCCGTTAAACTGAGTCATTCGTGCGACCCGGGTTCAAGCCTCGCTCAGGGCATTAATTTATTAAAGTTTCTGCTAGCTGCCATTGGCACTTTGCTGTTGTGTTGCTTGACTCAGGTTCTGCTAAAAATAAAGATAGCCCATCTTCTGGCTTGGCCGAACAGAAGTGATCCAGCACTTAGGCCATTATTTAAGTTACCGAACCCACTGCTGTAAAGCCGACCTGCGTGCCGTGCTACTTTGCGCCGTATTTCGTATAACCTGTACCTGTAATCATTCTGTGGTGTGTCAGATTGAATCATTAAAAGGAATATTATTATTATTATTATTATCACCATCTACCATCACCACAACCACCGCCGCCACCATCATCACCATCGTCTTTGCTGAAAGCAACACGTGACATGGCCTTTTACATTAATAAATTACACTGGACAACAAATTTTTACAAAAGTCATGTTACTGAAATGAAATTAGTCAGTTCTTATCAATTTTTATGTGCTGAACCCGAATATGACAGTGAAATTGCTTAATTGGCTCTAGTTTTTTTGTAATCTCAAATGAAGTAATTTTATATCGCACAATGCATTCCAATAGTGATACACTTACGGTTAATATTTGTAAAAACCAGGTCATAGACTAGTTCTTAGATTTTTTTTGCCTGTCTCTAGTACAGCTGTTCGGGAGCATCTCTGCGGAGTGTCCAGCAGTAGTCAGCCAACATTGTAGTGGACCATTTTCCCTGGTACCTTTGCTCCGTTGTTGCGATATCTTGATGAAAGCGTTCGCCATGTTCGTCACTAACCATACCACAGTTGTCAGGGACGATATCCAGATGGGAGTGAAGGAAATGCATCTTCAGCGACATATTGCAGCGAAATTTCTGGTACTGCTTGAGTATGTCTTCTACTAGTTCCTTGTAGTTTTCTGCCCTAACATTCCCCAGAAAGTCTGTAGACACTAGACGAAAAGCATTCCATGCTTGTTTCGCATCACCCTCCAGCAAGTTGTTGAAGCGGTCATCTTTGAAAAGTTCTCTAATCTGAGGACCCACGAAAACTCCCTCTTTAATCTTTGCTTCGCTGAGTCGAGGGAATTTTTCATGGAGGTATCGGAAAGCTGGCGAAGTGCGGTCCATGGCTTTCACGAAGTTCATCACCAAACCTAGTTTGATGTGAAGGGGTGGAAGTAGGATTTTGTGAGCCTCGACCAGAGCTGGGTGCTGGATATTCTTCTGTCCAACTGCCATGTTTTGTCTGGGAGTCCATTCCTTCCGCACGTAGTGCAACTCTCTTGCCCGACTATCCCACTCACACAAGAAACACATATATTTTGTATATCCTTGCTGCAGTCCCATTAAAATGGCAACTATACCTTCAAATCACCGCACAGGTGCCATTTGTACCTGTCATAGTCAATGTAATGCAGTTTTAGGTTATCGTATGTCTCTTTCATGTGGACAGCATGCGCTAATGGAATAGATGGAAGACGGTTTCCATTGTGCAAAAGCACAGCCTTAAGACTCAGTGTCGAAGAGCCTACAAAGAGTCTCCATTCATGAGGTCGTCAATATTGGAACAGAATACCAGATTACCTTCCTTCATGAAGAAAGGTTCCAACTGCTGATGGCACAATCACTTCTATATGAAGTGATTGTGACATCTTCTTCTAGAAGATTCCATTGTTGGAGTCTTGATCCTAGCAACTCTGCCTTGTTTTTGTATAAGTCCAAGTCACGAACAAGGTCATTTAGTTCTTCCTGTGTTATTCTGTGTGGGGTTGATGATGCACCACAGTGAAAATCGGGATCACTGCACGCTGACGGACCAGGAGAAGAACATGTCGGCTCACCCTTGTCCTCATCAGATGAATCAACCAAAATATATTCTGCTGGAGGTTCTGGAATAGGAAGTCCATCACCAAGTGGAACTGGTCTCAATGCAGACAGAATGTTTGGGTAGACTATTGTCGACTTCTTTTGCTTCGTTATTCCACCGGAAAGAGGAGGAGCCAAGCAGAAGTAACAGTCATCTAAGTGGTTGCTTTGCTCTCTTCACACCATGGGAACTGCAAACGGCATTGATGGTCTTTTGCCATTCAACCACTGTGAAAGCGGTGTTGTACATGTAGCACAGCATATATGCGGGGCCCATGGCTTGTCTTGGTCACCAACCTTGCATCCGAAGTAATCATGATATGCCTTCTTGACTTATTTACGATATTGTCGCAGTTCTACTGCATAAATTTTCATGGTGAAACATAAGAAATGAACTATATGAAATATTTTCAAAACGAGAGCCAATAAAAACTTTTTATGGTTATATTCGTGTTTAGCACACCAAGATGCTACACATTAGGGCCTTTTCCAGTCAGTAACGATTTCTATGTTGACCAGTGTTATTAAAAAATTCTCAACTGTAGGAAATAAAATGTCTGGAATTGCCCTATTCATCCGTCTTCCAGGCTGGCTCCATAGCTTTTCATTGATCTGGTTGGACTGGGAGTGCCTCTGAGTGACTTCTTGTAAGGGTGCTTTATAAATTCTTGAAATGAATGAATGAATGATCTAAGACAGGATTCTATTGAGCAATCTGATGTATGCCAGGATCACATCACTGAACTTGCCTTACATGGAAACAAATTTGAACAACAGACATAATATATAATAAGTTAATTTCGTGCTCAACTCGTTACACAATCTTTAAAAGAGTTTTGCGATTACAACAATACACAATAATTTAGCTATTGTCAGCTAACAATGGAACAATGCAATGGAAATTATGCAACGCACTGACTGTCAAGGTATTGCAAAACGTAATGTAGGTCTAATAATAAACAATTGCTTAATCGTAATACCGAATATTATTTCGCATTATTAACATCATAATGAACATATGCCACAACTGTTGGCAAAAGACTAACAATCTGCAAACTGGTTGCAGTACTATTATCATGTCAGCAGGAATGGAAAACCAACAAAGGTTTTAGGATGGAATGGTCATTTTACTGTAATCTATTCCTCCCACCGTTGAGGCCACAGCCTTATTCCATGAGGCCAAGATTATTGCATGATCAAATTATCTCTAGGATTGACAACCTACAATGAAATCATTTTTAACAAGGATCGCTCTTCAGTGTCTTCACCTTATTTACATGTCATGTTAACGAAAATGCAGTATACACAGTTGGTCATCATAAGAACATACATGTATTATATTGAATTTAGGATTCTGTTATTTTAAAAACATTTTATTTTTGATTGACTCTATAGATGTACATTTGATCCCATGTCGGAGCACCAAAATTCAGAGAGCAGTCGATCAACTAACGAATAATCTTATCTTACCTCATACAAGAAATATGCATTTCACAAGTGTACTACTATCCAAAATTAGCCAAAACCAGAAAACTCTCAAAAAAATACACAAGTGATTCAAAAGCTAACACAAGGGAAGATGGCATTTTGACTAGTCGAGAGACCAGTATGAAAATTATTGAAGAAAATAACTAGGGTCACGTGGAGTTGGGGCGTGCAAAAAAGACTTAACTGCAGGGTCCTATAAGAAAGACTGGGGATTGACGCCCCAAACTCATCCTCAGCATTTCTCACCCTGTGAGACACTGATGCGAACAGAAAGGTTTCGAAAAGACCAAACTCCGATCCAACTTCAAAGGTGATTTACTGCTCCACACTGAAAAGACAGGCTGCGTTGGTTTTCTAGTTGCTTCGGGCACCAGGGTCTCGGGCCACCACCGCAGAGCATCGTGCCTTTGCCTGTCAGCCCTTTGCTGTGGAATTACCTTTCTGCCTACGACTCGTGCTCAAATCTTATCTGGGCCAACCACTATTCCTGCCATTTCTCTCAAGACTTTTCTTTCTCGAGGGGTATATCGCACTGGGAGTGCCTCTGAAAAGTTTTGTAATGAAAGAGGCAATTTAAAAGTTGGACGTGCCTCTTGCTGTATCACACCAAAGTTGATCAGCATTGCCCTCCTCCTTGATATGTGCTAGGGACTGGCACATTCAGAGTACCAGCAGTGGCCTGGTTATAGTAACACACAGAAACTTAGACACAGCTCTTAAGTAGCATTTAGATATCTCTCCACATGACTAGAAGGGGTACAACTTGTATAGATCCCCACATATGTCACATACATACTACAGGTCATTTGGGAAGCCATATTCTTGTTTCAATTATGCATATCAGATTTAAGCCTGTCTAACAGTAAGGAAGGTTTTGCTCCCATGGGGAAGTCAGGAACGGCACTCACTTCCTTTTGTAGACCCCTTGCCAGACTTTAAGACACATAAAAGCCTAGAGATCCATCATTAAAAAATTACACCAGAAAGTCCCAGAAAACTGTCAAGCCATAATTATATGCCTTGGAAATTTGACAAATAGCAAATTCAAATTATTTTCACAGGAATGCCCGTAATATGATTGCATATTTACAATTTGCTTCACTTGATCTCTGGCACAGACTTCAACATCGTACGCCCTGGAATCCATACGTAATCATGATCTCTATCATAGACTTCAATATAGTACACACCCTCGTAACAAAACGTAATCATTGCGATTTCGCTTGAAAAATGGCCGTCAAATGATCTCTTGAGCATCATGCAAAGGTGCTATATAAATCGATTAGATTAGATTTAAAATCAATCAAGCATTCCAGTCCAACATCTGCAGGACAGACTGCATTATAAACACGGTTCAATGAAAAAACAGCAAAAACGAATTAGCTGCAACTTATTGCCTCAACGTAACGGAACAAACAAACAGATTTGAAAGAAACCCAGAACAATAAAACTGAAAGCTCTCTGCCTTTCATGCAGAACTACTAAAAACCGAATCTCATCCAAACACACGACCAAAAAATCCTCACAATACTCTTCAGTGTGAAGAGGAGGAGTCCCTTATTAATAATACTACTACTTATAATAATACTAATAATAATAATGACGATAATTTCTATGGCGTCGTAACACAGCACATGCCGTTACAAAGGCGCCTCAACAGGAAGTAACGAGCGTGAGGTGTCAGCGACCTCGCTTTCTTAGCCTCGGCATACGAGGGAGTGGCTAGTCATCTCCCTTGTCATTGAATCCTCCCACCGACAGTGTACGGTCAGTGTCCTCATCCCGGCGATACTGGATAGGAGGGGCGCTGGTAGAGCAGAAAGCTTTACACAAATTTCTGCCCTGGTGAGGATTTTAACCCCGACTTTTTATTGACAGTTTGGAATGCTATGCACTAGACTATCGTGCACCACCTGTCATAGAGCTAGCAAGACTGAATTTTTAAAGTAAAAATCATAAACATTTTCAACTGTTTTCACCAGAAATTCGTGAGATGTTCAACCTAATTGGTTTGTTCAAAATGCGGTAATCTATCACTTTAGCGTTACAAATCATTTGCCAAATGTAGAAGTTATTTTTCATCAATTCGACTTCTCCTTTGGCAAGAATCTGCTTCCATTTAGAGAAAAAACGTTTCATCAATCCAGCTTCTATTTGAGCAACAATTATTTCTTCATCAATCCAACTTCGATTTTTAAAAAAAATTATTCATCAACCTAACTGAATTACGGCAAGAATCCTTTTGTCCATCTCACTTCCATTTAAGTGAATGTTATTTTCATCGATCCCAGTTTATTTGGCAAGGATTCTTTTCATCAATTAAAGTTTTATTCCAGGCAAGGGCAAATAATTTAGAATGCTAAAACGATAGATTACCTAATGACACATCGTGACAAACCACATCTTAATTATTAATTATAAATTAAATCAATTAGGTACAGGAAAAATTACTACTCTCAAAACCTTTGGAAGGAAGGATCTCTCTTATCATCACCATTTTCCATCTAATTTTTAAAATTCATCTTAATTCGTTAGACATCTTAAAAACTTGTATTGCACAGACATTTCATGAAAAGATATTTGACAACATATTCGTGGAAACATTCTTAAATAAATAACAGACTACTTACTTATCTACAGGATGAAACTGTTACTGGAATGTTTTAGCGCCACATGGCTAGAAATGTTTGCAACGACTCTACACATGTGTATGCATGAGCTGCGCGTATGTTTGTGTGTGCATGTGCGTGTCTGTATCGGTGCGTGTATCACAGTGTGTACCTGCCTGTGTGTCTGATATCTGTGTATCTCTGTATTTGCCTGTATCTGTGTGTATGTCTGTGTGGCTGTATCTGTGTGCATATGCAGCTGTGCATGTTGCTATATCCGTGTGCACGTATATCTGTATGTGAGCGTGCATGTATGCGTGTGTGAATCTTTGTCTCTCGTCTCCTCATCCCACCCCTTTTTCCCTCCTCCTTATCTGTCTCTGTCACACTCTCTGTCTCTCTCTGTTGAAGGTATGACTGTTCCCATAATTATATCAGTACCTGTCTGTCTGTCTGTCTGTGCAGTGAAGTCTGTGTGCTTACATCTGTCTTTCAATGTGTCAATGTATTATCTACACACTGTGTCTCTCACATAATCGTTGTCGTAACATAAAACAATTGTGCAACATATCCTAACAACACACTGGTTCGACAACCAGTTTCACGTAGAATCCTTTAACGCTCAGAATGCGGCTCGGACACGTTTCACAGCGAAAGCATCGCAGTGCAGAAAAGAATGATACGTTGGTTCTAGGAATGCAGGTGCGCGACAGACGGGGAATGTAGGAATCAAGTCTGTGACAGATGCTGTGTTAGAAATGTTCAGCTGATGCTCGTCACATTCGAAGATGCGCAACGGACAGTACCGTCTATAAATTTACAACAAACAATCATCATAGATTATATTCAGGGGAAATTAATAATATAATAATAATAATAATCGCCTCTCAATTTGTGCGCAAAGATATAACACCGTTGCATTTCAAGGCACATCCACACAGGTGCTCGGTGATGAAGTGTTAGTGTTAACTGCAGAACAAAGCAACTTTTCCTGCAGTTTATTGAAAAAATGGCGCATATAATAAATAATAACTATAATAAATACTAAAAAGTATAATAATAACAAATTATTGTGCACAATATATAATCAATGATGAAGAATGTACCGGTACTAATTAAAATAATAATACTAATAAAAATAATAATAATAATAATAGCATCAACTGACCTGTGTGAAATGGTATTTACACCAATAACAAGTTAACAAATAGCTCGTATTTTTTTCATTAGCTGTGGCAGGATTGGGAGCACACCTAAGCGGTTTCTTGATGAGGTGCTATATAAGTTCCTAGAGTGAATGAACAAACAGACCTGTGAGAACGATGACTCGTATGGCTGTCTGCACGAAGCTGCTGCAGAATTTGATCCTCTGTGGTCGGCTATCTCTTGGACAGTTCTTGCGGCCGGCAGCTTCTGAATTCGACGTGCGTTAAGCTGACGAATTAAAAAGAAATGGAGCTAAATTCGATAGAATTTTAAATACTGTAATAACTTCCATGTAAGTTCCATGTTCAGTAGTAACTTGTATAGTAAGTAGTAATTAGCAACTTCTGTTATAATTATAATTAGTAACTTCTATTGCAATTTTACTTAGTAGCTTCCATTGTAATCTGAATTAGTGAGTTCTATTGAAATTTTAATTACTAACTTCTATTGTAATTCGAATTAGTAACTTCTATTGTAATTGCCATTAGTAACTTCTATAGTGCCAGTGCATAAATGCAAAAGGTATCAACCACTGGCGCTCCAAAACCAGGTCGTATTAAGGTTAGTATCCAGAGAATCAGACCATAAGACACAGAGAGAGGATAAGCAGTTTGAGAGCTCTAGGTAAGTGTTAAGTTGAGAAGAAAATGATGCAAGTGACCGAGAAAAACGGACAGATACAGGACAGATACAAAGCAGAACGTACACATACACCAAGACATATTTAGCAGAACAAAAAGATAACAAGAATAGAGATAAAACTAGTAAAACCTGAATAAAAGATTCTGACTTCCGGCCAAAAATTATCAAAAAATCTCAGCAGGCTCCTTTTTTGGTCAACAATGTATGCGTATGTGAGAATGCATGTGTTTGTGTATGTGGACGTGTATTGTGTGTGTACGCGTGCATGTGTGCATATGTAGTTGCATGTATGTGAGCATGTGTGCGTGCACGAGTGTACAAGTATATTGCGACAGACACCCACTCTCGTTGGCGACTCCATGGCAACGGACTTCAGCAGCAGTCTGTTGCTACGGGAACCATTCCAATGGAACTTGAGCGCCGCCGTGTCCTCCATGACCTTCAGACTGTTCCACACAACAGCGGATGACAATGACAACGATCGACTAGGATCGACCGCAGGATCGCTTTTTGCAGACGGTTCCCCAATGAGATCGAGAAGATCTGGCTTAAAGACGATTCCCGAGCCACGAGACGTTCCAGAGACGATTAACGATGGCTTCTCGTCACCAGATGGCGTGCCGGCCGATGTCGGAAAAACCAGCTCTACGAATTCATGGATGCTTTTCTAAAATTGGAAAAAACGAGAGCTTTGGATTTTTATCTGAATTTTCCCATGGAATGGTGATTTTTTTTATTGTGGTTCCACTTTTAAGACTGAAGTGTTGAGCATTGATCTTGAAAATGGCTTTAAAAAACATTTTATCCTAGAGTATTATGAACTTAAAGTAACTGCACTCTTTCCAGAAAATTCTGCAATATACCTTTGGTATTCCATACAACATGTTTTTATTACTTAAGCACGCTTTACATAATGGAAAAAACCTTAGTATGGAGTGTGATGCTATATGGATCAGAAACATGGACTATGAGGATGGAAGACATCAAGAGAATAGAAGCATTTGAAATGTGGATATGGAGACGGATAGAAAGAATCAGCTGGAGGGATCATGTAAGGAATGAAGAGGTATTGAGAAGAGTTGGAGAAGAGATCGATGATACACACAGTTAAGGAAAGACAAAGAAGATGGATCGGGCACACACTCAGAGGAGACTCGATGCTGCGAACAATCATAGAGGGGAAAATGGATGAAAAAAAACGAGAGGAAGACCAAGACAAAGGCTGTTGGACTGGATGATGAAAGATGGTTATCAGAAGCTGAAAAACAAAGCACAGAACAAAGAAGAATGGAGACGTCAAACATTCGAACCTGCCTAAGGGCAGAAAACGAAAATAAGAAAGAAGACACTTTACAACATATTTCATCACCAATGGTATCCTTGATAACAGATTTCATTACCTGGTACTCTGCATAACTTGCTTCACTACATTAGTACTCTTTATAACTTGCTTCAGTACTTGTTAAGTATTTGTAAGTACTTCTTATAACATACATATTTCATTACCCTAAGTACTCCTAGTAACACGTTATACAACTTCCTTTAACATGCTTCATTACAATGTGAATTGTGATAAGTGATGCTATGTGATAAGTCATTAAAATAATTAATTTAATTCATTCATTCACTCATTCATTCATTCATGCACTCAGTGGGTGAGCAACTTGTCAAGGTGGCTACGTTGAAGTAGATTCGAACCTGTGACCCTTCGGTTACAAGACACAGAACTTACCGCTACACCACCACGTCCCACTTCAGTATCAACTCAAAAACCATCCACACAGTTTTCCTTTAAAAAACTCAGATGAAGCATGCTGATACCTTCCTGCTCACCTCTGATTGGCTGAAAATGTCTCTCGTTTTTCCCGTATCGTCTGAAAAGCTGGGTGGAATAATCATACAATGAGAATCAGCTGCTTGAGATGCGTCTTGATCATCCAGCATTCCAGTTTCAAGGTCATTTTCCTGGAAGGCAAGCCACGAGTCATCGCCATCACCACCACCTCCAGCGTCTCCAAACGACGCCCAACAATGGCTCTGCTTTCCTGTCGGCCTAATTCGCTCCTCAAAATCGTCATCGTCCAACGCCAACTGAAAATCGTCAAAATCGCACGTTTCGCAATTGCAATCAGAATGCGTGCAACTGTTTTCAGAGTTAACTTGGACGTCTTTTGGCAGCGATGATTCAGCATTCGAAACCAACTCCGAAGAGCCGTGCGAATCCTGCAAACTCAAAGAGCCTGCGATGTTGCAATCTGGCTTTGCTCGACCCAAATCGCTTTGCACCGACCCGATTAGTTTTGAACCTGATAATACTGAAAGCCCGTCAACACAGTTTGATGAATTCTCCGTATCTGTACAAGCGGGAATCATTCTACCGTCACTTTGACTCAATGACTGGCATTTGTGCTTAATTGTGGACTTGTGTTGATTCGCACAAGATGTGTGAACAGAATCTGCAGTCTTTGATTCCAACATCGCGACGCAAAATTTTGGACGACTGGCACAGCTTTCGTATTCATGCGCATTGGAGATCATTTGAACGTCACCAGAGCACATGTTTGAGATTTTGTGAGGATCAACAACAGGAAATTCTGTAGTCTTTGTATGTTTACATCCTTCTATGTGCAAGATCTTTTGACCAGAAACATAACCATTAGGTTCTTTCAGTCTAATCTCACCACATGAATTTACACCGGCACATCGTACAAAATGAGTTGGTTGGCCAAATCGGTTAGACAGCGAAAGCGTGGACGGATTTGGGGCTGTAGTCGGATGGTTTGCCATAGCGAGTCCATCAGATTTTGGGGAAGCGGAAGAAAACTCCCCGAAGTCGCTTCCATCATCTCCCCATTCACTGTCCATAGTTGTAGAGTCAGGAGAAGACATTTTAGGCCCAGTCTGATTGATAATGCACGACCCTTCTGTCATCCGTCATTTCAGCTGCTAAAAATATGCAAACATAAACATTGGTGTGGTCAACTGTCATAATTTTATATGTTCGTCATGTGTATTTGATAAACAAATTAAGTCTATTAAGAAATTCAATAAATTCAGTGCTACTGCCTGTGTCACGAAATAGAGTATCCCCCGTATTAATTGTATCCCCCCAAATTTAAAAAAGTCGAAAAAACCGCTTCCGCGTGTATTTTGTTTTGCAAATTAATTTTCATCTGCTTTGTTTTGAACAATGACACTAACAGGTATGTTTTTTCCTACTAGATAATTTGTTTTGCCCTGTTTTTAGAGCACTTGAAACAGTTAAAACACTCAAGAACACTCAGAGTCACTAAATAAATTCGAGTTGCCTTTATCTGAGCATTGCTTATGACACTTAAAACAATATATTAGAGTCACTTTAAATTTTGATTACAGGATAATTTTTTTTATTATGCTCATTTTTCCACAAAGGAAGCATAATGGTTTATCCCCCCGGATAGCATAGACCGGTTAATTCCATCCGGGGGGATAGATTAATTCATCCCCCCGGATAGCTTTCAGGGGGGGATACTCCGTTTCATGACACCTGCACTGTTAGATACCGATTCCAAATCTACTAAGAAATTATTTTGCCACAAATCATTGCCGTTCCAAAGCTATAAAACACGGTTGAGAACCGGTTTTTAGATTCCGAAAATGTGCTGCGATTTACAGCGCAGTGTCAGTGGGTTTCGACTGGAAATTCACAAATTGCGCGGTTCAAAATCATACGAAATAGTGCATTTACATTTGGACTGCAAATTCATAAATTGCGCTGATCAAATTCGAAGCAGTGTCGACACACTCTGTTTAACAAGGTTCCATTCGACAGTAAACAACGACCCAGTCCAATGTCGATAGCGACCTAAAGCCAATCGTCACATTTCATTTCAGTTGTCATCGCGTCAACACACAAACACAACGACACATTATTCGTCTTAAAACATCTCACACGCTTTGCAGAAATTTCCACTATACCGTCGCAATCAAATGGAAGGATTTCTATTGAATCTTCGCCCGGATATGTTGTTATCTGTTCGCCATTTATTAGCTGTGCGAACAATTATAAAATATTTGTCACTCCGCCTCCTTCGCCAATCAAACTGGCAGCCATGCAGCCACGACCCCTCTCTCTCTCTCACTCGCCGTAACCTCCAATACAAGGCCGACAAGATTTCGCACCATTAAATAACAACACTGTCTAGTTAGACAATCGTAAATCAATCACTTGAATGTGTTGGCTTCGCCGATTAAGGTCAAGTGATTGCTTAATAAAAATTATAGTTGTCAAAAAGTTGAAAAAGACAAATTCCGACAGGTTACATCGGCTTGCGTTACGTCGCACGCACACACACACACACGTAGGCTACGTAAAGCCGACTGTCACTGCTCAATCACGCCAGCTGACCACCATATTCCACCAATCGAAACTTAGATCAACATTTTCTGACGCCGGTTTGCGACAGCTTCTAATTTAATCAATTTTACGACACACCTCGCTCAACACGCTACATTTCCGCCCTTAATTACACCACTCGGCCCTACCGTCACCCCATTATGGCATTTTAGCGTTCGAACAGTTCTTGACAAAATGTGCAGTAGCCTACTAAACCCTAAATGGTGTCACGACAATTACAGACAATTCGTCTAACGACAACTTACTGGTCTACAGATAAACTGAAGCTGGATGAAAGTTTTTTTACAGGTTAAATGGAGCTCGGTTTGCTTGATGAAAAAACTAAGAGAAATGAAATCTGGATGAAGGTTCTTTTACATGTGAAATAGAAGCTGAATTGACGAAAATAACGCATGAGAAATAAAAGATGGATCAAGGTATTTCTAGGTCTAAAAGAGAAGCTGGATTAATCGATGAAAAACGCTTAAGTAATGGAAGCTGGACGAGGATAGTAGTTGTCAATACAAGAGTACTGAAACACCCCCATACAAGAGTACTGAAACACCTCATCCCAATAACGACTAAGAGTACTGAAACACCTCCCCTCCTCCAGCCTCTCCATGAACCTGTGACGTCACAATGTTACTGAAACAGCCACGCCCCCGTCCAATGGCAAGCCACCAAATTGTCACGTGACCTATCAATCAATTCTCGCCCCCCTTATACAAAATCGAATCTTCCAAAGGCTGGGGTGGCCGGCAGCCCCCCCATGTCCAATCAGAATCCTCATCCCAAAATGGAATCGTCCAAAGGCCGGAGTTGCGCGCGACCATGGGCTAACCCTCTGTCCAATCAGAAGCTGCGGCGGGCAGCCATGGGCTAGCACGTGTGCGGCGGGCAGCCCCACACCTAACTCCTATCCAATAAAAATCTTCACAAGCAATTCTACCGCCGCAGGCACCGACATGTCAATCCAATTATTGTCCGTGTCATGGGAAGCCTTATGCGCTGGCGTCGGAAAGCGTTGTTGTCACATGTGGTTTTAATATTAGCAGTCTGTGCGGTATAGCAATTCTACCGCCGCAGGCATCGACATGTCAATCCAATTATTGTCCGTGTCATCGGAAGCCTTATGCGCTGGCATCGGAAACCGGTGTTGTCACATGTGGTTTTAATATTAGCAGTCTGTGCGGTATACTGTTGATTATTTATCTTAAGTGAAAATTCTTAAATTTTCCAAAACAACTTTATTGTAAGTAGTTACATAACCATATGTTTTGGCTCACATGCATAAAAAATTTATCTTAAGTGAGAATTCTTAAATTTTTCAAAAGAGCTTTATTGTAAGTAGTTGCATAACCACATGTTTTGGCTCACATGCATAAAAAATTTATCTTAAGTGAAAATTCTTAAATTTTTCAAAAGAGCTTTATTGTAAGTAGTTGCATAACCACATGTTTTGGCTCACATGCATAAAAAAATTTATCTTAAGTGAAAATTCTTAAATTTTTCAAAAGAGCTTTATTGTAAGTAGTTGCATAACCACATGTTTTGGCTCACATGCATAAAATTTTTTTATCTTAAGTGAAATTTCTTAAATTTTTCAAAAGAGCTTTATTGTAAGTAGTTGCATAACCATGTGTTTTCAAACAGGCAGTTCTTAATACTTGCATCTTTCAAATTCTCAATCGTGCAAATTCCACAATTTCATACCAACTTACTTATTCACCAAATTTCACCAATTCAACAGTTTTACACGTGCACATACATGATCATATTTCTCATTTCTTCAAACAGTCAGTTCTTAATACATGCATCTTTCCACATCTCAACTGTGCAAATTCCACAATTTCATACCACATTACTTACTTACTCACCAAATTTTTGCAATTCATACACTTTTCACTTGTACAAGCTTGCATGTATTTCTCATTTCTTCACTACAACAGTTCTTAATACTCGCTTCTTTCAACATCTCAACTATGCAAATATGCAATTCCTTACATACTTACTTACTTACTCACCAAATTGTTGCAATTCATTCGCTTTTCGCTTGTAAAAGCTTGCATGTATTGCTCATTTCTTCACTACATCAGTTCTTAATACTCGCTTCTTTCAACATCTCAACTGTGCAAATATACAATTCCTTACATACTCACTTACTTACTCACCAAATTTTTGCAATTCATACGCTTTTCACTTGTACAAGCTTGCATGTATTTCTAATTTCTTCACTACATCAGTTCTTAATACTCGCTTCTTTCAACATCTCAACTATGCAAATATGCAATTCCTTACATACTTACTTACTTACTTACTCAACAAATTTTGCAATTCATACGCTTTTGACTTGTACAAGCTTGCATGTATTTCTCATTTCTTCGCTACAGCAGTTCTTAATACTCACTTCTTTCAACATCACAACTATGCAAATATGCAATTCCTTACATACTTACTTACTTACTCACCAATTTTTTTTTTTTGCAATTCATACGCTTTTCACTTGTACAAGCTTGGGTGTATTTCTCATTTCTTCACTACATCAGTTCTTAATACTCGCTTCTTTCAACATCTCAACTATGCAAATATGCAATTCATTACATACTTACTTACTTACTCACCAAATTTTTGCAATTCATACGCTTTTCACTTGTACAAGCTTGCAAGTATTTCTCATTTCTTCAATCCATCAGTTCCTAATACTTGCATCTTTCAACATCTCAATCGTGCAAATTCTACAATTTCTTGCATACTCACTTACTTAGTCACAACATTTTAGCAATTCAAGCGCTTTTCACTTGTACAAGCTTGCAAGTATTTCTCATTTCTTCACTCCATCAGTTCCTAATACTTGCGTCTTTCAACATCTCAATCGTGCAAATTCTACAATTTCTTGCATACTCACTTACTTAGTCACAACATTTTAGCAATTCAAGTGCTTTTCACTTGTACAAGCTTGCAAGTATTTCTCATTTCTTCACTCCATCAGTTCCTAATACTTGCGTCTTTCAACATCTCAAGCGTGTAAATTCTACAATTTCTGGCATATTCACTTACTTAGTCACAACATTTTAGCAATTCAAACGCTTTTCACTTGTACAAGCTTGCAAGTATTTCTCATTTCTTCACTTCATCAGTTCCTAATACTTGCGTCTTTCAACATCTCAATCGTGCAAATTCTACAATTTCTTGCATACTCTCTTACTTAGTCACAACATTTTAGCAATTCAAGTGCTTTTCACTTGTACAAGCTTGCAAGTATTTCTCATTTCTTCAATCCATCAGTTCCTAATACTTGCGTCTTTCAACATCTCAACCGTGCAAATTCTACAATTTCTTGCATATTCACTTACTTAGTCACATCATTTTTGCAATTCAAGTGCTTTTCACTTGTACAAGCTTGCAAGTATTTCTCAGTTCTTCAATCCATCAGTTCCTAATACTTGCGTCTTTCAACATCTCAACCGTGCAAATTCTACAATTCCTAGCATACTTACTTACTTACTCTCAAAAAATGTTTGCAATTCAAGCGCTTTTCAATTGTACAAGCTTCCACATATTTCTCATCTCTTCGAACCTTCATCTCTTGAGTCTTACGATTTTCAACATCTCAAGCTCATCATTCTACAATTTCTCAGCTACTTACTTACTTACTTACTTAATTACTTGCATATGTTGTGCACACCAACAGCTTTACACATATTCCTACTCTTATTCTCAAATCTTCATTCCTTCAATTCATACTTTGGACATGTTTCAACTTCTAAATCGCATGTGGATACGATTCTGCACACACTTGCTTACTCACTAGTATAATTTTTACAACCAATCAGCTTTACATGTACAATTATTTCTCATTTCTTCAATACTTCAACTCTTACTTCTTACATGTTTCAATCCCACAACATAACAATTCTGCTATTCCACATATACTTAGCTGCATACTTACTTACTTACTTACTTGATGAACAGAACTCTTCAATCGCAAATTCATGCGTTTGGTTCTCATTTGTTCAATTCTTCAACTATAACTCTTAATTCTTGAACGTTTCAACTCTACGTCTTAGCAATTGCTCAGTTACTTACTTCTTGAAGTATCAAAAAAAAAAAAAATTGAAGAGTAAGAATCATCATTTTCTTCGCAAAGTTTCTAAGTCCATACATTTTCTGACACCGAAAGTTTCGAGGTTCCAAAATTTTCTCCAGGTTCATATTTTATTCACTCAAACACATGCTTTTTTTTTGCAAAATTGATGACTAAGCTAAAATTGCTTTTGTCTCACCAAAACGAAAATGTATGAGTCATGTATCTAACATATTTGCACAGCATAATTTCATGCATTCGTACCATCATGTGAGAACTCACCACCCTATATGACTTTGCTAAAGCAAATCGATACTCTTGCATAAAGTGCTGTCTTAGCTAAACTTACATATGTTGACAAATTAAAAGTTTGATGTCTAAGAGTGGCAAACTTTACCATATGATGCCTCCGAAATTTGCGATTCCATACAAAGTAATGTAAAGTAACCACTCTTCAATTTTTTTTTTGATACTTCAAGAAATAATGCAAACAAGTAATGCAAACAAATGAGAGCCTCATGTGTCACTCTATTCCTGCAACATTTGACATTTTAAATGTAGAAAATTCACAAAAACATTGCTTTGCACATATGCATTCCAAAATATTCGACTTGCATATCGTTAATTCGTCTATGTATCGCAATAATTCATACCTCTAAGTCCTATATCATGATCTTCCTCCTCATACTCATCTTCGTGCGACGAAAAATTTGTGGAAATGGAAGAAATTTTGGGACTTAGAAACTTTTCATGACAGAAAATATGCGGAATTAGAAACTTTGAATTCATGCGACTAAGCCCATATTCTTCTCATCTTCATCCTTCACCTTCTCCTCATATCTGTTCTCTTCTTCAACTTCTTTATTCACATCATACATCCCATGCGAAGAAAAATTTGTGAACTAGTAAGAAATTTTCAATCTTATAAATTTTTTCATGACAGAAAATTTGCGGACTTAGAAACTTTGAATACATATCTCTAATACCCATATTCTTCTCATACACATTCTGCTCCTTCTCCTCACGCTTCTCAAGTACGACAAGGGAAGAAAAATTTGTGACTATGTAAGAAATTTTCGATATTAGAAATTTTTGGTGACAGAAAATGCTTGGACTTAGAAAATTTGTGAAGAAAAATTATGAACATGGAGAACAATTTGGAACTTAGACACTTTTGGCATCAGAAAATGTGTGGTCTTAAAAACTTAGCAAAGAAAATGCTGATATTGGAAAATTTCAGCCTCCTCCTCCTCCACAACAGCCTGCTTCTCACACTCCCATGCATCCTCCACTCTACCACTTTTCCAACATAAAACGAACAACATTGTTTGTATTTTTCATTTTTACATGATTGAAAATTATATCTCTTTGATCTGTTCAACTTCGAACTCTACAATTTTTGATACTTCAAGAACTATGTAACTAAGCAATTTACTTGTGTAAAACTTTTGTATGTAGACATTTTTGTGAATAAGTAAGTAAGCATGTGAGAAATTGTAGAGTTTCTAACGTTGACATGATGAAAGATGACAATATGAAGAACTGATGGATTGAAGAAATGACAGATATGTGCAGGATAGTGTATATGTAAAGCTGTTGAATTGCTGAAATTTTGTGAATAAATATGTAAGATGGTATGAAATTGTTGAATTTGCACGGTTGAGAATTTGAAAGATGCAAGTATTAAGAACTGACGATTTGAAGAAATATGACCATGCACATGCCTGTGTAAAGCTGTTGAAGTGCTGAAATTTTGTGAATAATTAAGTAAGTTGGTACGAAATTGTGGACTTTGCACGGTTGAGAATTTGAAATATGCAAGTATTAAGAACTGATGGTTTGAAGAAATGAGAAATATGACCATGTAAGCGCACGTGTAAAACCGCTGAATTGCTGAAACTTTGTGAATAAGTATGTAAGTTGGTATGAAATTGTTGAATTTGTGCGGTTGAGAATTTGAAAGATGCAAGTATTAAGAATTGGAGGATTGAAGAAATGGAAATATGACCATGTACGTGCACATGTAAAGCTGTTGAAGTGCTGAAATTTTGTGAATAAGTAAGTAAGTTGGTATGAAATTGCGGCCTTTGCACGGTTGAGAATTTGAAAGTTGCAAGTATTAAGAACTGACGGTTTGAAGAAATGAGAAATATGACCATGTATGCGCACGTGTAAAACTTCTGAATTGCTGAAACTTTGTGAATAAGTATGTAAGTTGGTATGAAATTGTTGAATTTGTACGGTTGAGAATTTGAAAGATGCAAGTATTAAGAATTGGAGGATTGAAGAAATGGAAATATGACCATGTACGTGCACATGTAAAGCTGTTGAAGTGCTGAAATTTTGTGAATAAGTAAGTAAGTTGGTATGAAATTGTGGACTTTGCACGGTTGATAATTTGAAAGATGCAAGTATTAAGAACTGACGGTTTGAAGAAATGAGAAATATGACCATGTATGCGCACGTGTAAAGCTGCGGAATTGCTGAAACTTTGTGAATAAGTATGTAAGTTGGTATGAAATTGTTGAATTTGTACGGATGAGAATTTGAAAGATGCAAGTATTAAGAATTGGAGGATTGAAGAAATGGAAATATTACCATGTACGTGCACATGTAAAGCTGTTGAAGTGCTGAAATTCTGTGAATAAGTAAGTAAGTTGGTATGGAATTGTAGAAATTGTATGTGTTAGATTTTGGAAGATGCAAGTATTAAGAACTGAATGAATGAAGAAATTGGAAATATGTGCCTGCATGCACATGTGTAAATCTGTTGAAGTGTTATCATTTGGTGAGTAAGTAAGTCTGCATGTATGGATTTGTAGAAATTGCAACCACTTACAATAAATCTCTTTTGAAAAATTTAAGAATTCTCACTTAAGATAAATTTTTTATGCATGTGAGCCAAAACATATGGTTATGTAACTACTTACAATAAAGCTGTTTTGGAAAATTTAAGAATTTTCACATAAGATAAATTTCTCATGTATATGACAGGTGTTGAAGTGTTGAAATTTTACAAGAAAGTAAGTAAGTAGTTATGGATTTGTGGAATTTGCGCGGTTGAGAAGTTGAAAGATGCAAATATTGAGGACTGAAGGTGCTGAAGTGTTGAAATTTTACAAGAAAGTAAGTAAGCATGCGTAGAATTTTTGCGATAAAATCTGTTGTAGGGTTGAAATTTTGTCAGTAAGTAAGTAAGTAGTTATGGATTTGTGGAATTTGTGCGGTTGAGAAGTTGAAAGATGTAAGTATTAAGGACTGAAGTGATGAAATTTTACAAGAAAGTAAGTAACCGGTCTATATGCAATTGGATTCGTTAGTGTAAAACTCATTGTTAAGCAACTACTTACAATAAAGATGTTTTGGAAAATTTAAGAATTTTCACTTATGATAACTTTTTCATACATGTGATGCAATCCATGCGTTTATACAACTACTTAAATTAAAGGACTTTTAAAAAATTGATTGCATGTACAAGATTTTTTCATGTATGTGAACCAAAACATATGGTTATGCAACTACCTACAATAAAGCTCTTTTGAAAAATTTAAGAATTTTCACTTAAGATAAAAAAAAAAAATTTATGCATGAGAGCCAAAACATGTGGTTATGCAACTACTTACAATAAAGCTCTTTTGAAAAATTTAAGAATTTTCACTTAAGATAAATTTTTTATGCATGTGAGCCAAAACATGTGGTTATGCAACTACTTACAATAAAGCTCTTTTGAAAAATTTAAGAATTCTCACTTAAGATAAATTTTTTATGCATGTGAGCCAAAACATATGGTTATGTAACTACTTACAATAAAGTTGTTTTGGAAAATTTAAGAATTTTCACTTAAGATAAATAATCAACAGTATACCGCACAGACTGCTAATATTAAAACCACATGTGACAACACCGGTTTCCGATGCCAGCGCATAAGGCTTCCGATGACACGGACAATAATTGGATTGACATGTCGATGCCTGCGGCGGTAGAATTGCTATACCGCACAGACTGCTAATATTAAAACCACATGTGACAACAACGCTTTCCGACGCCAGCGCATAAGGCTTCCCATGACACGGACAATAATTGGATTGACATGTCGGTGCCTGCGGCGGTAGAATTGCTTGTGAAGATTTTTATTGGATAGGAGTTAGGTGTGGGGCTGCCCGCCGCACACGTGCTAGCCCATGGCTGCCCGCCGCAGCTTCTGATTGGACAGAGGGTTAGCCCATGGTCGCGCGCAACTCCGGCCTTTGGACGATTCCATTTTGGGATGAGGATTCTGATTGGACATGGGGGGGCTGCCGGCCACCCCAGCCTTTGGAAGATTCGATTTTGTATAAGGGGGGCGAGAATTGATTGATAGGTCACGTGACAATTTGGTGGCTTGCCATTGGACGGGGGCGTGGCTGTTTCAGTAACATTGTGACGTCACAGGTTCATGGAGAGGCTGGAGGAGGGGAGGTGTTTCAGTACTCTTAGTCGTTATTGGGATGAGGTGTTTCAGTACTCTTGTATGGGGGTGTTTCAGTACTCTTGTATTGACAACTACTGAGGATATTTTTATATCTGAAATATATACATATATATATATATGTTGTTTGTACTTTTCATCAATGACATAGATGATGGGGTTCTATCGAAAATTTCTAAGTTTGCGGATGACACAAAACTATGTAGAGCAGTGGGTAATGAAGAAGAAGCAGAGATATTACAGGAAGATCTACGAAGAATGTTTAGATGGTCGCAGGACTGGCAAATGCTCTTTAATGTGGAAAAGTGTTCAGTGATGCATATGGGGAAAAGAAACCAGGAGTTTGCATATGAAATGGGAGGTAAGGTACTGAGGGTTAGCGAGGAAGAAAGGGACTTAGGAGTGATTATGCACAAGAGTGCAAAACCCTCAAGGCAATGTGCGGAAGCATCAAAAAAGGCAAATTCAACATTAGGCATGATAAAAAGGACAATAGTTACTAGAGACAAGGACACGTTACTGAGGTTGTATAAATCACTGGTTAGGCCACAGCTAGTTGGAATACTGCATTCAGGCATGGAACCCATACCTGAAACAGGACATTGAAAAATTGGAGAAAGTGCAAAGAAGAGCTACGAAGATGATTTGGGGCTACAAAGATTTGAGCTATGAAGAGAGGTTGGAGAGGTGTGGGCTAACAACACTGGAGAGACGGAGAAGCAGGGGAGACCTAATTGAAGCATATAAGATCATTACTGGAAAGGAAGCACTAGGTTGGGAGAAATTCTTTGAATTAGCACCAAACAAAGCAACTCGGGGTCATAGGTACAAATCATAGTTGTAAAAAACGTTTTTTTCGTTTTTTATTCTCTCCCAAAAAACGTCGTTTTTTTCGTTTTTTATTTTCCCCATCGTTTTATATCGTTTTTTATTATTTCTTTAACTTTATTTATTCATTTACTTTCTGTTATTATTTTCCTTAATTTTAATTTTTTCTGATATTCCTTATGTTTTCCGCCAACTCTCAAGGATTCAGCTAAATAAAGTCATTATTTCATCGTTTAACATCATCATTTAAGAGATAGCCTGCGTGTAGTAGGTTCCTAATCAATGTTTTCAAGGTTAAAATGCAGTTTTAGATGTAGCAAAGTCAAATTGTTTTCCGTTTCCGTTTTTTAATCGTTTTTTTGTCGTTTTTTATTTTTTCGAAAAAAACGTCGTTTTTTACCGTTTTTTATTCCGTTTCCATCGTTTTTTACATCTATGGTACAAATTGTTTAAGAAGCCGAGAGGAACATTGGGACAGAAATTCTTTAGTGCTAGAGTTGTAGACATGTGGAACGGCTTGGATGACAGCACTGTGTCGGTGGACACGGTCTCAGCATTTAAAAGGAAACTAGGAAAATTGGGCTACTAGATGTTCCAGGTTAATTTGCAGTGGTTCTAACACAGACCCAGTGTCTTCTGAACCACTTAAAACCCATGTTATGTTATGTTATGTTATGTTATACAAGAAAATAACAAGCGAGAAATGGAAGGTGGCCTATCAGTGGCGGCGCCAGGATTTCAGTTTTGGGGGGGCTAAAGGGGGTAAATCGTCAATTTTTTTATTTTTACATGGGGAAAAAATGGATGGCCTTTTTTAGGGGGGATTAGCCCCCCCTAGCCGCCCCTAGCGCCGCCACTGTGGCCTATTTTTAGATCCGAAGTAGAAGCTAGCTGGATGCATGTTGAAATCTTATATATATTTTGGTAAGTCTGTGTGTTTGTTTGATTGTGTTTGTTTGTCAGCGATGCACGGCCACAGTTTTGAATTAATCGACCCCAATCCTTCGCATAGGGGTCGGGCTCGATCCGACACAGGTAAATGGGGGGGGGGGGTCGGCGAATCTCTGCCACCATGGGGACCAGGGTGGGGAGGCAAAAACTCATTTTTTCTACTTTTTAAATCTTTTCCATGCATAGTTTCACACTCATTCACCTGAAACGTTGCTACACGGAAGTTTTACACGGGCCGCCCAGGCCTCCATCTCCACTTGGGGGGGGGGGGGGGGGGCGGGCGGTAGAGTAATGGTTAACACGCTGGCCAAGAGTGCGAGAGGTAGTGAGTTCGAGCCCCCGTTGGGCGGATTTGCTTTGTAGGCTGCTATTAGCGCCGTGTAATTACAAAGCGGTCTGTTCAGTTAGTATAGTTAAGTTTAATTAAGATTACTGCATAACTTGTAAATGTAAAGCGCAGTGCGTTTGCAGGCGCTCAATTAAAGAAAAGATTATTATTTTTAAAACACACACACACACCTCGGCGACCCGCAGCACCGACGTGTGTTCTTGGGAGGGGGACTTGGAGGTTTTGGGAAGGGGGAGAAAAATTTTCTCGAAAACCCAAATTCCTCCGGTGGAGGTCGAAGTGTGGTGTGGTATTGTGAGTGTGGTGGGGTTGTGACCGGAGCGGGTCAATTCCTAAATTTTCCGGTCAACGCCGAGTACCCCAGCTAGGGGGCTAGGGAGGGGGCGGATTTTGTGGGGTAAATATTTCCCGAAAATCAAAATTTCGCGGGTAGCGCACCGGTGGAGGTCGGAGTTAGTCGTGGCGTGTTGTGGGGGGGTGTGGAAGATGGGTGGCAAAAATTTGGGAGGAAAATTTTTCCACGAAAAAATTTCATGAGTGGCGTACCGGTGGAGGTCGCAGTTAATGGCGGCGTGGGTTTTTGGGGAAGAATTTTTCCCCGAAAACCAAAATTTCACGGGTGGCGTACCGGTGGAGGTCGGAGATAGTGGTGGCGTGTTGTGGGGGTCAGGGTTGGGGCGGGTTTTTTTTTTGGGGGGGAATTTCCAGTGAACCAAAATTTCACTGGTGGCGTACTGGTGGAGGTTGGAGTTAGTGGTGGCGTGTTTTGGGGTGCGGAAAAAGGTGGCGGAAATGGGGGGGGGTGTTTCCCCCCGAAAACCAAAATTTCACGGTAATTCATCTCAAGTTCACCATCGATCCAGCCTACCCGTTCCACTCAATCACCCGTCTGCCTTACACTCACTCGACCACCGGTAGCAAGGTCATCTAAAGTTCTCCAACCGAGCCTTAGGCTATCCAACTCAGCACCGCGTCTTTCGAATGATATGCCTGCTGAGTTCCGATTTTTCAGTTCCTCCACCATCATTACTAATCACACGCCATCAGGTCCATCACCTCCCTCGATCAGGCTCGAGTCTCTACCCATCACACCTCTAGCTGGCTTTTCATTCGAAACTTAATTAAGACACTCCATTTCAAGAACTCTTTATCTCATCTGATCCTTCACTCTCCAATTCCCGACCCAGACGACACCCGCCTTAGTAGGCCTATGCGCCTAGCTGTTCCGCTCTCTGATCCTATGGTAACTCGATCCGGACCACCACGTACTACTCTCACGGACAAGCCTACCGACTCAACGCAGCGCTCGTGAATAAGCTGGTGCCCCGCGCTTGGCTTTCGAATAGCACTTTAGAAATTTCGAGTTTACGATTAGCCTAGCTGTGAGAGGCTAACTGTATAAAAATAATTAATTGAGGGTCAGACGTTGATAAAATTAAGCGGAGGGCATTGAGCATCGAAGACTTTACGAAGAGAGACCGCTAGGGGATCGCTAGGTGGCGATACATAACTTAAACATAAGCTAAAATTCTGAGTTAATCTCATTGTCCTCTGCCAAAAATAGTTTTATTGGTTACGAATCATTCTTACAAGACTACTGGTAGTTACAATAGCAAATTTAAGCTAAGGTTTCCAGAAGAACCGCGCACTTTGCCTTATGAGTCACCATGTTACTGTAGAGAGCAAATCGCTTATCACATCCGACACAAGCAAAGGGTTTCTCACCCGTGTGACTTCTCATGTGTCCCTCGAGATTCTCCTTCTTTGGAAACCTCTTTCCACAGATATTACATTCATATGGTTTCACACCAGCGTGCATTCTCATGTGATCAGCCATATGAGTGGCCCAGAGGGTCTTACCACAAATGGAGCACGGTTTTCTATTCGTTCCACTGTGGGTGCCCATGTGATTCCGTAACCCTATCTTCTTACGAAATTGTTTTTCACATAACGTACATTTGAACGGTTTCTCTCCAGTATGGATCATCATGTGCTCCTTCAAGACAGAGGGCAAACTAAACTTTCTTTTGCAGATATCGCAGGGGACACCTTTTTTTTGCTCCTCCTCTTTGTGAGATTCTTTGTGCCTTGATAAACCGCTCTTGGACTTGAACGATTTGCTGCATTTATCGCAAGAGAAAAGTCGCTCTTCTGAATGTGTAGCTTTATGAATGCGAAGACTGAAGTTGCATCGAAACAGCTTGCCACACTGATCGCAGGTGAATGGCTTATCCGGCGTATGTATCCGAACATGCTTTGCCAAACCTGAAGGTTGCGCAAAACGCTTCCCACAAAACTCACAAGAGTGACGTTTCTCCTCGTGATGGAGCACAATATGGCTAAACACTGAATGCCTTATCTTATACGCCTTACCACAGATTCCACACGAAAAAGGCTTTTTTTTGCCTTTTGTATAAACCACGTGTTGATGTCTACGCAACGAATCGTCATGCGATGGTTTTGAAGCCACTATAGCCTGTACGGGATTACGAAATGAAGATGATTTGCCATCGCCATTAACTGACTGGCGAGATGATGACAAAGGATGTTCCTTCCCTGCCCCCGAAAGTAACGTTTGGGCTGTGGCAGTAAATATCGAGCATTCCAGAGAAGAAACTTCGTCCTCGTATACGATACCAGATGCAAGTGAAACCCGCTTTCTGTTCAGGGCTTTTATTGCGCAACCTTTTCGTTGATACTCATGAGTTGTTGACAGTCTAGTGAAGCTTGGTTCTATCAGGACTTTATGGTTTTCCGATTGAAATGGATGACTACTACTCTCCACAAAGCGTACATTGCCTTGTAATACCTTCACAAGAGATTTACAATTTGAAGACAATATATGCTCTTCAGCCGTCTTCTCTTCCGCTTTGCTGCTGCACTGAATAGGCCTACGATTTGATTTGTCTGGAAAGGTTACTAATCGGACAGGTATGTTTATGTTTTCCACTGGGTCTTGAGCATCTCCTTCCCGTAGTTCCCTTGTTTCTTTGTGAGTAATCATGTGTTGCTGCAAGCGTACGTCACGACGAAAGTGCAGGTCACAAACAGAACATTTGAACAGTTTTTCACCAGAGTGTACCGTCATATGCTGCCTCAAATGAAAGCTATGATTAAACCCTTTCTTGCAGATGTTGCAAATGATGCTGCCCTTCTCTTCCTTGTGAACTTTGCTGTGCTCGAATAACAAATAAGACTGGGATTCGAACGACTTGTGGCAAATCTTGCATGAAAACGGTCTATCCTTTGTGTGTGCTGCAGCATGACGGCGAAGCACAGCCTCGGATTTAAAGCGACGACCACATTGATCACAGGCGAATGGCCTCTCCTGTGCATGGTGTCTTGCATGAGATGCCAAATTCCATGGATGTGCAAAACGTCTGTCACAAATCTCACAAGCGAATGGCCTCTCCTGCGAATGATGTTTCTCATGAACTGCCAAATTCCATGGTTGCGTAAAACGTCTGCCACAAATCTCACAAGCGTAACGTTTCTCTAATGTTTCGTGTTGCATCGCGATGTGTTGATTTAGAGTATGGTATCTGTCGGAAGTCTCACCACAGAACCCACACATAAAAGGTTTTTCTTTATCTGTTGTGCGAAACACGCCTTGCGAGTTAAACAACGTAGAACCAGGCGGCAGTTTGGAAGATAACAATGACCCATCATCGTTGCACAATGAAGAGATTGAACCACGGTCATTAGATGCATGGTAAGGAACTTCTTCGGCGATCTCAGCATTTTCAGATGAAAGCAACGTTTGTATTGTGGTAGAACATTGCGTTCCCTCAGGAGACGGAACTTCGTCTTCGCAAATGATATGAGACGCTGTCACGAATCCATTTGACATCATTGGAGGGCTAAGCATTCCCTTTAGTCGACTGTTTTCCAGCTGCAATGGGCGACTGTTAGTTTCAACATGCTCTTCGTTGTTTGGCAATAGCCTTGCAACAGCAGTGGAATTACTGGAGGAGAAGACAAGCTCTTGAGCTGTTTCTCTTTGCATTTCACCACTGCACTGACCAAATTTCATTTGGCTCCTTAACTGGAAAGTAGGGACATGTGTTTTATTATTCTCTTGGCCATCTGTCTTTCTTAGCAGCTGTCTTCGGTCAGTGATGCCATTAGAGTATGACTCAATTGTCTTCATAGGAGGCTCCTGAGTTTTGCCAACACAGACATCAATATTTTTATTTTGCCCTTCTGAAGTATTCAGTAATGCATTGTTTGAACTGTTTGGTATAGAAGGCAGAAAGTTTTCCTTAGTTGCTACCAGTTCCCCTGCAACTAGGGAGGTGATGATAGAATCCTTTATGCCTGTACTCTTCTCAATACAAATCTCTTTTCTACCCTTTCCGCAAAGATCGACTGGGATCAGTAAGATAGACCTAGATTTGACTTCTTCGCCAGATATAGTTGTGGTTTTGCAGTCTTCATTTGAAAGTTTCTGGATAGGATCTTTTTGCTTGTCATTTGTTGACTCCACAACTTGTTTTGAAACTACTGACTGCACACAAGGAACTTTGCATAACCAATGATTTACTCCAAAAGATCCATCACATTCTGATGGAGGTAAGTCATTGACTTCTCCTTTCCTAACCATTTTTGCCGTTTCATCGTCACAAATATCAAAATCCTGGTAATCGATTTCTCCGCAAATTTCTGTGTTCGAAGATGCTATGGAATTGCACTCATCATCAGAAGAAACCACTAAAAGATAAACACATCAAGTGATAGTTATTTGCACACTAATTTTATATGAATTCTTCTGACTCGTCTAATACAATATTAAGCAATAAGGAATATACAATTTATACATGTACTAATTATTGCCATTCCCTCTTCCTTATAAATAAGTCATCTTTAGGCGTCTCCGTTCCAAAACTTCTGACTGCCCTCCCCCATAATAGGGATTGAACGAGTTGATGCAGTTAAGGTTCTTGGTATCATGCTTTCATATAGATTGGGGTTTTCTGCACACGTTGATAACATTATCTGTAAAGCAAAGCAATCATTTTATGCACTTCGTATCCTTGTGTCGCATGGTTTGACAGGCATCTCCATGATGTTGTACGTTCTACCACAGTCGCACAAACACCTTATTCTTCACCAGCATGGTGGGCAGGGATGCCATTCCAGATTTTGAAAAAAGGTCAGATCCGGTCAAAAAAGGCCAGAAAAGGCTAGATTGACGATTTTCCTGTAAAAATACATAATTTTCCAATTTTCCGGCTTGAAATTTCTGACGACCTATATTTTAGTCGTCCGATGATTAAAATTTGCTCTCTTTTCCTTCCCGAAAGAATTTCTCATTAAATATTCGTGAGTCTTTTACAACAAAACAAAAAAGTCTTTCAACAGTGTTCGACTATGATTTCGGCTATGGCATATATAATATTCATGTACAGAGGGTGTCAAGTTCACAGGATTTGAGAGGCAAGGCGAGAATGATTCGACGTAGGTCAGCAGAGTTGACTGGAGTCATACAGGATAGATTGAATGGTGTAGGAAGGAAAGCTGGTGGCGGGGAGTCGGTTGTGTCCTTCCCGATGTTGTGCACTTTGGTGGTGAATGAGGTTAGGTAGTCATCTGCAGTGAAAGAGGAAACGTCCTGAGAATGGTCAGCTTGTCCAGGCCAAGAAGAGCGTTGAAGGTGGCCCATAACCGCTTCGGTTGGTCAGCCTTTGCAGCGATTCTGGCCTCACAGTGGTCCCCTTTCTTCCCTCGGTATCGCCTGTACATGTCACAGACGAATTTGTTCCAGGCAGTATGATCCACAGGAGATCGTGTCCTCCTGTACCACCTCTCCATAAACGGCGAACCTCACGCCGCAGGGATCGGCACTCTGCGTGCATAGAGTGTAAAGCGCAGTGCGTTGGTAGGCGCTCAGTTAAAGAAAAAATTACTATAATTATTATTAACTGCTTAAGAAAGAATTAGAAAGGACTAATTATATTCAGACTTAGCCGACACCTGCTAGCTTTGGTTCTACTATATACCGTAGCCTGCCATTGCCTTTGACCACCATGTACTATTGTCGGCACACTTTTGTCCTGCACGCAATTGACAGTTGGCGCTTTTGTAGGCGCACTTTGTCCTGCGTGCCTATGAACAGTGGCGGCGCTAGGGGGGGCTAAGCCCCCCCTAAAAAAGGCCATCCATATTTTTTCCCATGTAAAAATAAAAAATTTGGACGATTTACCCCCTTTAGCCCCCCCCAAAACTGAAATCCTGGCGCCGCCACTGCCTATGAAGGGGCACCCTGATCAACACCATGATCAATTCTTAGTTGACCTACATCCAGTGCGCCCATTACAGGCAGCACTAAACCTTAAACACACATCAGGAACTAGAATCATAATCCATTCAAGGCCAGTCACAGGATATTTGGCCACTAAGAACTTTCAGCAATTAAATTAGTTAATAAGTGTGATCAATCGGAAGATGACATTGGTGCCCCAAAAATGCGTCATTAAACCATTTTCTGTTACCTAATTGGTCTGAAAAATAATCCTGCAAAGTCAAATAGATGTCAAACTGACCTCTTGTGGTTTTTTGTGCTATCGGGTCAGGAGTGTTCTCTTGAAGCGACACTATAATAAATTTACAATTACACCATATAAAAGTGTTTTGTAAGTTTTTAGTAATAATAATAGTAATAAAAATACTAATGACTAACTTTTAATTGCTATCTATTATATACAAGTGCACCAAAGTGCATTTTTGTAAACTGGTTCAAACAAGAAAATACTTACTTACAAATTTAATAACAATAATAATATTCAGCGATTCAACGCTAATTCACCGCATCACTTTTGACTTGACAGAATTGAACGAAGCGTAACCGTTCCAAATGCCACCAAATAACAGTCTCCGGACATTTTTTGCTTCCTGAGGAACTAGAACTACAACGAGCAAAAAATAATAATGATAATGCACAACACGCATGTACACTACCTTGAGTCTTTTCTGTTTTCGGATCATTGTCTCCATGTTCTGTTTCTCTTAAATAATCCAGGCAAACAAAAAATAAATGATGGTTCCTAAAATACAGTATACATTATTGTATTTTAATTTATTGGATAGAAAAATTGCAGTCATAAACATCAATTAACAACGGATAGATTTAACTGCTTAGGAACTAGAGGCTATTCTATTCCATAGTTTCTGTTCTGGGTCTAACAGATTGGACTTATGCTGGCAACTTATAGGGCATCAATCAATTAATGCAGCCTGACTTCAGAATTTTTAAATGTCCGCAAGTCGAAAGTTGATATTTGACTGACAAGAGCATCATTGACATTAGAAAGCTGCAAATTAAATAATTTATAATCAGCAACCCAAAATGAGAATGGCTTCAACCAATTAAATTAAAATAAAACAGCATGACTACAAAACAAGAACTTTGTGAGAGGCACAGAAAATAATTGAAATAATGGAAAGAATAAATACCTAGTTTCATGGCAGCTGTTATTTTTCACATCCTGAAACAACCAATGGCTGTAATTAATTATACATAATATTATCATATGTATCATGATGGCTGGACTGTCAGCGCCTCGTGCAAATAAATTCTTGAAATGAATGAATGAATTATCAACAATGACTATGGGAAAATTTCAGTTTTGCACTTCTAATTTACATCTTGCGACTATACCCGTCCTGCCGGAGTAAAGTACGGCGTTGTACGCGTACCACTTTTGCAGAAGGAGCAAAATACATTCATGGATAAATTGGAGTAAAATCCTCTGGATAAAATATGTGGAAGAGCATATGCTGAATGGAAAATACAAGTGTAATGTAATGCAATGTAACACAGATCTCCGAGAATTTCTCAGCGTCCACAAAAGCCAGATCACGAAGACAAGTTTATTCAGCGGCGCTATGTCAAATCAAGTCCACAATAGCCAGAGCTGCCCTTTCATTCCAATCCCGGTGCAAGGTCAAAATCCTGGGCGGGATCAAGCCGAGGAGATAGCATGGTGCTACGATGGTTGACGGTGATGATGGTGGTAGTGTGGTGGAACAAGATTAGAATCGGAATGAGATAGCTGGAAGAGTTCGGTTGTTAGTCGTGAATTGAAGGCAGGAGAGGAGAGTACAAAAGGAGGTGAGGTTAAGTTAGGTGGGGGACACAATATTATGAGGATGAGTAAACAGGCGGTGGAGGTCTTTTGGGAGTGTAGTTTGCACAGATACGTAAGACTGTTGTCAGACACTTTGAATGGTTTACCATAAGCGCCCACATAATGTCTTCAATCATTCAATTGACCAGTATTCTACTTTATTGATTGAACACATATGTAAGTAAGCGCTTTGCTGAACCACTTGTAACCTAACTGAAAGTCAAATAAATAGAGAGGAGGTAGCGAAGGTAACAACAATCAGATAATCAACATAATTATTTTTGCACAGGAAGTCAGTTGGCATCCAAGAGTTGGATAATTTGCGATGTGTATATCAAAACACAATGTTAATCTCTGACATTTTTAACACTAAGATCAGCTTAATGCCGGCGCTACATAAGATCAAGTCCGCAAGACCAAGGCCTTTAGTTGGTGATGCTAAATCAGAATTAAGGAGGAATGGTAAAACGGTAGGTCTGTATCAGGGTCACTACATTTTACATAGTATAATATTATCATCAAACACAATATCTCAAAGCAAAAGTTTCTTTACTTGTTTTTTCCTAAAAAAATATTTTACAATAATTATGTCTAACGAAAGACCTACAATTTGTGGTAACGACAAAAACCTCCGGAAAAACATCGACATTGACATCGTTTCGCAAGATTATAAATACGATTACAAAATAAGTAATTGTCACAAAAATAATTAACAATATCGAGAAACAGATAACAACACGCGTGATCAGTGTTACCACTGAGGTTTTTGAAATAAACCCAGATTTCCTTCCGAAAAAAACCCAGAAAAACCCAGACTATTAATATAAGCTATTTTAGACCCCCTTTGTTCAAATCAAGTTGGTTTTTCGCTTTACTTGTTCGCATGAGGATTAACAAAATGTTCGTCAAAAGACTCGAATAAACTGTAATTACGACTTTAAAATATCAATTGTCAAAGTTATCAGAGACTCGGGATCCATACTGACAATAAGCTTAATCGATATATTCGTGTGCGCACGCGCAGCGGGTCGAGTCTACCAGCAGAATCGTGGCTACGCTTTATCTATTCTGTGATCGTAGGCACATAACACACGTGGCTTAAGTTTACAAAGTTTTAAAGTTGTCCGAGGTTTTCAACCAAATTTTCTTAATACACCAACAATCCAACGTTTTAACCACCTATAGAACATTAATACTCTGCAACAACCTGGCTATTATACCACTAGAGGATTGACTTGACCTATAGTGTATACTGTATAACTGTATAAAATGTATATGCATGTTATAGATGTAATATGGCTTTACAAGGAAAGAGACGAGTAACCTGACCTATTTTGAAATGTCAAAATGGTTTATTTCTGTGCAGAACTATTCTTCAGGTTATAAATTATTTGTGAATTGACAACATGAGATCTTGATTGTGGAGTTTAAAATTAAAATTAATGGAAAAAATTATGTATCACAACCATTTTACATTGAATTTCACAGAATAATCATGTGTTTATTATAAGTACAAAATGTCAACTCACCAAAATAAACCCAGATCTTGCCCAAAAAAACCCAGAAACCCAGACGAAGGCCAAAAAACCCAGATCTAGTGGAAAAAACCCAGCTGTGGCATCACTGCGCGTGATTAATCTATGCTAAATTTCTTTCTAAAAATGAACAAAACGAAAACATCGTGCGTCTCAACAACCAATCGTTGCGCAGATAACTAGATCAGTTCAACATTGGCCAACCATTCTTGCTTAAACTTGATTGAGGGCCAAGGACTCTCTACAGAGGACTGGTTTCTTCTTCTTTAGCCGCCTTGTACCGGTTTTTGGGCGATAATCGGAGTTCCGGAAAATTTAAAATCTTATTTACAAAATAAAGGCATTCAATTAGTTACATCTATGAAAACAGATTGACGACTAATTATGTTTGCAAAGTAAACAAATACCTTTGGATATTCAGAGTATCGTCTTTAGCGATTGAAACGGAATTTTAAGTGGAGCGCCATCTATTGCTAAGAGTGAAATCATGATCACGAAATGTTTACAAGTTACCTATCCTGTAATATAGAATCCTTGATTGAGGGCTAAGAATGATTGAGGGCATCTTACCTGACCTATTAACACTAAATTGGAGCGCTACTGTTTGTGAGCGGCGCTTTATAAAAGTTCAATTACAATTACAATATATATATATATATATATATATATATATATTATGTAGATATTCGTTTTATGGCAAAAATAACCGGTTGACATAACGCGACAGTAGCCTACTGTTAACAAGTACAAAGAGAGCAGCGAATAGGCCTAAAGCAAAATAATATCTTTGCCTAAAGCCTAATAAACGTTTTATACAGCATCCGTATTATGAAGTTCTATTTATTGTTTTTACTGGTTAGCCTAGTTCAAATGGATGCGGCCTCTATCGCAGAATGTATTAGACACGATGTTTATAATTTTATTATGAGAGAAATTTGATACGAGTAGGCTAATTAATAATATTCCTTTTTTAATGAATCAATCTGACACACACCGCAGATTGATTACAGGTACAGGTTATACGAAATACGGCCCACTCTAGCACGACATGCAGGTCGGCTTTACAGCAGTGGGTTCGGTAACTTAATTAGCATTAATTAATGGCCTATAAGTGCTGGATCACTCCTGGTAAGCCAAGCCAGAAGTGGGGGGGCTATATCTTTGTTTTCAGCAGAGCCCGAGTCAAACAACGCGACAGCAAAGCGCCAATGGCAGCTAACAGAAACTTTAATAAATTAATGCCCTCCACGAGGCTTGAACCCGGGTTGCGTGGATGACACTCAGTTAGGGGCCGTTCATAAAGTACGTCACGCTATTTTTGACCATTTGTGACCCCCCTCCCCCCTGTCACAAACCTCGGACCCCCCCCTAAAGTACGTGACACTTTCGGGGGAAAAATGTAAAAACATAACCATTTACCTGACCCTCTAAACCCTAGGATACTATCCCTAATCCCTCTGATAGTGACGTGTGTCCCTAAACGCTTTGATAGTGACGGGAAATCAACTTTTATCCCGCCAGGCCGGGTTTTAGACACGCCTGGCCGGGCCGAGTCAGATTTTAGGTACTAAGAACAAAAAAATATAAAAGAATTTAAAAAATAAATTTGTGACGTCACACATGGCCTGACTCCCCTCCCCCTGTCACAAACTGTCACACTTTCCTACACCCCCTCCCCCCCTGGAGCGTGACGTACTTTATGGACGGCCCCTTAGCTACCAGCGCTCTCTCAGTCTCAAGTATATGTATATGTATATGTATATTCGTTTTATTCAATAAACAACAGACAGAACGCTGTAGGTTTACATTAACAGTATGGCTGCTTAAAGCTTATGGTTAAAATAGTTAGTACATGTTTTTGAATAACATTCTTGGGATAAAGTTTAACGAGTCTTTATTGGGGAGGGTGAAATTGTGAGCCCTTTCCCTAAAATTATATAATGGATCACGTTGTAGTGGAAAGAGGTTACGAAGGACATGAAGTTCGTTTCCCAGAACAGCTTTGAAAAGCACCTTATCAGCCTCTTGAGCTAAAGTTTCTGCTGTAAGTGTATCCGGATGTAAGTAGCCGGCTCGTCTAAGTTTGTTCATGAGGCCCTCAAGACGGGATTTGTCCAATCCACTAGCCAGACCCCACCATGCAGGAGAGGCATACATAACTCTTGATATGATAGTAGCTCTAGTAAAAGTTTGTAACTCTTGTATGGATGCCCCATGAGCCTTGAGGGTTCTGATGGCATAGAGTGAGGCAGTACCAGAGCAGATAATCTTGTTGATGTGGTCTGTAACAGTTAATTTCTCTCCAATAAGAACTCCTAATGCCTTGATGGATTTTGTACGGGAAACTCCAGAGATGGATGGATGGGTTGAGAGTGAGCTCTTGTTGCGTCTGATAATAGCAATTTCACGTGTTTTGTCGGAATTGATCCTCAAGTTCTTTCCTTTAGACCAGTTGGTGATGTGTTGGAGTTCATCTGTTGCAGTAGATAAGTGATTAGAGCCAATAAAGAGATAGGAATCGTCAGCATATTTAGATAGTCGGTTCTGGGAATGAAGAGGGTGGAGGTCAGATGTACCTACTATGAAGTCAGCTGGGCCTATAACAGATCCCTGAATAACACTGGCGTTGATGGTTATAGAAGCAGATGTAACTCCTTTGAAGCGAGTTGAGTGTTTTCTGCCATGTAAGTAGTTGACGAGCCAGTTGTAGATACAATCTGGAATGTTCAAGGATGCTAATAAGCTTGTTATTGCAGAGTGTTTGATAGAATCAAATGCTTTTGAGTAATCCATAGAGATTATAACAACATGATCGTTACTCTTGAGTAGATCCGAAGCGTGATGTATAATGGATATCAGAGCAGCGGTGGTTGAGCCAGTTGGTCGAAAGGCATAGTGAGCTACGGACCCCCCACGAGTAAGATGTTTGGTGTGTATTTGCCGTCTCAAGCAAAGATTTTAACAGAGGGGAAGATGGATATCGTAATATGGTAAACTCGTAATTTCTACAGCGCCTACAGAAGCCATATCTCGGGAACCTCATCTGATCCTCTACCCTCCAATTCCCGACCCAGACGACACCCGACTTAGTCGACCGCTGTTCCGCCCTCTGATCCTATGGTAACTCGATCGACCGGGACCACCACGGACTATTCTCACGGGCAGACTCAACGCAGCGCTCGTGAATAAGCTGGTGCCCCGCGCTTGGCTTTCGAATAGCGCTTTAGATATTTCGAGTTTACGATTAGCCTAGCTGTGACTGTGAGAGGCTAACTGTATAAAAAATAATTGAACGTTAGACGTTGTGCATTGAAGACTTTACGAAGAGAGACCGATAGGTGGCGATACATAAGCTAACATTCTGAGTTCTAGTTTCATTAATTATAGCCTACGAATCATTCTTACAAGTTACAATATAGTAGGCCTATAGACCTAGAAGATGGATTGACGAAAAAATATAACTCTTGTTTAAAGAGTATTTGGATCGATGACAGCTATAGGCCTATAACGTAGCCTACTTTAAATCACTTAGGACGCGAAATCGATCAAACTGCATATAGAACTCACGTTTTTTGTATATTAGAAAGCCACCGTTTGCTCATTAGTCTAATTATCACAAATGATCTTATCTCATCAGCCTATAGCCTAGCATATAAAAATCATTCTTTGTGTAATTTTTCTACACTCATCCTAAGGTAAATTCTAAAGGTACATGGACATTAGACAATCTTAGGTAGCTATATAGGCCTAGACCTATTCCATTTGATTAACTGCTTTTTGTACCTGATAACAGTGTGTCAGTTTTGTTACCAATTAAACGAACCTAATAATAATATTATAAATATTGCATTGATCAAGCAATCCGTATACATAGGCCTAACTATAATAGGCTATTTGCGGCACTCTCCTGGGATCGGCGAAAATGCACCTGGGACGATCGAGGGACAAAAATGATTACGCTATGGGTCACTGAATTTTGGATAAGGACATCATAAGGTCAGACCTAAGACAGAGTAGCCTAGAAGGCCTACAAACATTTTGGAACCATGGAATGCAGGGATCCATTTAGGCCTACCGGTATACTTCTTCTAGGCGTAACTATGATATTTTAATAAGTAAAGTTTAGGACCATTATCTAAAACAAATTACTTTAGGTAGGCCTAATTAACAGTTCAACGAATGAATGAATGCACACTTCTGAATGAATATATATATATATATATATATACTTCTTTATTGATCACCAAAAAAGTTCAAGCATAGCCTAACAGAAAGACAATCATTGAACATTCAGAGGCAATGGGTAAAGCCTAAAGAAGGTTCCGCTAACAGGGTAACCTTAACAAATAGTAAATAGACAATTATTTCTTTTCAAGTCATCATCGTATACCGGTATATATATAATGGATAGCCTAACATGCTGGACTACTCTAACGAACAACCCTTTTGACTGAACACAGCGCTCGTGAGTAAGCTGGTGCCCCACGCTTGGTTTTCGACTAGCGCTTTAGAAATGTGGAAATTACGATTACCAAGGTAATTGGAGTCATTCAGCAGGTCGAATAAACTAATTTTAGACTAGCCTAAACAGTGGCGGATCCAGAACATTTCGAAAGGGGGGAGCAAAATTTTCGGTCTTGTTGGTGGGACAGGGGAAAACTTTCGTGTTATTCGTCGCCCAAAAAGTTGATGACTTTTTTTATATTAGTCATTCGTCCAATTTTTCAGAAAAAAGATAAAAAAAATCAGCTGTCCAAAAAGTTGATGACCTTTTTTAGTCATTCGTCCCCAATTTTTCAGGAAAAAGATACCAAATCAGACGCCACAAAAGTTGATGACTTTTTTTAGTCGTCGGTCATCATAGTCGGGAGTGTGGTAAATCAAATGGGGGGTCACGTCCCATGCGATTTCTTTAATGGGGGGCCTAGTATCCTGTTTTTCTCTCCCGCTGCATTTATTTCATGGCTTGTTGAAACCAAATGGGGGCCACGTCCCATTGATTTTTTAAATGGGGGGGGGGCGCATGGCCATTTTGCCCCCCGTGAGCCTAAAGAAGGTAGGATATTCCGAAGACAGGTCATATGACACGTCAAGATAGAGACAATACGCAGGTTAACGTCCTGCCAAGCAAGACCTATTACACTCTCTAAGTCATGAATTTCTTTCTACTTTTTCTGTCACACCTTCGTCAATCGTCGAATACTGTTCCATTTTCTATCCAACATTTACTTTGTAGTTTTCTTCAACCATATTCTGTCGTCCCGCACAAAGTGCCACATAGCCTCGCTTGCTACCCCGTCTCCCTGGCTGACCGCCTCCATATAGGCCTACAAACATTTTATAATTTATATCATATTATTCACATGCCTGTGTAATAGCATGGCTCGACTGTATAGAGCTAATTGCCACATGGCAGAATTAGTCTTTCATAAACAAGTCACTTTTGAGTGCAACTTTCCACCTATTTTGAGTCGAAACAGCGAGTTTAATATATCCACAGCAAATAATTCATGCTCTTCAAGTCATTATTAGAGCCTCTAGTATCGTAAGTTCATAACCTCGTCAACACTGTAATGCATTTAAATTTATTATCTAAAAATACATTTAGGTCATGCTATCTGAAGCTTTCTCGCACTTTGCCACGTGAATCGTCATACTTCTAATGAGAGCAAATCTCTTGTCGCATCTGTCACAAGCGAAGGGTTTCTCACCCGTATGATGACATCTAATGTGTCCCTCGAGATCTCGCTTCCTCTGAAACCCCTTTCCACATATATCACATTCCAATAGCTTCTCACAAGTAGGCCTACGCATCGTGTGATCCGAAGTTTTCTTGCATTTTGCCATGTGAGTCTTCACACTTCTCTCGCAACCAAATCTCTTATTGCATCTGCTACAAGCAAACGGTTTCTCACCCGTATGACTTCGAATGTGTGCTTCGAGTTCTCGCTTCTTTAGAAACCTGTTCCCGCAGATATTACATTCCAATCGCTTCTCACCAGAAGCACGTGCATGCATGCTCATGTGCGCCCTCATACCTCGCGCCATAACGCTTTTATTACACACGAAACATGTCTCTCTCCGCCCAATGTGAGTGTTTAGGTGCGACTTCAACATCATCTTCAAGCGAAATTGTTTGTCACATAACGAACATTTGAACGGCGTCTCTCCCGTATGTATCATCATGTGTTCCTTTAAATCAAACGGTTGCAAAAACGTCTTCTTGCAGATGGTACATGTGATGCCACTGCATTCCCCTTCAATGTGAATTTGACTGTGTCTCCTTAAATTCCTGTTGGACCTAAACGACTTGCTGCATATATTACAACGAAAATGCACCGCCTCATCATGGGTTAATTTATGAGTCCTAAGACCACCCCGGAATCGAAAACGTTTGCCACACTGATCACAGGTGAATGGTGTCTCCTGCGTATGAACTCTCAGGTGTTCTGTCAAACTGCATTCCAGCGCAAAAGATTTGCCACAAAACTCGCAAGAGAAACGTTTCTCATCGTGTTGGTATATGATATGGAACAAAACAGACGTTCTTTTTTCGTACGCCTTACCACAGTATCCACAGGCAAACGGTTTATCATTATTCTTTGTGCGATATACGCCCAGTGGCGTAACAACTGAGCCGGGGGCCCGTGGACATTCTCAGCTTGGGGGCCCCCCATCCATTAACGAGACTAAAGTAAACAGTGAAAACAATTAGATGGCTATTTTAAAACAAGAGCGCCTATTATAATCGGACGTAATTTTGGTAGCGCAATTATAGTTTAGGCCTACTAGTGAGTTTTCATAGAGTTTCACTTTATGAATGTCAGTATTCAACGCTGTCATCAATAATCCATTGTTAAGACACATTGGTTCGATGCAAAACAAGAAAACGGTTCCATGGCCGACAACTGCATGGTCTATACAGACAACTCGCCTAACGACAACAGTTACTGGTCTACAGACAACTGGTCTAACGACAACTCGTACTATTGATGAAATATATAGAAACTGGATTTATGAAAAAACGTTAAATGGTTTTCTAGCTTAAATGGAAGCTGGATTGATGACTTTCACTCATGTATTTCAACGTGTATCCAGCTTCTATTTCAGATCTAAAAATACCTTCATCCAGCTTCCATTTCTCTTGCGTTTTTTGATCAATCCAGCCTCCATTTCAGCTGAACAAAACTTTCATCCAGCTACCACTTCTCAAGCGCTGAACCAGTCTGTAGCCTAGACCAGTTGTTAGACCAGTTGTCGTTAAACGAGTTGTCTGTAGACCGGTCTGTTGTCGTGACACTCATACAAAGGTCCATAGCCTATGTACACACACGTACGTGCCTGTAATGTATACTCACTGTGGTCTGTTACAGTAGTTTTTCGTAGAATTACTTCGTGAATTTGGCTATTCTGGCCTTACTGTTCGCAAACACAGCATCCTCAATTTTTCGATTTCCTCAGCTAACTTCTGACTTCCAGAAGTTCAGAACTGTAGCCTACGTGCGTTTCATATGGCATTCATCTTATATGATGATAATTTTCGTTTAGGCACCGCAATAGTCATAATCCAGATAAAAATAAATGAATGAATGCTGTGACTGACAGACTGTTATTATGAGCGAGAAGGAATGAACACTCAGCACTGCTATGTGCAGTGTGTAGGCCTATCAGTCACTTGAACACTTGGCTCGTATAGACACACTGACAGAGACAGAGACAAAGACAGGTGCATACAATGCACACACAGAGAGTGACAGAGAGAGTGAGAGACAGATAGACAGACAGAGGCAGACCTCTCTCGCTCTATCTCTCTCTGTCTGACAGACAGAAAGACAGACAGATAGACACACACACACACAGCCAGCTAGAATTAGAGGAGCGGAAAAAGAAAGCAGATACTATTTCAAGCATCATTCCTTAACGCTGTGTCGGGCACTCGGATGACCTCCATGAATGAACGTGTATACCCTAACCGAGAACCCCTCGCCCTAACCGTCGACCCGCCCCTAACATGCAACTAAGTGTTGATGTCTACTACGGGTCAAATGCTCTCACATCCGATGACCCATACAGTCCCGACTGCAGACACGACACATGCGTATCATTTATCATATACGTCGGTCGTATCCAGGCTAGGCCTAGACTCTACAAACTGAAACTAACTATAAAACGGAAAAACTCCGAAAAAGTACATGACACTTTTTTTACTTAATAAGCTCGGGGGCCCTTTGGGTCTCGGGGGCCCGTGGATTTTGTCCACCTTCGTTATATGGTTGTTACGCCACTGAATACGCCTCGCTTGCCAACCAAAATGGAACCATGTGGCAGTTTTGAAGCTGCCGTAAACTTTTCACGATTAGATGATGAAGAGGATGTACCACGGTTAACATTCACCTGACCAGCAGGTGGCAATGGATTTTCTGCAGATGCCTCGATGTGAAGTCGATTATTAGCATAAGTCAGTGCCGAGTCCGTACCAGTTGTTGCTAATCCATTAGGCTCCGTTAGAAGGCCACGTTTCGTACGGATTTGACCGTCTTCCGGATCAAAGAGATGAATCTTACTTTCCACAAGGCCTGTGTTGGTGCCTGAAGATTTCCCTACAAGAGGAACACAATAATATGAAGACAACATACCGTAGGCTAGTAAGTGGTCTACTCTATTAAAAATTTAATTTTTAATCATATACATTAATTTACGACAACGTCATAAAATTATAACAGAGAACGGATAGCATATTATATCCAAATTATCCTACGCTGTTGGATTTAAGAAAGGTAGGCTATCGGCCAGTGTCCCGATACAATGTCTCTTCCAAAGCACTCTCCCCATGCATGCTTAAATATTGTCGCCTCCCACGGAGACTCTGTATTGGGACAGTCTCCCTCATTAAAATAGAATCTCCCATTCTGCAGAACAAAGTTTCTCTACTAAAATCGCCCATCTGTATTTTCGGATTCGAGCAGAATCCTCATAATGATTTGAGGAAGACTTTCCTATAATTAGCGTATATTAACCAAGGAAGAATGAAATTCGGTCAATCAATTTTAATTAAAATACCCGAATATGTAACCACCCTAAAATACGTGAATCCCTGTTGTCAATCCCCGAATGATGGATTCAAAATGGTACCGGGACTACATTCCCTAGACACAAGCAAGTAGTTTCTTACCCATATGGCTTCGAATGTGTTTCTTGAGATCTGATTTCCTCGGAAACCTCGTTCCACAGATATTGCACTCAAATGGCTTCTCAGCTGAATGCCTTCTCATGTGCGCATACATGCTATGGGCAGAAACGCTCATTCCACACACGGAGCATGACTTTCTGTGTCCGTAGTGAGTGCTGAGGTGTGACTGCAACAGTAGCTTCAAACGAAATCGTTTATCGCATATCGGACATTTGAACGGCTTCTCTCCTGTATGGACCGTCATGTGCTCCTTCAAGGCAAATGGACGAAGAAACGTCTTCTTGCAGATGGTGCAGGCGCTGCACTTCTCTTTATTGTGAACTTTGCTGTGCCTCTTCAAGTTCTTGTCGGACTTGAACGACTTGCTGCAAATCTTGCAATGAAAATGCACTGCATCAGTATGGGTAGATTTATGGCCGTCAAGACCACTCTGGAATCGAAAACGCTTGCCACACCGGTCACAGGTGAATGGCATCTCCTGCGTATGAACTCTCAGGTGGACCATCAGACAGCGTTGTATGCCATAACATTTGCCGCAAAACTCACAAGAGTAACGTTTCTCGTCATGTTGGTATCTGATATGGCATAAAACGGAGTTCCTTCTCTCGTACGCCTTACCACAGAACCCACACCCAAAAGGTTTCTCTTTGTTCTTTGAGCGATATATACCACGTTTGCTAATTAAAACGGCACCAGGCGGCAGTTTTGAAGCTGCTATGAGCTTTGCACGATTGAACGATTGAGAAGATGTACTATGGTTAACACTTGCTTGACCAGAAAGTGGCACCGGAACTTCTGCAGATGCCTCTGAAACATTCAATGATAGCAACGTCTGTACAATGGTAGAACATCGCGAACTCTTTCGAGATGAAACAACGTCATCGCATACGATACCGGATGAAAGTGAAACCCGATTTCTTTTCATGACTTTTGTACGAATCTCTTTGTCAGGAGTCTTAATGGGCTTTTCTGAAGCATTTAAAGTCTGTGCTTCACCTACAATTGCCATTTTACCATGTGATAGAACTTTGTTGCATACGACGTTTTCAGTCGATCTCTTCGGTGAACTCACAAGTCGATTATTCGCACAATTCAGTGGCGAGTCTCCACTTTGCTCCGTTACAAAGCCAGGTTTCTTACTGATTTCATTGTCTTCCGGTTCAATTAGGTGAATGTTACTTTCCACAAGGTCTGTATTGTCTGGAAATTCCTCTACAACAACAGCAAAAATAATCTGAAGACAACATACGCTTCTGAATGGTCTTCTCTGCCACTTAAATATTTACTTTCATTTTTATTTCTATTCATTAGCTTCTGACGACATCATATAACAAAGAACGACTTGCAAATCGTCCTAAACTGCTGGGTAAAAGACAAGTAGGCTGCTCGTCAGCTACCTGACAAGACACCAAGAGGGGATATCAGAAGTAAATTTTCCAAGTGTTCGGGCAGCGGAGATTATAAATTAGTCACCCAGTCTGTAGCCTGTACTATGGGATTGTCATATTAGAGCGTCTATTAACAAAGGAAGAATCACACGGCTAGTCATGTAATCTAAATTCAAATATCTAAATTTTTAATCTTGAAAATTATCACGTGTTTTCTATGTCTGTGAATCCCGGGATTACAGGAATTTAAAAGGTCTCGAGATAACATTTCCTTAGACACAAACAAAGGATTTGGCGCCCTTTGAAATATTATGTGTCCCTTGAGACTTCCTCCGTGGAAAATTATTTCAACAGATAATACATTGAAATAAATTCTAACCAGTTTGCGTACCTGCATGCGTGATCTTGTGGTTCCTCTTGCTAATCGCTGTAACACTTTTACCACTCTGCTCGCGGTGAGATTTTATGTGAGACTGCAAAAATTCCTTCAAGCGAAATTGTCTTTCACAAAACGAGCATTTGAACGGCTTTTCACCAGAGTGAATTGTCATGTGCCGCTTCAAACCAGAGGCCAATAAAAACTTCTTCTTGCAGATGGGGCAGATGGCGCCACTGCAATCTTCTTTATTGTGAATCAGGCTGTGTCTCGTCAAATGCCAGTTAGACGCGAACGACTTGTTGCAAATCTTGCAATGAAAAGGCGGAACCTCACTATGGATAGATTTATGAAGGCACATACTGCTCTTGTATCGAAAACGCTTGCCACACTGATCACAGGTGAATGGCATCTCCTGCGTATGAATTCTCAGGTGCTCTACCAAACAGCGATGTTGAGCATAACTTTTTCCGCAAAACTCACAAGAGTAACGCTTCTCGCCATGCTGGCATCTGATATGGCTTAAAACAGAGTTCATTCTCTCGTAGGTCCTACCACAGTAGCCACACCCAAAAGGTTTTTGTTTATTCTTTATCCGATACACACCTCGATTGCCAACCAAAACGGAACCTGGCGGAAATTTTGATGCCGCCATGAGCTCTGCATGATTAAACAATGGCACCGGAGCTTCTGTAGATGCCTCTGAATCATTCAATGAAAGCAACGTTTGTACAGTGGTAGAACACTGCGAGTTCTCTGGAAGTGAAACATCGTCACTGCATACGATACCGGATGCAGGCGAAATCCGATTTCTTTTCATGACTTTTGTATGGCAATCTTTGCCTCGAGTCTTAATGGGCTTTTCTGACTCATTCAGAGCACGTGACCTTCCTACGTTTACCACTTTACTATCTGACACAACTTTATTGCATACAACGTTTTCATTCGACCTCTTCTGCGAACTCTGAGGTCGACAGTTCAGTGACGAGTCCACAAGTGGAGCCGCACGGATTTGACAGTCTTCCGCCTTAAATGGATGAATGTTACTCTCCAACAAGTCTGTATTGCCCGGAAATTCCCCTACAAACAGCAGTACAATCAGTGGCGTAACAATAGGGTAGACTGGGTAAGACAAAGTCTAGGGGGCCCCGAGTGTAGAGGCCCCAGAGGGGCCCCCGAGTTTAATACATTTCAATAAGTACCGTAGGGAGAGGGCCCCCACTTTCATATTTTGTCTAGGGGTCCCCGAGTTCCTAGTTACGACACTGAGTACAATATTATAATTTGAAGATAACTTACGCTTCTGAATGGACATCTCTTTCATTAAAACATTTAATTACTATTTTATGTATTTACATTCAATTCCGTCGTATAACAAAGAAGGGCCTGCAAGTGTGTGTGTGTGTGTGTGTGTGTGTGTGTGTGTGTGTGTGTGTGTGTGTGTGTGTGTGTGTGTAAATTATCGGAAGCTGCTGGGTCGAAGACAGGTAGGCCGTCTGGCGGCTACCCGACCAAAGACCCAGAGGGGTGACTGGAGGTAAAGTTTCCCAGTGCTCGGGCAGCGAAAAAGGGGCGTACTCCCCTTCCATACCTAGGTTCATGCAGAATGTTGCAACCTTAATATCATAGGACCGTAAACCGCTGCAGAGCTGCTGTTAGGTGACACTGCTAGTGATTGAGTTCTTCGTGCGATTGCCCGTGATTAGGTCAATCAGCGCCATGGTCACCCAAGATCATTCCAAGTGTCAACAAGGCACAGCTGCTGTTAGATGCCACTGCCTCAATGCTATATGCCGAGTCATCATTGTTTGGAACACAGGCTCGAGGTTGAAGCACTGTAGACGGTATTGAATACTGTTCCTAAAGTCTCTGATGATAAGGCTTCACGAGTTCGTCATTGTTTGCAGGAACCAAGGCGGAGGAATAGGAGTAAAACCAATTCCGCTGGTCTGGTTCATGCAGACTACAGACGGGCTCTTGCAGTTTTAACATTAGAAAATACGGGATTCCGATTGTCAACCTCAAGATAATAGGATTTTGAAAGACCCCAGGATTACATATCATAGACACAAGCAAAGGGTTTCGCTCCCGTAATTTCTAATACTACTCTCGAGATTTGATTTAAACGGAAAACATGCATACATTCATATGATTCAATATGGGGCACGGTGGTGTAAGGGTATGTTCGGTATCTTCGAGCCGGGAAGGCTGCAAGTTCAAATTCACCTCAAGCTGCCGTGTAGGGACCCTAAACAAGCCCTTCACTTGCAATTGCTCATGCGCTCTGGCATGAAATTACGATCCAGTGTCTGAGGTGCAATCTGAGGTACCTCTTGTGTATAAATTTGAAGGGGCACTATAACAAGTGCTCATACATACATGACACATACATACAAATGGCCTCTCAGCAGTAATGCGTACCTGCATGCGTGATCATGGATGCCCTCACACTTCTTGCTGTACCACTTTCACCAAACACGGGGAACATCTTTCCTGGAGTGCTGTGAGATTTTATGTGAGACTGTAACATTTCTTTCAAGCGAAATTGTTTTTCACATAATGAACATTTGAACGGCTTCTCGCCAGTGTGAACTGTCATGTGCCGCTTCAAATGAGAGCGAAGTAGAAACTTCTTCTCGCAGATGGGGCAGATTTCGCCACTGCACTCATCCTTATTGTGAATCAGACTGTGTCTGGCCAAATGCGAGTTAGACAGAAACGACTTGTTGCAGATCTTACAAAGAAAAGGCGGAACCTCACTATGAACAAATTTATGACTGCAAAAAGCACTCTGGTATCGAAAATGCTTTCCACACTGATCACAGGTAAATGGCATCTCCAGTGTATGAACTCTCACGTGTTCTGTCAAACTATGTTGCCACGCATAAGATTTCCCGCAAAATTCACAAGAGTAACATTTCTCGCCATGCTGGTGTCTGATATGGCCAAAAACAGTGTTCTTTTTCTTGAAGGTCTTACCACAGAACACACAGCCAAACGGTTTCTCTTTATTCTTTATGTGGTATATGCCTCGGTCGCTAACCAAAATAGAACCAGGTGGCGGTTTTGTAGCCGCCATGAGCTTTGCACGATTAAATGATGAAGAGGATTTACTCTGGTTAATATTTGTTTGGCCAGAAGATGGCACTTCTTCAGATGCCTCTGAATTATTCAATGTAGGCAACATTTGTGCAGTGGTAGAACATTGCGAACTCTTGGGAGACGAAACTTCATCTTTGCATACAACACCAGATGCAACTGAAATCCATTTTCCATTCATGGCATTTGTAGGTTTATCCTTACACTGAGATTGATTGGACTTTCTTTTCAAGGTATTTGACGTCCGTGGTTCTCCTACGACCGCTATTTTACAATCGGATGAAACTTTGTTGCATATGACGTTTGCAGCCGACCTCTTCAATGAACTAGAGCGTCGATTATTCAAACAGCTCAGTGCGGAATCCATATCAGTCGTTACTAATCTACTTGGCGCCATTGTAAGGATAGGTTTCATCTGCATTTATATGTCTTCTCTTTAAAATGCAAGGGCTGAATGTGTTACTTTCAACAACCTTGGTCTTTATTGTCTGGAAATACCTCTACAACAACAATAGATTTATTTGAAGACAACATCGTCTCTGCCATTTTAATAAGTACTATCTTGATTGAATATTATTGCTTTATGCACTAATGGAGACAGACTCAGACAGTATACACGGCATCAAAAGGAGTCATAATTCACTCTCGGTTCAGCGAAAGTTGTTTGCCCCTCTGTCACAATCACATAAAATTGCAAAGTAAAAAGCAAGTTCTGCAATTGATGCAATGGCTTGTGTTCAAGACCATTGGATTATTCTATTGGCATTTTAAGGGAACAACCGAAAATAAGTGTATCTTGTGTCTAAAGCGAGCGTGTCTAATGCTCTCACTTGTGAGAGTGAGAGCATTTTATTAACCAAGACACGGGAAACGCGATGGACTGCTTGCTAGGGTTTCGGTCCCGGATCGTAATCAGAGGGAGGACAAAATAATGCGAAAATTCTGGATCTTTCTCACGGCTGTAACATAAACTAACACGTAATAAAACATCATAAACTAAACATTTCTTAGTTCTCTTCTAAAATCTAAATTTTCTAAAGCAATGTTGATGGAAAGAGAACTTGATCCAACTATTAATGTAAAGAAGCTCCCAGTCACCGACAAAACTTGGACGATGACATCGTTTCGCAATCACAGTACGGAGTTTAATTAAGAGGTAGAGTCATTATAGAACTCTACCAATTAAGAATACGCAATTATCACCGTATAACATTTTAAAAAGCTAAACGAGGAAATACAAATTTCCAAACAAAATAGCTCCTCATAATATCAAGCATGCTGCATCCTAGTCCAATTGTTTTACAGAAAACTAGGTCGGTTTCAGAATCAGGTCACGATCAGCAAATCATTAATACTCTGTGTTTTTAGATGGCTTGCAAGTTTATATGGCGCCATTACTTATCCTCCTCACCGGCAAGCATTTACTCAAATCCCAATACGTATATCACTTCATAGATAATATTATTTTGTTTCCATAACTGGAAGTTGGATGATCGCTGAAAACATGATATACGTCTGACGCATTGCAGTGCCATTAGAAACTGAATGACTATATATATATATATATATATATATAATTATATATATATAATTATATATATATTCATTGTTGTTCATAACTGATTGATGTTCCCGCAGTGCGTTTGCAGGCGGTCCCTTAAAATAAATACTTACTTACTTACTTACTATATTAAATATTACTAGAACTAACAGAAGCAGAAGTTGGATGAGAGAAGAAACCATGGTTTATGCTAAATTATTGCTTCGACTCCCATTCCTGCTTAAAACTTATAGTCAAGATAGTTAGTATATGTTTTTTGAATAACATCCTTGGAATAAAATTTAGCGAGTCTGGGTTTCTGATTGCAGCTATTTGCGCCGATCATTGCAGACTGTCTATTCTATTATCCCTGTAAGCTGTTTCAACTGCATAATTGTATATTGTAACCGGTTGCGGTCTGTCATCCGGATTCAATAAACGAAATTTCATTATTATTCAAAAAATTATGATCACTTCTATTGTGTTTTATTTCCTCATTGGCTCAATTACTTACTTGTACAGGAAGTTATTTCGTAGGGTTGTTTCACTTCTGTCCCGAGCGTGCTTGGAGTGTAATTCGCTTTGCAACAACGTATGCAAATCTATCATAATGCGCCAATTATTTTTAATTTTACGCGAAGATGAGTTTTACAAATTTAGACAAAGATTAGCTGCGCCCAGCAATGGTAATCATAAGTAGGAGAAAGATTCAAACAATTAAATGTGTTCCATGTACGACAGGAAATATTCTCCGAGCATGCTTGGAACAAATCCGTGGTTGTTGCTTCGAGTTCTCCATTTTAGTTACCAAATCTGTAGTGCGTTTTGGATTTGTGGTTTGGTTTATTGTTTAAAGTTATTTGAAATCTGCTTTATTCTTCTTAAATTACTTAAAGTAAAATGGCGGAGAAGCTGGAGCGTACTGTGAAAACGATGCCTGATGATTTAAAGAACGTAGAGTTTGAGACGAGCGAGGATGTCGACGTGACGCCCGCCTTCGACTCAATGGGTCTGCGGGAAGACCTACTTCGTGGCATCTACGCTTACGGTCCGTGTCGTCGTTCTTTCTCTAATCTGAAATGAATACCTTGATTTTGCTTATGCTGGAGCTATTTTTGTGAATTTAATATTGTGGTAATTTATTGTTTTGGCGTCTTACTTTGCCAAGAACAACCATGTTTGTTGGATGACAATTTTCGAAGCATGGTCGTAGTAATACTCGTTATGACTAACGCAGATTGCGAGATTAAGTAGAACGCTGCTGACTCCCTTGCTGTCGTTGTACAGAATAGAAGTCCCAGGGCATGAGTATTTCAAATAGAAGTCCCAGTGTATGAGTAGTTTTTTTAATAGAAGTCTCATTGTAGGAGTATTTCATGTAAAAAGCGACTCTTTACACCATGGTAGGGTGCATTGCATTTATGATTCGCTAATCATTTATTCAACACATTTACTTAGTTTTTGACCATGATCAAGCATTAATTTTGACCTTATTCGTCCTTGTTGATTGTATCTTCAGGATTTGAGAAGCCATCGGCAATCCAGCAAAGAGCAGTGAAACCTGTTGTTAAGGGAAGGGATGTCATTGCACAGTAAGGCTCATTTCTATTGTCTCATTTCTATTGTCTCATAGCACTTTGATGGATTTGCATCTTAAGTACACTGGTTTGCTAATTATAAACAGGAAGAAAATGTTTGAAAAGACCTATTGAAAGATGTTGTTTGCACATGATTGTGCGGCAGATCTAATTTCAGTGCACGATATGATTTATGTAAAACATGCATGGTGATTGTATGATTTCTGACACAGCGTGGTGCAATGATTTGTATGAATTTATCATCGAAATGATCTGCTCTAAGCGCTCATCCATGTATTCTGTACGCAAACAATTGTTGTTTGACCCCTTACCTCTATTGCAACTCATACATTTTTCAGGTACCCTTATGCATATGTACAAATATGCTTCTCAAGTACGCTTCTCGACCTTCCCCCCCTTACAGAAGTTAAATAGTCATATATAAAACATTACTTTTCTGTGGGCTGCTATTTATTTTTGTTAAACATCATATTTGCTAACTGTAATTTGTTAACTAAATTATAGCTTGGAGAATATTTGTTAACTAAATTATAGCTAACTGTTTAGATCTGAACAGAATTTAATTTTAATGTTGTCAAATGCCATCGGACGACTATACGATAATACAGAGTTATAGGCTAATGTGGGCATTAATTATGATAATTAGAAATTTATTTTGCGTACGTACATTTTCTCGATACCCTCCTTCCCTGCATACATAATATATACTAAACTTAAAACTGTTCTTTTTGTGCGCGCTGGAGTTGGGAGCGCTTCTGAGTAGTTTTTCTTGAAGGAGCGCTATATAAATGTCCGAATGAATGAATGAATGAATACACAACCTCTTTGGTGGATTGTGCTTTGTGGCTACCGGCTGATCATCATTGGAACTGTTATTTTCAGGGCGCAGTCTGGAACGGGAAAGACGGCGACATTTTCGATCGCAATTCTTCAGGGTCTTGACACCCAGATCCGTGAGACGCAGGCGCTTATCCTGTCACCGACGAGAGAACTCGCAACGCAGATTCAAAAGGTTTGTTTAACTTAACAAAAGATTTGTTTAACTTAATTGGAGATTAACATGTGTTTGTCCAGTGGTGTGTCGAATTATTGTCTATAATAATCGTGGGGCACGGTGGTGTAATGGTGGATCCGCTTGAAGACGTCGCGTAGACAGCTCGAGCAAGGCCTTCACTCGTGCGATTCGGCGTGAAACTCCGATGCAGTGTCCATGCTGTAGTCAGGAGGACCTCTGAGTAGTAACTTGAAGGGACGCTATAGCAAATGTGAGAAATAAAGTAAATAAAAAAAATTATATAGGTTTGAGCCTTCTCCTGTGAGATGATTGCTATTGTTCTGTCTGTCTATGGAATTTATATAGTGCCCCTTCCAGAGGTGCTCCCGACCCAGATACAACTAAAGCGGAAAGGTGTGATTTAAAGTTAAAGCGTCATCATTTTTGCGCTTCAGGTGATTCTGGCGCTTGGAGATTACATGAACGTGCAGTGCCACGCGTGCATCGGTGGCACTAACATCGGAGAGGATATCCGAAAGCTCGACTACGGACAACATGTTGTGTCCGGCACTCCAGGTCGAGTCTTCGGTAAGAGATAGATGATCATTCTGATGTTGATGCCGCTTTATTCATGTGGCTTCTTTCGTGTCTAACTCGTTGCTGTCTGTATGTTGTTTTGTAATGTTGTTTATTATTGCTATTAATGTCTCGAATTCTTCTTGACAATTGATTTATTGTTCAAGTAACGAATGCTTAGTTTGGATAGGATGGCCGACCCTTGGCCCGGGCATCTACGATAGTGTTTCTTAGTGCGCAGAAGCTTTGTAACGTTGGATTGTGACTCAGTTTCTTCGTTTTATTAGTAATAATAATATTATTTATTTATGATAATTGATTATAATAATAATAATTATTATTATTGTGCATTTATTAAGTGACAGTGATCTATCAATTGTGAGTTAAGGACTTGCCCAAGTCTCGACACAGTAACTGTCTTGGAGGAGAAGACTCAACCCATATTCTCCACGTTACAAGGTGAGTTTAACCATGCTCCACTTACTTGATGAGGTTTCTGCTTCAGACATGATCAAGCGACGCAACCTGCGAACGAGGGCGATCAAGATGCTGGTGCTTGATGAGGCGGATGAGATGTTGAACAAAGGATTCAAGGAGCAGATCTACGACGTCTACAGATATCTGCCACCAGCCACACAGGTCATCCTCATCTCGGCCACACTCCCTCACGAGATCCTCGAAATGACGAGCAAGTTCATGACCGACCCGATCCGTATTCTGGTCAAGCGGTGAGTTGGTTGGATGTTACGGGTGAATTAGTAACACGTTACGGGTGAATTAGTAACATGTTACGGGTGAATTAGTAACACATTACGGGTGAATTGGTAATATGTTACGGGTGAATTAGTAACACGTTACGTGTGAATTAGTAACAGGTTATGGGTGAATTAGCAACACGTTATGGGTGAATTAGTAACACGTTATGGGTGAATTAGTAACACGTTATGGGTGAATTAGTAACACGTTATGGGTGAATTAGTAACACGTTATGGGTGAATTAGTAACACGCTATGGGTGAATGATCAGTTACACGTATGGTTCAAGTCCCTGCCTGATCAGAAATTGAAGTTAAGATATTTCTGTCCTATGAAGTTTCTGTGCTGAGAGTACTTCTGGATAGTCATTGTTTGAGAGGCGCTATATAAATCTATAGATGTATATATATAAATCTATAATTATGGTACCATCTAAGATGCTAATTATAATCGATTTGTGATGTCGAAACCATTCGTTTGTCTCTCTCTAAAAGATGAAATAGGGGAAATTATAAGTCAATATTGTAAGATATTCTTCGATTCAGTAGGTGGATATATGATGAATTTACCATAACTTGCAAAGTAAAAACCATATTTTGATGTTGTTTGCATTATTTGATTCAGAATAAGTTTCTCTGCTGAACCAGCAAAACTGCTGAATAATCTGTTAGTGGTTTCTGATGACTTTGACGACACGAATATTCTTTAACTTTCGTTCGATATGAACGAATCAAATGAGTATGAATTTTACGGGAGTATATATATATATATATTTGTCATTCTGTAAAAAGTCATTTAGGCCAACACCGTTGATTGTAGCATATGACTGAATAGAAAGGTCAGAAACTGACATGTGTTGGGTATTGAGATGCTGTGTCACATTTGGTTTTCAGTGATGAGTTGACTCTGGAAGGTCTGAAGCAGTTCTTTGTGGCCGTGGAACGCGAGGAGTGGAAGTTCGACACGCTCTGTGATCTCTACGATACATTGACCATCACGCAGGCTGTCATCTTTTGCAACACAAAGAGAAAGGTCGGTTCGCATTGACATTTCATTTATATAGTACATTAAAAAACATCAATAGTACATTCACTGAAGATCAATAATACATTCGCAAAACATCAATAGTACATTCACAAAACATCAATAGTACATTCACAAAACATCAATAGTACATTCACAAAACATCAATAGTACATTCAAAAACATCAATAGTACATTCAAAAACATCAATAGTACATTCACAAAACATCAATAGTACATTCACAAAACATCAATAGTACATTCACAGAACATCAATAGTACATTCACAAAGCATCAATAGTACATTCATAAAACATGAATACGTTAAAAATTCAAATTGCAGCATTGAAATACAGATGTTATTCACCATTGCACCTGTACAGAACAGCCTTTTAAAACTTTTTGTATTTTATATAATTTGACAGCTTTCATTTTGATGTACCGTTCAGAATTGACGTTTTGTGTTGTTGGCAAACGATGTTGGCGTCTTTTAGGTTGACTGGTTAACGGAGAAAATGCGAGAGGCCAACTTCACCGTTTCATCAATGCACGGCGACATGCCCCAGAAGGAGCGTGATGCCATCATGAAGGAATTCAGGGCAGGCACAAGGTGAGAGGCCATCACCCACGGCCAACTATGGATGACTAAAGCAAGGATGGGGAAGAAATTTCTTCATTATGGGAATGGGATGCGAAGATGTTTCTTTATTGCAGGAAAAAACATGTAGAAATTTCTTTATTATGGGATAGGTATGAAGAAATTTCTTCATTATGGGATAAGGTATGAAGAAATTTTTTCATCATGGCAAAATGGTATGAAGAAATTTTTTCATTGCAGGAATTGGGTGTGAAGATTTCTTGTCCTTTTGAAACAGTCCCATATTCGCTAAATGCTAGAAAGATTGTAGTACATTAATTTTGAATTATTTAAACAATTGCTTCTTTTAATAAAAATGTTAGCATGAATGTCACATAGTAGGGAATAAGAACCCAAAAAAGATATTTGTAATTTGATAATATTTTTATTAATGATTTTCAGACGTAAACAAAGTATGAATTAAATAGTTTGAACTGATTTTGTTTTAGCCGCGTTCTCATATCAACAGACGTCTGGGCTCGTGGAATCGACGTTCAACAAGTCTCACTCGTCATCAACTATGATCTGCCAAACAACAGAGAATTGTACATCCACAGGTACGAATGTCTTCACGTTCTTTGCAAGTGATGAAGAAATTGCTTTACGTGCATTGCAAGTAAAAAAATCTTTTCTCATACTTTTCCTGTAATGAAGAGAGTTGTAATGGAATGTTAATGGAATTGGAATTTAGATGGCACCATTTGGGAAGCTATTTTATTGGTTACTTTATTATGTTGTCACTCGGTACGATAACTAAGATGTACATAGTAATTATTTTGATTAATTGATTGAAATGATTGAAAACTGTTTACTGAAACGCTGTACATCATACAAATCGGATGGCACTTCTACCCATGGCATATCAATTGCTGGTGCCACAGCAGTAATTCAAAACAATATCAAAAGTCCTGCTACAGTCTGGATTACCCTCATGTACGTATTTTATGGGCAGCCAGTTCAGTACTATATTTATACATAGACCTTCATGATTATTTCAAAAAGTCTCTTCAGATTGATATCTGATAGAATATATATACATTGTAGCAGTTCTGATATCTGATAGAATATATATACATTGTAGAAGTTCTGATATCTGATAGAATATATATACATTGTAGAAGTTCGGTTAAGAATATCCACTTTTCTTTGAATGCTTAAAAGTTCAAACCTCATCGAGACTCATGCTGGCGCGTAGACTAGCGCCCGCACAACCCACAAAAACCTGTCCAATCCTAACCCTAACCTGTCTAATCAACTTTTCAACGCGATTGACATTCTGATTTTCTAGAATCGGTCGTTCTGGTCGATTTGGACGCAAGGGTGTTGCGATCAACTTCGTGAAGAACGACGACATCCGAATCCTGCGCGATATCGAGCAGTACTACTCGACACAGATCGACGAAATGCCGATGAACGGTTAGGATTCTGTCTTTAGTAAATGTTGAATCTTCGATCGGTTCTGCAATATTAACGTGTGGGGCGGTTTGGCCAAGGGGCTGGAGGTTCAGATCTCCACCTGGGCAGAAATTTGTGTTGAGACTTTTTGGTTCACCTGCTTACCCCATCTATTCAGTTGGGATGAGTACGTGGACCGTACACTGTTGGTGGGAGAATGAGACGGCAAGGGGGAGGACTTGTCTGCGGACTAGTAAGTAAGCAGGTAGGTAATCTTTATTGGGTTGAAACAGACGCTTGTGCAGGAACTATACATCCTTTCTCCTCCGTCAAGTATTCACCGACGATGAGGCTCTAACAATACTTCTCCATTTCGGCCGGTCTCTTGCGAGTTCTATTGCCTTTCTTAGCTCCAATCCTCTGTCTTCTATGTCCTCCAGTACGTTATCTATCCATTTCTTCTTCGGTCGTCCTCTGCTCCTCGTTCCATCCACTTCTCCATGCAGTGCCTTTGCCAGCATTCTTCCACTCTCCATCTTAAAATTTGATTCTTTTTCAAACTTTAGAAACAGACGCCAGGAACAGGAACTATACATACGATTGCGAAAAGTAGCACAATGGCACATTACGTTTTTAACAAAATAAAGATTAAAACCGAAGCACTCGGAAACAGTATTATTGTTGGACTGCATGGCGACCTAGATTTAGTGTGCTGTGCTATAAATTGATAGGTGAGGGTTGAAATCCCCACTGAAACAGATATGTACATTGTACACGCAAGAGAAGAACTGGGTTTATAGTTTGGTTTGATGCCCCTGTGTTAAATGAAGCGCCAGCCAGCCATTATTATTATTATTATTACATAAATTTATTACGCGCGCAAGGTCACACCTAAGTGTGAATCTGAGGCACGGAAATTGTCATCATCTCAGCCATCATTGTCCCACAGCTTCTTTTATCTGCTGATTTTCTTCTTTCAGTGGCTGATTTGATCTAAGAAGATCCTCTGATGTTACAAGACAAAGATGAGATGCGACCACAAGACAAACGTTTTGTCGTTTTTCTCAACATCGAGTCTATAAGAGAACAGTTTTCAGAAACGAAAGTGCCAGCGGTGGCTGTTGTAGTTTGACAGTTTGTCTGTTTTATGCGGCAAAATTCGATTCTTTTTCAAACTTTATAAACAGACGCCTGTTTCGCGTGCATTTAGCCATCCAAAAGGCTCTACATAATGTCTGATTATTTTGCGTTACCTTTTGATAAGCGTTAAGTGAGTGAGGAGAAGTTTTCTGTACATGTTTTTGGTATGTGGGCGGTTTTTTATATATATTTCATAATACAGTTGTAGATTTTTATGTAGTCCAGAACAAGGGCGGATACAGAAATTTTCGGTCTTGTCGGGACAGGGGAAAAATTTCTTCTTCTTCCGATGACTTTTTTTAGTCATTCGTCCAATTTCCAGGAAAAAGAGACCATTTTAGCCGGCCAAAATAGTTGACCTTTTTTTAGTCGTCAGTCATCACAGGAGTAATGGTATCCTGCCATTTATTTAATGACTTGTTGAAACCAAATGGGGGCCACGTCCCATGCAATTTTCAAATGGGGGCCATGTCCGGATTGCCCCCCCTGGATCCGCCCCTGGTCCAGAAACGGTTTAGAGTGCAGGTGAGTTTCTACCGAGAAAAGTCGCCCACACATGTATGCACATTGGCATCAGTGTTGTCATATTTGTGGAGTTCACAGTTTCATCCCTAAAAAATGTAATTTCCTATGTTTTTAAAACCAATTCTGTATATTTTGCAACCGTCGTGGCCACTGGAAATAACCGAAATGAAATCCCCCTTAGAAATATTCCTGGCACCTTGAACATAACAGCACTAGAATGGATTTAACATGGTTTAATAATGACATTGTGACCAATCTGATTATCTGACTATAGTTTACTAAACACCACTCCACAGAAACTGCACACCTCTCTCTACAATAAACTAGTCTCTGCCATCATCCATCAGCAAGTCTCCATCCTTTCTGGGTTTCCGTTGATAACCACATATGATGCTCAATATTATTATTCACTGACATAATTATTGTGTATGTGGTCTGTTCAAGAAATAAATTGGATCGCATCGAATTGAATAATTGAGAAGCGCTTTACAAATGCTCATATGAGACCCATCATAACAAAATGAGTCGCTAGGCCCTTTTTGAGTTATGTATTCCACGTTATTTCATGTTAAATTACCTTCAAAATGAGCTATTACGCATCAATATCGACAAAGTGCTTGTGGAGTTATAAAAATTTTAATCGGTCGAATAACAGAAAATGTTGGGAAAACGCGATTTTCTGAAATTTTTATATAGGTTTTGAATCTTATTGGTCATTTAATCTGCACAAATAGCATGTTAAAAGCAGTAAAAAAGTCAGTTTTAATATTTTATTGAAACATTATATAATGTAGATTCCGAAAATGGAAAAATGAAAAAATCAATAATTTGAAGGTTGAACACCTTTAAAAGCGATTTGCAGCGTTCTGCATTGAGCGACTTCTGACTCATTTCGTCATGACGGGTCACATATTAGATTTAGAACTGCACAAATCCATTTAGAACTGCACATTTTGTTTAGAACTGCATGCTAAAAATGCCCTGTGCTCTTGCACTTGACAAGTTACATGACTTTAATTAGCAAGTCTTCACAATATTAGTAAAAACTGCGTTATATCGAATCTGGCCATAAACATTTTTTGATTCAACACTTGGCAGAATGTTAGAAACTCTTTAGCACCATTCCTCTAGTCTAAACTCATACAGTAGTGCACTCAACTTTATCTCTAATGGATGATCATGAAAAAAACCCAGACAATCAGGAATATAGACAAAACCAGTCAGACAGCAAGTGAGTAAGAACAGAACATATTTATTCCAGAATCAGCAACCTCTGTTCCCAGACAGACAGAAGCAACCTCGATCTGTTCTCAGACAGACGGACGAACGGACAAACAAACAGAGACAGAGAGAGACAGGAACTCTGTTCATAAATCTTTAAACAACTAATGTTCTATCAAGTCTTAATTAATACAGTGAAGCAAATGCAGACTTGTAGCCAGACGAGTACAGCCTTTTTTAATTGAAGATGCCAGTGAGGTAATGTGAAGATCTGATGAGGAATTAGGAAATACTGTTGCAAAAAACAGTATTTTCATTTTTCAGAGAGAGAGAGAAACAGAGAGACAGCATCATTCATCTAGTCTAAACTCATACAGTAGACTCAGTAGTGCACTCAATTTTATCTCTAATGTGCAAGAGCAATGCTTGAATAAATGCACTGTATGACCCCACAAGGCAAGAGATTACCAATTTATCATTGAGAATTTCGTGCAAGCAGAATAAAGTGCAATAGCTAAATAAATGTAATCAGTAATTTCTATAGCGCCGCTCAACAAATGGCCCCAGATGTAGGTGAATGTAAGAGGTGCGTGTAAGGTTGTTTAGATGTGCAGAATATGTAAGTATGTAAGCAAGCTGTCCAAAGTGAGTACTAGTATAGGTTAAAGTTTGGGAAATTTCAGAGAGAAGTGAAAGGTCAATTTTAGAAGTTGCTGAGTTCCAAGTCAGAGTTTTGGAAGAACTCTGTTCTTAATCCAGAGAACTCATCCCAACCCTATTCTACAATACGAAATCATAATCTACTCCCTGTTATTATATTGCCCCGTACCATAAACACAAAGGTAACGAAAAGTTGCACAAATAAACAAAAGAACAGATTAAAAATAATATGAAATAATGACTCAATAGCTTAATAAACTGTATTTAAAGTATAATAAACGGAGGCTGTGCACACGTGTCACTGAAATATAACGCATGAATATAAAAATTATTCACATGCAAACTCAGTTAATGCTGCGTTATACAGAAATCAATAAATGGCTACTGACTTGCCAAGTAAAAAGATTACTGAATCCATCAAATCATAAACAGAAATTAAAGCGAGAAATTGTAAACAGAGATCCTCCGCCGATCTTCACATAAAAATAGTTGTCTCCTGTCAATATCAATACACATGGACCATGGCTTTTGAAAAGGCGCAGTTGAAGTTAGACAACTCTCCAGTTCTAATTCAGAGTTCAAGACCACAATTCTGTTATTGCTACGATCAACGACTAGAATGTTCCCGAAATTGTCTACTGTCAAATAGACCGGTTTATTCAGCACTCTTGGATTACAAACTTGTGGCACCTCTTTCACTTCAGACAATGCCTTCTCTCCAAAAGACTTTTCAATTTGTCCACTTTCGGACAATAAAAGCACGCTGTGCAAACAATCTTTGGAACAACCATGACTGACCACAAAGTTACCACTGGCCAGTTTTAATGCATGCCATAGGTATTCAATACCCAAATTCGATGGCAGCCTTATTTCATGGACCAGTACTCCATTTCCAGTGTACTCACTTAATGAATTGAAACCAGTAACTACAATAATATTGCCATCTCCAGTAACTGACAAATTCGGAACACGAGAGCCACCATAAATTCTCCACTCCTTACCATCTGATCCATTTACATCTGTCCTCTGTATTATGGGATCATATCCTACAAAACCATGAACAGTAGAGACACATGCATACAGATATTTATGTCTGGTGCAGGAAGCCATGCAACGTATGCCAGTAACCACATCTGCATGAGATTGAGATAGATGTCTGAAGTCCCATTGACGTTTAAAATTTAATGTTTTAATGTCATGAACTTCAACAACGGAACGACCAAACCGAGCAATGAAACATCCCAGGAACAGTTCATCATCCAAGACTGTCAAGCTAGTAATGCTCCTTCCTTCACGTGATCGGTCACCACCTTGTATTGTCTTCACAAGATATGGAGATCGTTTGTTTTCAACAGAGATTCCGTGTTGAGGTACATCTAGATAATTAAGAACACCAACTGGCACATAAGTCATAAGTACATGTATGTACAAAGTTACTGTATTGTTTTGCATCTATAAATTTATATAACGCCTCTCACACAATGACTATTCAGAGGCGCTATCAGCATTTAAACTCCCGGGGAAAAGAAACGCCTTTAAAGAATGAGACTGGCGAGGAAAACGAGTCATTAGCTTAGCTCTTAGTGCGGGAGGAAGGGCTATTCCAAATGGAGGAACCAACCACAGCAAATGCCCGATGCTGGGCAAGAGCAGTCCTAGTCACAGGAGCAAAAAGATCAAACCATTAGCAGACGACATTGAACGAGATGAAGAAGCATATAATAATATGCAAGCATGCATGTAATACCGGTATGTTACATACAGGGCTTAAAGTGTGCCTAGACGGTCATGGACGGCGTCCATGCACTTGTTTTAAAATCTGAATGCCGTGCAGCCACTTATCAATTGGTGAGAACAAATCTGGTAAGGTAAGGGGCGTCCAGGCACTTCTTTTGGAGAGGTAAAGGGCGTCCAGGCACATATTTTCCACACTTCAGGCACTGGTTACACACGTATTAAAAAGCAGAGATGTTGAACATAAAGATAAGATAAGATAAGAATATTCTTTAATATACCAATTGCTATCCGCATTTTGGTGTACAATGTACATACAAAGTATAATAAACAAACGTACATAATTTCTATATCCCATCAATGTCAAAGTGTTTTAGAATAGCATGTAAAATCCTAAGTCCAAATCCAATATAAATTTCAAAATTTAAGAAAGAAGTCATGATACTCGTATATTATACAACCTGAGTATAATACTAATTTGCAACACTCAGAATTCGGCGCTATGTGCCATCTCTGCTAGATTATCTCTAGCAAATGCACTGCTCTTCATTCGCCAAGATTACTCTAACTTGCGTACTAGAATCAGTAAATCAAAAATTGCTCAAGTTGCTGGTCAAGAGATATCCACTCTTTGACAACAGCCATAAGTAACATCCAAATAAGTACATAAAATCTCTGTGCTTAAATCTTTGCATCAGTTGGCTTTAGTTGTTTAATATCAGTTATTTTGAGAAACTAATTGATTGTAGAAATCCGATTATCATTTTTAAATTGTCCTTATAGAAAATCCGCTACCTATAAGCCACGAGCAACACTGTAGCCTAATTTAGGCCCGATTCCTAGGTCTTATTTACTCACCTTTACATGATGGCTGCACAGCCTGTGTCATCTGCAATCTGGAGATGGATTTCAGGGATCCGATCATGCCAAGTTCCAACCTGAATTCATCGATTCGTTTTTTTAAATCCTTCTTTTCCATTTCTAATCCATCTATTCGAAGTTGTGCGTTGTCCAGTGCTTGTTTCAAGCGGTTGATTCTTGCTAGAATGCCACGATTACAAGAGTTGACCATTCCATAATTCTCTTCCAATTTTTTGTCTCCATCAAGTTCACCTTCACCAACTACTTCCGTCTGACATGCTACATTAAATTACAAGACCATTATAAGTTACAAGTAACTGATTAAGTCTTTAATTTTACTAGATCAGGGTGCCCATGCATACATGTATGTTTGCTCATGTGTATGCAAGTACATGTATTCATATGAACACATCTACCGGTATATATGTACAAATGTATATACCAGTATACATGCATGACATTGCATGTATGTGTATGTATTTCGGTAAGTCTGGATGTATGTATAATTCCATATGCACGTATAAAATCACTTACGACAATAAATTATTTATTATTGTAAGTGATTTTATACATCTATTTAGAATTAATTATTGAAACAACTGTTGTCACATGAATGCATCTGAATATGATCACTCTGTAGTCTGTAGTCACATACGGCTACTTTGTTTCAAAGTTAAACCTATGAAAATATGCAATTCAATTCTGGGCAAATACCAACAATATATGGTGAGAATACAGGCCTAAGCCGGTAACCACAGATAAGTCCTATATACCAGGAGCACCAGGCATACAAATTGGACCAGGAACTCAGAATATGGTGCCAACTTAGGAAGGGACTCCAATACTTGGGCTATGCACATGTGTAAGAGCCCAAGCATTTGCTAGTCTTTACAGTTAAGTTTCTTGCAAATAAACTTATAATAATGTTCCCAAGTAAGTTTAGCAATATTTACTGGTGAGCACAGCAATCTTCACAACTAACCCAGTCACTACAGTGTCAAGACAATTACATTTGCACCCTCAAAACAACAGCTTATCACATGTGAATACGTCACTAACTGTACATGCCAATAAGTGACCATTCAGGACCCCAAGTAAACAGATATCTAGTTATCTCAATTCCTAGGTATACCCTGCTTTGTATATGATGACAAGATCATTCAAACTTTCCACGTCACCATTTTGGACGATTCGTGGTAATTATCAAGATGCAAACAAGATGCAGACATTTGGACAATTCATGGTAATTGTAAAAATGTAAAAAATCAGCAAACCCTGAATTGTTCCAATGATGTTGTAGTTTTCTGTCTTCACAAATTCTTCCAGGTCGGACGTCTGAAAAGACATTCTATGTAAATCAGTCTTTATTTCAATGTCCGATTCATGTAACTGTTTGATATCTTCAAATCTTTCTTTTAATTCATTGATAGTGAAGCATATGTCACTGGCTGATCTCTCTGTCAAGACATTGGCACAGAAGACCTTAAATGATTCTAGGCAAGTCAAATCTCCATTACTGTCTTCAACTTCAGCCTCAGCTTCTTTCCCTATCTGCACTTTCAACTGTTCAATGTCCTGAATTACAAGGTTAGCATGTTCACTCACAAGCATTATAGTGGCACGAAGCTGGGCACGAACTTCAAGTTTCAAGCTTTCCAAGTGTTTACAGTACTCCTGCACCTCATGGGTAAGAACTTTTTTCTTTTCAAGAACTTCTGACGTGCAAATTTCTAAACCAGAAAGGATATCTTTTATCTCGTTTCTAAAGCCTTCAACTGTGTTTGTGACATCCTGCAGTCTGTGATTTTGATGGCTCTCACCAAAGCATGATTTACAGAGTGGCTCCTTGCAGTCTGAACAATAGAGATCAAGCTCCCTCTCGTGCTTAATACAATTGCCTCGTGCTACGATCGGTATTTTACATTTGAAATCTGCAATTGCAACAACCTGATGGTTTATATTCAATTTGTTTCTTAAGTGATGTCTGCTACATATCCGACAGAACATTTTCTGGCAGTCAGTGCAACACATTTCCGCTAAAGGAACTTCGGAAACTGACGCTGACTCACTCTTGTCTTCCATGCAATCCTCACATCGATCAGTTCCTTCAGAAGAGCTTGCCATCGTAGCGATCTCTATTAGCCTTTCCATGAATAAATTTCTCTGTACTGCTACGCATCCCTCTTCCGGGATCGTGAAATCCTTTCTACACACTGGACATGGCATATGGTCACCAGGGATTTTGCTAGTTCCACCTCCTGTTTCTTCCAGGCATTTCAGGCAGAATGTATGAACACACGGTAGGATCCTTGGATCCTTGTACGTTTTGTTGCACACACAGCATTCTGTTATGTCTTTCAGTTCTACTCGAACCTCCGATTCGCTTGTTGTCATACCAGCCATTTCTTTATGTTGACACCTTCAACTTTCAGTAAAACCTGCCAACAACAGAACACGGATATTGAATTGAAATAATCAATCACTTTAGCATCCACAATCATTCCACCAGCAATGGCGTATTTGTAAATACTAGCATTTCACGCGCTATTTTATATATCACTTAAATATTTTTTATTTGTATTTAAAGTTCAGTGCTATAGAAGTGCACTGGTATTTGTACTTTTACTTAAAATGTCGATTATGAATATTTTATACTCTAAACTATTATAATACTGACATACGCTTTCATAATGTCATTTTTTAAAGTTAAAGTCGATATGGTAGGTCGGGTGTTGAACAGCGGCAAAGACGCCTGCAGTGACTTCGTGGCGATCCAGCTCCACAAATCAGTTCATAGCAGCAGAACCAGTGCTTAAAGTGTTGAAAAATAAGTGCCTGGACGGCAGTGGACGCCCTTTATCTTTCCAGTCATTGCTGGCCAATAAGTGGCTGGACGGCGCTCAGATTTTAAAATAAGTGCATGGACGCCGTCCATGACCGTCCAGCCACACTTTAAGCCCTGAGCAGAACCAAACCCCACGTAAGCTCCTCGGCATCCTTCATTCCATAGGAGAAGAAAAGGCTGCTGTTATTCGAGATTTGATGTCATTGACTGGGTGACTATAAACCTGTCTACCCGGGAGTGTCGTGTGTCCTTGGATCGGCAGTCGTGAACTGATGAGCGGTTCTCCACCATAGACCATCGATCTATAGCCTCAAGTTCAAGTTCATTTATTTCACACAATACATAATATTACACATCATTGCATAAAAGAAAATTATTCAATTTATCCCACATTCTGTCTGGAAGGGGAAAAAAGCTCAAGTGAGCTTAACGAGTCCACCTTACATTATAATATAAAGAATATACGTAATTTGTAACCGTCAATGACAAGTATTTAATACTATAATTTGTGTCATATTCCTACTGAAGACATCATTCATATTTATAATATTCCTATTTATTATATAATTGGCGAAACAGGAAAAAGAAAAAGAAACAGAACAAAACATTACAAATAAAACAAAAACTTAATTAGTAGCAGGATAACAAGAACTGTTTATAGCTTTTAGTAAATGTTGCTAGCGAGTCAATAGCCTTAAATTTAGGAGATAACGAGTTCCAAAGCTTCGGGCCATATACCAATGCTGAATGTAGACGGGTATTTGACCTACAGACAAAAGACTGATAATCGGTCCTTGAGCGAGTTTCATACTGATGCAGTTGTTAAACCCTCACAACGATCAGTTCCTCCGTATTCTAGTAGGCTACTGAGTGCTGCAGATGAGACCCTTCTGTCGTGCCGTGTGCTAAAGTGCATTGCGAACATGTTTCGACACTATAATTATACCTGTCGACAGTGACTCAGTGAGGGTCCAATAGCATCAGGTGTCTGTGAAGCCTAGGCACCGCGTTCATGACAAGGCCATACCCATTTCGGACCAAGTACCGACGCCTGTTCAACGCGGTCGACTAAAAAGGGAGTGAGTCCCTGGTCTTGATTGCCGGCTGAACGGGGAGGCACCCATGTCTAGGGTCAGCTCGGCTAGGCAAGCCGCTGCGAGCCTTCCCTCAGGAATCGTCAACATGCATTCTATAGTCCATCACGCTTGATAACTGGAAGCAGAATGGTATTGTCTGTGCTGGAGGTAGGCCTATATAGACAGCCTTCTACAGTGTGGAAATTTCCAAAAATTTAAACAATTAATTAATGAGAGGAAACCTTTTAAGTCTTATATTAGGGCTATTAGCAATAAAATTATGAACAGTTTACTTAAAATAACAGCATAACATGCTACCATTGCAGTGTGAAAATTCAAAAAATTTCGACCTAGTGCACTTTGAATTTTTAGACCAGGACTATTAGCACCGAAATTATGAGTAATTTCCTTTAAGTGTCAGCCTAAAATGCTACCGTTAAAGTGTGGAAATTCAAAACATTTCGACAATCGTAATCGTAATCTCGAAACTTCTACAGCGCCCACAAAAGCCAAGTCGCGGGAACCAGCTTATTCACAGGCGCTCAACCAAAACAAAATCGATAGGCAGCGGGTCAAGTCCGGAGAGTCAGGCAGGCAGGCAGATAGATGGACGGCTAAGGTGGGTGATGTTTAGAATTGAAATGACGAGGGATGTGATGAGAAGAGGAGGAATCAGGATAGGATTTGTGAAAGAGCAATGTTTTCAGTTTTGAGTTGAAGACCTAGCCGTGGGGAGATAGAGGAGGGAACACTTTGAAGTCTCAGACCAGGACTATTCGCACTGAAAGGATAAGCAACTTCTTGAAAATGACAGCCCAAAATGCTAACGTTGCAGTACTTATGGAAATTCAAATATTTTCGACATTCGGGAGGGGCACATCCCCTGCCCAAAGTCCCACCCTTGATCGGCCCTCTCTTGTTACATGTTTAACGACACCGCCATTTCAAAATGATTATAGTGTCGCCCTCCTCCTTTATCCAGGCTTGGGACTGGCACTGGCAGAGAACAACCAGTGGGGGAGTTCCCTTGCTCGGCGCTTCGCGTCTCGGCGATCATCCTTCGGCCGTTCGTCCCCCCCCCCCCCAGTTCGGACCAAGACTCCGCCTATGGAATAACTTTTCGAAAGTTGTTTATCATATCTGACCAATTGATCAAAAAAGAAACGTCGTTTCATAAATCTCTGCCTATTTTCTTTTGCAGTGGATGCGCTGGGCGCGCTCATCAGTAGTTTTGGAAGCGGCGCTCTATAAGTCCACAGAATGAATAACGAACGAACGAACGAACGAATGAATGAATGAACAGTAGGAACGCGACTTGACCGACCAAATGCCGATCTGACGCGTTCCCACCAATGCACTTAACACGCTGCTTTTAAGCGAAATGAACAGGAACCATACAACATAAATACACCTGTTTCAGATCACTGCAGATCTTCCTTAGATACTGAGACAATAATATGCGATTTAAAACTTGAAATAAAATATAAGAAAAGAGACTTAGCACAACACAAATATTTCATCGCATATTTTGCTTTTAAAAACGGTCCCGGGCAAAATCACGTGGTCTCGATCAGGGTTGCCATATTTCGGAAAAACTTTGTCGCGAGATCACGCCAAAAAGTCGCCCAAAGTCGCGAGATGAACAGCTAACGGTTCAAGAGCACGTTTATTTCCGCACCAGCCGCAAAAGGCAAAACAAACACCAAATAATAAGAAATGCAAAATGAAAAAGTAAAGACGGAATATTAATTAGTGAGGTAAAAGAAGACAATGTATTGATAAATTGGTTTTTAGATGCAGTGGCCAGTAAGTTACTCGATAGAGAGTAACATTTAAAAGCTTCAATTAGAAGGAATCGGAAATATGTCAATCTTTGACATCCTATTTTAGATGTTAGATAGGCCTATTCAACAAGTTAAATTGAAAATAGTCCTAATTATTGTTTTCATAGTAAGCTGCTAGGGTTAATAGCCAGAGTTGCATGTGAATGTCCATTAACTTCAATTTTCAACATGGGCGCCTGCAGACATTTTATTTGGAGGGAGCACAACACAATGTTAACTTTTTAGCACGAGTTTGAAAAATACAAAGCAGGAAATAAAGATCATGGATTGTTCACATATAGGCTAGGTGTCTAAAATGCAAATTTCTCCGTTTCACCGTGAGAGTAGGCCTAATTAGCCTCATTTGTGCTTTGGCGCAAAGATAAATTTTGTCAAAAGTAAAACTTTGTTGTTAAAAATCGGTGTTAATTTTCCAGAGGCGCCCATGATTTTGCATTACTTAAATATATAGGTCTACATAATTATAGTTTCAATGCTTTATTGACAGGTAACGAATTTTTGCCTGGAGACTCGCTGCTGCCTTGGGCCCCGCAAACCCTATAGGACCGGGCCTGGGGGTTCCACAAAATAAGTTACAACAGGGGATGGTCGAAACCAGAGCCGTATATTTCCAAGAGTCTGGCCAACTAGTGTCCCGGAAGTTGGCCAAGTCACGTGGTTGCTGGACGCCATTTTTAGTCCAGGCGGCGATCTGCAAATACGCTGACAAGGAGACGCACAAACACAGGGAGACGCGTCTCCCTGTGTCTGTGCGTCTCCCTGTGTCTGTGTGTTTCCCTGTGTATGTGCGTCTCCCTGTGTATGTGCGTCTCCCTGTGTCTGTGCACCTCCCTGTGTCTGTGCGTCTCCCTGTGTCTATGCGTCTCCCTGTGTCTGTGTGTTTCCCTGTGTATGTGCGTCTCCCTGTGTCTGTGTGTTTCCCTGTGTATGTGCGTCTCCCTGTGTATGTGCGTCTCCCTGTGTCTGTGCGTCTCCCTGTGTATGTGCGTCTCCCTGTGTCTGTGCGTCTCCCTGTGTATGTGCGTCTCCCTGTGTCTGTGCGTCTCCCTGTGTCTGTGCGTCTCCCTGTGTCTATGCGTCTCCCTGTGTCTGTGTGTTTCCCTGTGTATGTGCGTCTCCCTGTGTCTGTGTGTTTCCCTGTGTATGTGCGTCTCCCTGTGTATGTGCGTCTCCCTGTGTCTGTGCGTCTCCCTGTGTATGTGCGTCTCCCTGTGTCTGTGCGTCTCCCTGTGTCTATGCGTCTCCCTGTGTCTGTGTGTTTCCCTGTGTATGTGCGTCTCCCTGTGTCTGTGTGTTTCCCTGTGTATGTGCGTCTCCCTGTGTATGTGCGTCTCCCTGTGTCTGTGCGTCTCCCTGTGTATGTGCGTCTCCCTGTGTCTGTGCGTCTCCCTGTGTCTGTGCGTCTCCATGTGTATGTGCGTCTCCCTGTGTATGTGCGTCTCCCTGTGTCTGTGCGTCTCCCTGTGTCTGTGCGTCTCCCTGTGTCTATGCGTCTCCCTGTGTCTGTGTGTTTCCCTGTGTATGTGCGTCTCCCTGTGTCTGTGTGTTTCCCTGTGTATGTGCGTCTCCCTGTGTATGTGCGTCTCTCTGTGTCTGTGCGTCTCCCTGTGTATGTGCGTCTCCCTGTGTCTGTGCGTCTCCCTGTGTCTGTGCGTCTCCATGTGTATGTGCGTCTCCCTGTGTATGTGCGTCTCCCTGTGTCTGTGCGTCTCCCTGTGTCTGTGCGTCTCCATGTGTATGTGCGTCTCCCTGTGTATGTGCGTCTCCATGTGTATGTGCGTCTCCCTGTGTCTGTGCGTCTCCCTGTGTATGTGCGTCTCCCTGTGTCTGTGCGTCTCCCTGTGTCTGTGCGTCTCCATGTGTATGTGCGTCTCCCTGTGTATGTGCGTCTCCCTGTGTCTGTGCGTCTCCCTGTGTCTGTGCGTCTCCATGTGTATGTGCGTCTCCCTGTGTATGTGCGTCTCCATGTGTATGTGCGTCTCCCTGTGTCTGTGCGTCTCTCTATGTCTGTGCGTCTCCATGTCTATGTGCGTCTCCCTGTGTCTGTGCGTCTCCCTGTGCCTGTGCGTCTCCCTGTGTATGTGCGTCTCCCTGTGTCTGTGCGTCTCCATGTGTCTGTGCGTCTCCCTGTGTCTGTGCGTCTCCATGTGTCTGTGCGTCTCCCTGTGTCTGTGCCCACCGTGCACTCAATAGCACATCTCCTAACCTCTGCTCTCTGTGATGTTCCTTCTTCTCAGCTCCCTAAGTCTCTGTTCCATTATGTTCCCTATGATGCTCAATGATGCTCCGTGTTCCTTGTTCCCATGTTCTCTGTCCTGTGTTCAATAAAAAATTATGTTCTATAATATTTCCAATTATGCTCCGTGTTCCTGTTTTTGTATGTTCCATGTGCTCTGTTCTGTGTACAATAAAAAAATATTGTGTTCCATGTTATTCCCAATGATGTTTCCTGTTCCTGTTTTATAAATAACTTAGCAACGTAAACTAACGGTTTAATGTGCCCACCGACCCTGCTAATATAGTGTTGCTAGACTCCATTTCTGTGCGACTGTGCAGTGTGCACGTTAAAACCGCTTGTAATTTAAATAAATAAATAATACTGTCATTGGTGCAAGGAATCCAACAGACCGACTGGGAAGACTATATTATATCTTAGGCTTCTACTCCTTTTTACACAACACTATCAAATGGAACGAAATCTTAAATTTTATTCAATCGTGACAAGCAATGCAATCAAACACGACAAACAGGATCATAGCAGTAAGTCTAATATATAAGAAATCAGTATTCAGTCCAATCATGTTGAATATTAGCAGTATCAACTTCAAATAGTGGAATGACATGTGATTAAAGTCGATATTGCAAGTTTGATAGTAACAGGATAGTAACAGGATATTAAAACGTTTACATAATAGAAAAAAGGAAAAACCCGAAAGAGACCTAAGCTTATATCTGCATATTGGCATCATGGTGGGCCAGTAATATTGACAAGTTTATTTCATAATCTATGCAAGAACTATGCACAGCAAAATTACAATGGTAATCTCCAAATTTATTGAGTGCCACTCGAAAGCCAAGTGCAGGGCACAAGCTTATTCATGAGCGCTGAGCTTATTCATGAGCGCTGATGAAATACAAACGGAATAAATTGCATGAACATAGCAAATATAAGGCTATGTAACGTATCATATTACACTCTAAATGTTATTACGTAGGGCCTAATGTAGACCTATATGCAAGTATTGACAAACACCAAAGAAGAAATTAAGGGAAACATAAACATAGCTTGTCCTAGAAAAGTTTAATTATTCATATTGAAGGAAAGATCCTTGAAACAATGTATTAATGTGTCTGTAACTGCAAAACCGACAGCGTAGACAGTATAACACCACTCTGAACTGGCTTCCAAGAAGCCGTCATGCCTGGCTTGGCAATAGCTATACTTTCAAATACATCAACAACCGAATGCAGAAAAGATAAAGTGGATTTGTACTGATTAACATCAAATTTGCTAATTGCAATGATGGGATGACGCGATGACATCAAATCAAACCATTTGTTCATCATGTCAAGAAACCAGCACGTAGTCAATATGTTACGGTCCCAGTTGTTTGTTTTAACCATCAACCTTAGTGCTGCTGAAACAGAATGACTGAAAGTGCGACAACCTAAACAATCAGAAGCAGTGACAGCTGCTGACAATGTTGAAGACGTAACGGAGTGGGATGTAGAGTCTGCGTTGCTTTTTGCTAAGTTTCCAGATGTAGTCAGGTACTCGTCTGAGAAAGCAGTGGCGTTCTTGTTAGAAACTGAAACGACAATAATCAAGTCCAATTAGTGCCTTTTTTGATCTAAGTAAATAACTCAGGCTTTCATGGAGACAACAATGATTGCATGGAATTAACATAATGATAGCAAATAATTATGATAATAATCTTCGTTTATTAATATTCAAACTGACACAGCGCATTGTGATTACAGATACAGTATGAATGATTGATCACAAGTTAATACAGGAGTCGAATTTAGCTATATGGCAGCCACGCAAGGCTCCATTTGTTCTACATCTCACTACATGACACCAACAAAACATGATGCTAAACTTTCTTAAAAAGTTGGTACAGACAGACAGACATAAAGTCCTTACAGTCACCAATAATTATTTATTACTTTTAAATATTTCTATTGTCATTATACAAATTTGTCACGCATGCAAGGTCACACAGAACATGTGAATCTGAGGTGTGGATAGATTACTAACATTAAACACTTAGAAACCTACAAGCATGAAACATGTCGTCATTTAACGTAATGTTTTCAACTTCAGAGGTCTTCACCCTGTTCCAGACACCACCTGATTACCCCCTTGAATCTTAGATTTTCAGCAGACCAGCATTGATCTAAGTTCTCTTTTAAGTATGATATGGCCATAAACTTTGTTAGCCACTGCACAAGCTTACAGCACTCTGTAACGTGCTGCATTTTCTAGATGGGTTGAGGGCACAAATTTGTGAATGAATTCATGTAGGTGCTGCATACCTCTGCCTCCAGCACCCTTTCAAAAATCCAGACTCTGCCCCTGTATGCTCAGTAACAACATTTTAATGCAATAATTTAGTGACAATGAATTACCATCGTGAAGCTGACATGCTGTGGACGACCCAGAGCTTGCCGTGACAGTAGTGGTAGCGGTAGAGAAGTCTGTCGAGGATTTCCTGCTGTAGCTGTGTTCGACACGCAATCGCTTCTTTGCAATAGCCTTCGTCGGGCTATCTTCTGCCATTTCAGTGGCGGCTTTCTGACATGCACCACAGCACTGTGTGTGAAGAGTGTTGGAACAGCATCGGGTCGTAACTTTCTCCATCCGTCCTTACGATTTCTTTCGAACTGACTTTCATCGAAATGTGCCTACAAAATAATCACCATCTTTATATATCTCACAAAAATTTAATTAAGGTGGCCACAAAAATATAGAGTGTACAGCCTCTGTTGTCATAAGCCCTCATCAAATCTGGATCCATCCATCCAGGAAACAACCAGGCATGGGCTTATCCACTTCCAATCCAACGCCAAAAACAGTTAACCCAATCCTTCGTAACAGGCGCCATTCAATCGGATTGCAATGACTTTGAAGTAATATTAAGGAATAATAATAATATTAAGGAATTAAGTAATAAGGAAGACTAGGAAGGAAAGAGATATCATGTGTTAAACCTCCTTAACTTATAATGCTTATTTATGTATCTGCGTTAACATCATAGAGTACATATCGATATGAACATCTATTAAAGGTTTGCTGTATGCAAAGCAGTGCTATTCATTAGGCATATTGTGCACTGTGTCTAGGGCCCACCAAGTCTGTAATCTGAAAATCAGATATGCATTGAAACACTGGCCGGGAAAATGGAAAAAGCAAAATATTTCATATATTTTGTACTGTATCAGTTTAAGTTAAGCAGTGCTACTGCACATGTGCTAGTAAACATTATCTGAACGTTGTGGCTATTTGCAATAGCAGAATCACATAACGTCTTCAAATGTCGTTTCCCATAGTAATTTCGTTTTCAAGATTGCAAGAGTGCCTAGGAATAACCAAGACCTTAAGACGGCCTTGGCGGTAGGTACTTAAGGCAAATCCCGCCAGTATCAGGCCGGGTCAAGGGTACGCCTCATGATCGCCATGGTTCCCGCGACTTGGCTTTTGTGGACGCTGTAGATATTCCGATTGTTTACGAGTTGACTATTATACAATTATGAAGTTAACTGGGAAGGCCAAGAGTAATTTATGCTGTTTACCTCGCATAGAGCTGAACACGATGTCGGCTTCCAGTTGTCTCTCTTCAATTTCGCGATCCACAAATCACGACGCGTCTTGTTGTTCGGAAAACGAAACAACCGAAACCCCTTTCGTGTCGATTCGAACAGTTAACGGCAGCGCAACAAGGCATTATTTCAAATATTTCACACAAAATTTAGCGTAAACACTAAACACAACTCATCCAGTTGCAAGGAGACAAAATGGAGGCCAGTAACCACGTGATCCACAACTAAGACCCGGAATTAACCGGAACCGCTCGTTAGCTGCAGATGGCCAGACTCTTGGAAATATACGGCTCTGGTCGAAACTACTGGGTTTTTTGCATACGTAATAGGCCTATATGGCAACCGTTACAGCACAGCAAAGAAGAACAGCACATGTAGTATTTCGAATTGCAATAACTGCCTGCATCTGTCGTTTGCCCTGCGGCGCTCCAGCCTCTTGGTCAGCAACATGTGCATTGTTGCTTAGACGTAACAGCCTCACAGTCTTTCCTTCTCTTTGTGTCTGTCTCTGAGCCTCTTTGTTTCTCTGTCTATTTTGGAAGCCTGGACTGCTTATTGATGGCCGATCCTTCGCAATGTCTTAGCAGCTGTCCACCGACACAGACAAGACAGTGTTGTGCTCCCTAAAAAGTTAACATTGTGTTGTGCACCCTCCAAATAAGTGCAATCATCGAAAACAATAGCCTATAGTGACAATTGTCTACAGCTGCTCTTAATTCATTTATTGTAACCAACCATCAACATACACAATAGACATAGTATAACATGCTTCACATAATCGGATGGCAACAAGGAATTAAGGCCCTAAGGGATGAATAGGGCCTATCCCGCTAACAGGGACACCTAATTACATATGCAATTTTAACAGGTGGCTAGACAGATGACTCTACAGCTGCTCTTACGCAGTTGCATTGAAGAATTAAGTTGATTTATACGGTGCTCTACATGCCTCCTAAATCCTACAATGGATCTAATATTAATAAGTTATTGTTGTCGCTTTAGCAATTTCATTTGTTTAGCCCGAACAGAAGCTGTGATCACATAATATGTTGCAATACATGCTGCGGAGTCTGGCCTCTCTAACGTCTACCAAGTCTTCCTGTCTTCTTCTTTAGGTTCTCTGCCCAGTGGCAGGTCCGAACGTCCAATGTTGTTCCATTGATACGTTTTTTCTTGGGAGTTGTAGAGAGGTGGTTTCCCGTTGCCTTCCTCTCGGTATTTTTTCCTGGAGACACCATCTCCTAGCGTCGATATCCTCTACCGTCCGTCCTTCGGCTTCTTCGCCCATGGGGCATCGCTTATACCGGCGATTATCCGGTCGTCCACCACGCACTCAGCTTCCAACAGGGGGACCACGTGTAGGTGGCGTGGTGGGCAATTGGGTAGCAGAGGCTATTTGAGGCGCATGCTACCCCATCTCCACCCCCAAGTCTTCCTGTATGCAATAGTATAGCATACTGGATAAATGTTGAGGCGCTATATAAATTGCTCAGACGAAGACACGCAGTCCGTGGTCATATATTATTGTTATTTAGGTCGTCAGCTGTCATCGGCAAGGTGTTGGACGGTCTGCAAGGCAATTAAAAACTAAGGCATACGTAGCCCCCACCTCCCCTACTCCGTTCGTCATGATTACATGCATGCATGCATGTATTATGCATCTGCGTTTTTGTGCGTGCGTGCTCAATTGTGCGTGTTTGCATGTGTATTAATAGGCGTATGATGTGTATGCCTATATGTACAGCTATAGCCTATGTAACCTATAAGGCCTAGGCCTATATATATATATAGAGAGAGACAGACAGGCAGAGAGAGCGAGCTATTATGTAAGGCCTATGTCATTATCTAGGTCTACATAATTATGAGTAAACAAATCTGTGCAATTGAAACATGAGCACATTATATATATATATATATATATATATATATATATATATATATATATTACGATAAATGGCCATAAATAAACAAAAGGCCCATGCGCTACATGTGCGTGCGACGGTACGCAGACCTATTATACCTACCCACTACTGCGTCTGCAGGCAACGCATCCGCCGTCTCGTCTCGGTCTCTCATCGCCTCCCTCTACCCATCCCACTCCCTCCATCTTCACCACCCCTGCACCAGCAGCAGGGACGCTGCTGTCGGCGCTTGCGAGCGCTGCACCTTCGGAGTCGCGCCACTCGGGTGCGTGCGTCTGACGAAGCGTTGCAACTGCCAGGACAGACGTGGAAAATCCGGGACTGCGCATGTACCGTAGGGTAAGCCCCGAGCTGTTGTCGATTACACGCAGGGAGTTAGAGGACTATACCCACGGAGGAGTAGCTATATTGTACGAAGAGTCGACCACAGCCCTCCGGCACGACGAAACGACGCTCGTGAATAAGCTGGGGACATCTATACTCAGCTCTTGACTTGCGCTTCAGATTTCTCTGGAGTCTGCAGTATTGCGAATGCGATTATTAATTCGGAGTGACGAATTCTGCTTATATTGTGAAGACACAGCAAACGTTATTCGGTTAATCTGTAGGCCGATTTATTATAACTAGGCCTAACAAAGACTTCAGTGGAGAGGAAAGACTGCGTGAGTATAGTACATGTTGATGTTCTATATAACTTTTATGTAGCGACCATTTTTATACGGTGGCTATGTAGGCTACATAGTAACATATGGGCCTAAAACCTAGGCTACTCAATTGTGTTTTACCCCTCTTGCAAAGCAGCTGCTAACGCCCATGAAAATGAAATCATATTCATTATTTTTACACACAGATTAATAATATTTAAGCAGCATCACTATTATTTTCTAAAGACCAAACACCAGTCAATTACATATACGTGGGTAAGTAAGTATGACGCAACTGCAGAGATTGCAATAATGCTTCCCGCCAGTCGTACATTCCGATGCGTGCACCCATGCGTTACGCTATGACGTTATTGCCGTACGCATGAATGAACAAATCGATCCGAATGATGGATTTATCGATCAACGACTGATATTGGCCATACGCATGTAGCCTACAGTAGGGTCCGTCTGTTGATAGGCAGTTCGATCGTGCCATCAACCATGCAGGCGCCTGAAGCATAGGCAGTGGCGGAGACCTAGGGGGGGACAGGGGGGGACGGTCCCCCCCAATGAAAGTGTTGGGGGGGACGGCCCATGCATTTGTCCCCCCCAATGTTTGAGCGTCAAGCCTTTTTTGGCGGCGAAAATAGAAAATTTCTTTGAGATTTTGGCCGGATGCCTAAAAAAAAAGGTCATCAACTTTTTTGGCGGCGAAAATAGAAAAATTTCGTCGAGATTTTGGAAAACTTTTTTGGCGGCGAAAATAGAAAAATTTCGTCGAGATTTTGGAAAACTTTTTTGGCGGCGAAAATAGAAAAATTTCGTCGAGATTTTGGCCGGATGACTAAAAAAAAAGGTCATCAACTTTTTTGGCGGCGAAAATAGAAAAATTTCGTCGAGATTTTGGAAAACTTTTTTGGCGGCGAAAATAGAAAAATTTCGTCGAGATTTTGGCCGGATGACTAAAAAAAAGGTCATCAACTTTTTTGGCGGCGAAAATAGAAAAATTTCGTCGAGATTTTGGAAAACTTTTTTGGCGGCGAAAATAGAAAAATTTCGTCGAGATTTTCGAAAACTTTTTTGGCGGCGAAAATAGAAAAATTTCGTCGAGATTTTGGCCGGATGACTAAAAAAAAAGGTCATCAACTTTTTTGGCGGCGAAAATAGAAAAATTTCGTCGAGATTTTGGTCGGATGACTAAAAAAAAAAGGTCATCAACTTTTTTGGCGGCGAAAATATTTTTTTTCTCCGAGATTTCGCTCGTCGTCAGAAATTTTTCTGAAAATCTCGCGTCTTTCCGTCCCCCCCAATTCTCGGCCCAGGTCTCCGCCTATGAGCATAGGCCAAGTTACCGAGGGTAATGGCCAACGCTATGAATATAGATTGGATGATTAGCGAATTTAGCGTTGATGCCATGCTTCGTATACACGAGAACGTTATTGGCCACAGCACGATCGCCAAGTAAAATTATTGCAAGAATAAGAATTAAGTAGGCTAAGTATGTAAAGTAAGCAAAACACTAAGTATAGGCCTATCATCTAGCCTATTTCCATCTGACAAGCGATACATTGCATAAAAATGATTACATGTATTTAAAAATAATAAACATACCTTAAAAATTATTTATTTTTATGTGAAGGGTTAAACTCGAATGAAGCCTGATAGAGCACCGGCTGTCATCAGAATGGACCCAATGGACTCTCCGAGAAGTCTCGCTATTCCGTGGGATGACTTGACAGAACGACAGGATTCGCCGGAGACGTCTTCCAACTATCAAGCACAACCAAGGACTAGGGCCAAATACCGAACGATGGTTTCTCTGTTGAACGCCATCGAGGAAAACACGCCGACGATCAGATCCGTTTCGTGTATAGGAGCCAAAGAATTATTGTCAGATGGCGACTTCACACACTGCGAACTTTCGAGAACTGCACGAGATTACGACGAGACGGAGAAACGCCTCGGATATGAACAAATATCAGATCGAGCTGTTTCTGGGAATATCTCTCAAAATAGCCAGATCGTAGCGAACGGAGATTATTTATTAGACTTGAATTTATCTACTTTCTACGAGAATGCCACGCCGGAACGAAAACCGAGTTCGGTAAGTAGCGAACAGCCGAAGGGTCACCATCCTAACAGCCACGGAGCAACGTCTATACCCGCTAGCCTGGAACTCTTGCGAGTCGACCGTTCTCAAGTCGTATGTCTTAATCGTCGTTCGAAATCGCTCTCCGCAGACTTGAATGCCGATTTAATCTCTCCTAAAGTGGCTGGAATCAGTCCGTACAACTGGTTTAGCGAGCGCAATGAACTGGGCGATAATAGGAAAGTGATGTCTACTGCGTCTGCTCAAAAACAAGATGTATTCGCCGGTGACGACTCCAAAGGATATGTGCGCAATCGGCACGGCAGCGGTTACTCGAGTGAAAGCCTTTCCGTGTGTTCAGAGGGCGGAAACAGTTGTAAAATCTTCGGAAACGGAGCAAGTACAACGCCCGTTGAAATGAGACCGTGGAGTGGAGGCTGGGCCAACGAATACGACGAGGATTCGTCTGGCCTTGACGTGGTGCTGTTCAGACCAACGGGGCCCTTCGATCTGGACGTAGAGGACGATGAGACGCCGATTGTGAGCAGCCGAGGCACAGTGAGAGGAATGAGGAACAAGGTGAAGGTCGGGATTGCAGTCTTCGACGAGGGTAAAGACACTTGCAAGGCAAGTCAAGATGAACAATTGCACCTATATGATGGTTAACAGCGTTTATGCTCTTGATTATAAAAGCGAGTGATATTACATATGTTTTAATTGTCTTCACAGACAAATTTCTATATTGGGCGGTTTTTGGAAAATGGCTGCCATCCATGGCATTGAGGCCAGAGCAAATATTTTTCCGTATACGTCATGTTTATTCTATGTTCAAAATTTTTATGCTTTTATATTTCACCAAGTGAGCAATTTTTCACCAACACACTGTATACTATGACTATATCCATTCCTGATCGCAGATATTCCTTTGCACTGACATGCAAGGGCAAGGCATGGACGGAGTTTGGTTTCCGTTCTTGGAGGTGCTAAAGCCTTCTTGGGGGAGGTGGGGGGGGGGGGCTAAGCCCGTGAAAAGATAACATTTACACGGTAAAAAATTGAATCTGGTTCTTCTTGGGGGCTTAGCCCCCCCTAGTCCCTGATAAACTCCGCCCATGATGCAAAGTGACCTGGTTGTCCCCATATATGGCTTTAACTTCCACAGTACTCCATAAAATCTTTGCTATGGTTGGTCCGTCTTTCTGGAATATGAGCTACCTAATGAACTTCTTGGTATTTCTCTGTCCATTTCCGCAACATTTGAAAGCCATTCTCTTTGATTGTGGTTTAGTGTCAGGTCTGGAGCGTCTCTGAGGAGTTTCTCTTGAAGTGACGCTACATAAATTCATGGTTGCGATTACTATAGACGGGTGCTTCTCTGTAACTGAGGGAACTGTCCCGATTGTCTGTCGCAGAATTACCGGCTGGTGGAGAAGGGAAAGGTGGTTCTGTACACGACGAGTGTGATGGTCATCCGGGAGACGCACGAGAGATGCCAGGCCGTCAAGAAGATCCTTCAGAACCACATGATCCAGTTCGAGGAGAGGGATGTCTCGGTGTCCAAGGACTTTCATTGGGAGCTCGTCGAAAGAATCGGCAGCGAACACTTCGAACTGCCGCAGACGTTTGCCGGAGGATTCAGCTTAGGGGTGAGAATTAATGAAACATGCATATCTGCACCATACGGTAACTGGGGGCAGTTGAAATATGGAACTGTACAGCTGGTTCTGGCGTGTTGACGAGTGATCGAGTAGACCTGCATGTGCGGTTGGACTGTTCTCTTTAGCCGTGGTTGGTCCGGCCGGGAGCGCTTCTGAGTAGATACTCTTGAAGAGGTGCTATATAAATGTCTGAAATGAATGAATAAATTCTGAATTGAATGTCTGAAATGAGTGAATGAATGAATGAATGAATGAGTGAGTGTGAGTGAATGAATGAATGAATGAATGAATGAATGGATGGATGGTGAATGGCTGGTAAGATGGGACGATTGGCATATGAGAGAGTTTTAACCAGTGATCAAGTGTTTTAGAAATAATTAGCCTAGGCTACTCATGACAGTCCTGACATTAAATGCCGTTGGCTTCGATAGGAAAATTCAGGCATAGAAAGCTGAGAAACGTATACCCAGGGTGAGAATTGCCGGGGGGGTTTGGGGGGTTTCAACCACCCAGTCTTTCTTTGAGCCCCATAGTAAAGTCTGTTTTTCACACCCCAATTCCAAGTGGATAATGGTCCAACCCCCACCCCCAGTTATTTTTCCACAATTCTCACACTGCGTATACCTGTTGGTTATTATATGGATCTAGTGTTTATACGCTGTTTAACGATATATACATGTAGCATACGGCAGCAAAGACCGTTACCATATATAGACAGGAATTACTTTGACTCAACTACAATGCGGATGGGAGAACAGACACATATGCGGCTGAACATTGAAGATTATTATTCAATCGGTTGACGCTGTTTTAAAGGTGTCGAAGCTGAGCGTTGTAATTTATGCATAACGATATGTCGTCTCGTTTGATATCTATAGCATGGTGCTCATTAATAATTAGCCATTTTAGGGTAGTTTCTGTTTAGTATACAAACAGAGATTTATTTAGTTATTTCTCGCATTTTTTTATAGGGCCCCTTCAATTCTATCTATATACTCAGAGGCATTCCCGACTACAGCGCAGACACTGCATCGGAGTTTCACGCCGAAGCGCACGAACAAGTGTCAGTGAAAAATTTGCTCAAGGTCCCTACGCGGTGGCTTGATGTGTATTCGAGCCTGGAACACTCCGGGTCCAAAAGCATCGAACCCACCACTACACCACCGCCCCCCCCCGCAATTTTTTCAATTACAATTTTAGCGGTGATTATAAGCGTCGCACTACTTTTTTCTCCAGGAATGAGCAAGCTATAGAGATTGCAATATAGGCCTAAATTTATGTCATTTTAATCGGCATACGGACGGTAGGCCTATATATAAAATGTAAGTAAGTAAGTATGTATGTATGTATGTATGTATGTATGTATATATATATATATATATATATATATATATATGATTAAAATAACTTGAATTGAAGAAGTACGTTAAGCGTGATTAATCGATAAAAAAATCAATTCAATTGAACTGTTTAATACAACGAAAACATAGAATTTTGCCGCGATCTTGGATCTTTCCATTAGCACATATATAGGCCTACCTCAAAGCTTGGCGCTTAAATTTTCCAGATCATCGTCAACTACGTATTTATTGTTTAATCCGGAAATGGCCGCTCAACCGCATTAAAATAAGTTTAAAAAAATAATCGCAAATTAGTCTAACAAGTAAAAAATTAACCGTTTAGATATGCGGTCTAATATATATATATATATATATATATATATATATATATATATATATATAAGGATTGACTTGACATCCATGGGCGGAGTTTGGTTTCCGTTCTTGGAGGGTCTAAAAATATTAACGGGATTTTTGGGGCGGAGACTTGAATTTTCTCGGCCCAAAAAGTTGATGACCTTTTTGTCATATCTCCTGAGAAACATACTTTTCCCAGGCAAAAAAAGTTGATCACCTTTTTTGATTTTTGTACCGTTTTCCCCCCAAAAGTTATGAGTTTGAACCTTCTTGGGGGGGCTAAGCCCGTGAAAATATACCATTTTAAAAAGCTGAATCTGGGCATTCTTGGGGGCTTAGCTCCCTAGCCTCCGATAAACTCCGCCTATGTTGACATGGGACTTTCTACTTATTGGCTGCCGAGAACTTAATTACTAGTATGTATAGCATCAGTCAGCAATGTTTTAGCGGTGTCCAAGGAGAGCGTTGTGTTTATTTATTACAGCATTTACAGTATACAATTTAGTAGGCTATTTTAATATATAGAAGCACTAATTTGATTTGGTCCAAGAAAAAGACACGGATTTCTTTAAAATTATTTCATCTCTGATTTTGTTACTTTTGTCACTTTGCTTATATGTATCGCTGTAGACATTTTGGCGTTATAAGTCTCACCCTAATAATAATGTATGTGCACTTCTTATAGCGTTGGCATTGCCCTCTTCGCAACAGGAAACATTGTATTGTATTAAGTTATAATTAGGTAGGTTAATTATAACCTACGTTCGTTACAAAGAAAGATCTCGCCTATGTTAGCAAATACAGTATATATAGGCTACTGTGCATCGTAAGCCTCACAGCAGATTTCAACAGTTTCACAATATTTTAAATTATTTGCCGGTAATCAACTATTATCACCGTAACTTAATTGTTTACAGCGTTCAACTGTGTTTTCACGATGATCGTGTTTTGCAGGGACCAGAGGAAATCGAACATCTTAACGAAACGGGAATACTCAGAAAGATGTTCAAAAATGTGAAGGTATATAATTATAGGCCTACCGGTATATACTGATTCGACTTGTAAGGCAGTTATATAGATACTGTGTATAGACTATAGAGGGGCCTTGAGCAAGTCCTTCACTCACAATTAGCCTATACATAGAGCCTTCGATGTGCTGTCCTAATGGTCATGATTCTGTTTCTCTCGGTTATCCTTAGTCAAATACCTTTCTGCCTCATTTCTCTCTCTTCTTAAGACTGTCATATTCGAACGAGATTGGACTGTGAGCGCTCCTGAGTAGATAAACTCGAAGGAGCGCTATATCAAATTTCCAGTTAATAAAATCTTGATGCACTGCTGCAGAGCTTTGGAATGAGGGCAGCATAATATACAGCCTGGTATTGTATTGGCTGAGAAATACATAAGCCTTCAATATATTGTTAGACGTACCTACACTATAGGCTACACAAGACAGGAAACTACATGTATGTCCCTGTATGTGTTTGTCTCTGTCTGTCTGTCTTCTGCATTTAAATCTGTACACTAGTTCGTATAGGCCGCAGCATGGTGCACATGTACGTAATATTAATTTTGTGTGTACTTGCAGAAAGTGCGGAGCACGGCGGCCAGCTGTTGCAAGTGCGGCGGTTATTGTTACGTTCCGTGTCCAACGTGCAGAGGCAGCAAGAAGTCAGCTCGCAGAAATACGTTCAGCGAACAGTTCTGCGCTCTACGCTGCACGAATTGCGATGATAATGGACTCGTTCGATGCGATCTGTGCGGCACCTATTAAAACAATTCCTAAATTTGCATTCATGTCATGTCATGTCAAACACCGACGTCGCCGCGCGACGGTTGGTCACATGTATGGACTAGGGCATTTCTTTGCATTCAGTTATACGTAAACAGGCATTTTTACCGCAGAACTGGAGAGTGAAAAAATGTTGAATTTTCAACTGGTTGCATCGGGGTCATGGAGATACATGTATAAATGCTATTTGCTTTTCAGCAGGTCGAAGAAATTAGATGTAAAGAAGATAGGCCTATGAAAAATTTAAAAGAAATTTTGGCAGGTCATCAGGCAGGTCAAGATTAAAATGGGGAATCAAAATTAATTGGCCAATACAAATGAATTGCCGCGATCTGCGATAGCGCTGCCATTGCATGTTCGTACAAAAGACATTGACCTCTTGGTTCATCGCTCTAGAACTGCTCTGGCTCAGTCTCAATCATTTGCCTCAATTGATCCTTCTCTTTGTAATGCACTTTCTCCTGATCGTTCTAGGCCTACAATTCTAGGCCTATCTGCAGTGCCTAAAGTGTGGAAAAATAAGTGCCTGGACGCCCCTTGCCTTTCTAAAAGAAGTGCCTGGATGCCCCTTACCTTTCCAAAAGAAGTGCCTGGACGCCCCTTGCCTTTCCAAAAGAAGTGCCTGGACGCCCCTTACCTTTCCAGTGTGCGCATGGGCGGAGACCTAGGGGGGACAGTCCCCCAATGAAAGTGTTGGAGGGGACGGCCCATGCATTTGTCCCCCCCCCCCAATGTTTGAGCGTGAAGACTTTGGGGCGGCGAAAATAGAAATATTTCGTCGAGATTTGGCCCGGACGACTAAAAAAAAAAAGTCATCAACTTTTTTGGCGGCGAAAAAAATTTTTTTCCCAGATTTCGCCGGTGTCGTCGGAAATTTTTCGAAAATCTGGCGTCTTTCCGTCCCCCCCCCAATTCTCGGCCCAGGTCTCCGCCTATGAGTGTGCGCCCACCAATAAGTGGCTGGACGGTGTTCAGATTTCAAAACAAGTGCATGGACGCCGTCCATGACCGTCCAGGCACACTTTAAGCCCTGCCTATCTGGCAGTTTCTCTTTTTCCTTCTCTCTTCTCAAAACCAAAACCTGCTTCTTCTTCTCGAGCGCTTCTAAATTGTTCACCATTATACACTGTGTCCGGATGAAAAGTAGTACACAACTAAAAGTGTCATAACCCGGTCAAAACTTTTAGGATTTGTCTGAAATTTTTAATACAGCAACAGTGACCATAGGTACACGAGATCCTAAAGCCGATTAGAAATATCCGTGAGTTTGTCAAATTTATGAGCGTTCAAAATGCAGCACCAAAAAATTGAATTTTCCAACATGGAAAACTTGAAAAGAAGTAAAATTCAGCTATATCCAATGTTTAAAATGTCCTCCTTGTTCACGGACACACGACCGTAGTCGTAGTAGTTGTCCAGGGATACACTCGGCTTCATATCTCGCAGCTGTGGCCGCCCAGCAGTCCAAACCTCGATCTGGAGTACCAGGTGCATTAACTGGCGGGGCGCGTTTTTCGTTCACGCGTATTCATGACATCGATAACCGTAGGGCGTAGGGCGCGTCTGATTGAAGAGTGGCAGCTAGATGTTTGACCAAGTGATCATCGACCGGACCATCAAACAGTAGCGTCTACGTCTACGGTCGTGTGTCCGTGAACAAGGAGGACATTTTGAACATTGGATATAGCTGAATTTCACTTCTTTTCAGGTTTTCCATGTTGGAAACTTTAATTTTTCAGTGCTCCATCGCAAACGCTCATAGATTTGGCAAACTCGCGAATATTTGCAAACGACTTTGGAATCTCGTGTACATATGGCCACTGTTGCTGTATTAAAAATTTCAGACAAATCCTAAACGTTTTGACCGGGTTATGACACTTTTAGTTGTGTACTACTTTTCATCCGGACACAGTGTAGACGCATCAGATCGAGACGCTTTATATCCTAGATGTTTCAATACAATGCAGTACAATACAATTGTGTGCAGACAGTGCAGTACAATACAATAGAGTACAAAACTATGCAGTACAATATAATGCAGTACCAAAATACAAGAAGACCAAGAGCCAAAGGTCTTCCTGTATTTTGCTGGTAAACAATTAAGAAATTTCTAGAAGAATGTTAACTTCAGAGATGAGATTCGAAATAATCGAGCAGGGTCCATATCCATATAATTATTACGTGCGCAAAAATCCCAGTTCCGGACCCCTTCCCCGGTTGCAACTCTTTATTTTTTGTCGAACCCCCTTATGGTTACGTGCAAACAAGCTTCCCCCCCTACAAAAGTTAATAAGCTGAAGCCATCTATAAAGCATTTATTTTACCGTATGCTATCATTTATTTTTGTTTATCATCATATTTGTGCGCAACATTTTTTAAACTTCTGGTTCTTTGTTAAAATCGGAACAAATTTTAATTGCCATCGGGCGACCAAGGGAGGATACAGCAATTTTTGAGGGGGGGAGCCAAATTTTCGGTCTTGTGACAAGGGAAAAATTTCGTCCTGGTCACCAAAAAATTTGATGACTTTTTTTAGTCATTTGTCCAATTTCCAAGAAAAAGATAACATTTTATCCGTCAAACTAGTTGAGGACCTTTTTGAGGGGCCTACGGAGCTACTCGTCTACACGTGGGGACACGTCAACTTTCCGAGCCAGAATAGCTGGTAAAATGTTTAAAAAAAATTCTAAATGGGGGCATGGCTGGATTAGCCCCTCTGGATCCGCCCCTGCGAGCGCCTATATAGCATAACAGGTATACATGGTAACAAATAGGCTAAATGTGGACGTCATTTTGTCGAGACCTTTCTCCCGCCGTCGTTCGCAAAATTACCTAAATCCGATCAACCTCTCCCTGCGAACGTTTTTTGGAGACGGTGTCACGAAATAGAGTATCCCCCGTATTAATTGTATCCTCCCAAATTAAAAAAAGTCGAAAAAACCGCTTTGCGTGTAATTTTTTGGGCAAATTAAATTTCATCTGCATTATTTTGGACAGGGACACGAACAAGTATGCTTATTCTTACTATATAATTTGTTTTACCCTGTTTTTAGAGCACTTAAAACTTTTAAAACACTTAAAAACACTCAGAGTCACTAAATAAATTCGAGTTGCCTTTATCTGAACATTTCTTAGGACACTTAAAACAATTAGAGTCACTTTAAATTTTGATTACAGCATAACTTATTTTATTATGCTCATTTTTCAAAAAAGGGAATAGAATGGTTTATCCCCCCGGATAGTATAGACAGTGGCGGCGCTAGACACTTTTTGTAGCCAGGGCATAGCCAGGGCAGTCATACAAGTAGCAAGGGCAGAGGTCGAGACGCGTGCTCGGTAGTACGGGCTATAATTTGGCGCTACCGTGCTCGCCATACATTGATGTTGCAGCTGTTTTACCCCACTTGATTTGGGGTTTTTGCCTTCGTCTGGGTTTCTGGTTTGTTTTGAGACCAAATCTGGTTTTATTTAAAAAAATTAATAACTTGACCATTTTTATTTACAACGCATGAATATTCTGTGCACTGAGCAATTACAGGCCTACATTGTATTTATTGTGAAATTGAATGTAGGCCTAAACTGGTCGCACTGCATCTTTTTTTCAACGACTCATTTGACGAATATTTTATTAATTCTCTTCCAAAACATCTTAAATCCAACATAATTTGAATAAAGGGGGGTCTAAAATCGCTTATATATATAATCCGGACTTTCCTTGGTTTTTCATAACGAAATCTGGGTTTATTTCTGAAACCTCAGTGGCAACACTGTAAGCCAACCACCCTACACTATTAGGGTTGGCTGGTCAGAGGATCAGATGGGTGAAGTCATAAACCGAGGACTTTTTGACATTTTGGAAAGCGAATCTTATAAATCTTATAGACTAATCTCAGTGACTTTTAGTGAAGCACTTTTTTGCAAATTTTCTTTCGAGTAGCATTTCGAAAGCAAAAAGTTCAACAAAGTTACTGAGTTAGGCATATAGGCCTAGGCTTGGTCAACTGCTTACGCAAATGCTTACGCTTCATTTGAAAAAGATAAAGCGACAGTTGGGCTTATGGTGTTAGTTATAAACGGTAATGTGGAGAAATAGAGACAGAATTTTCGCCCTAGGCTAGGCCTACCAGAACCTTTGCCCTGCAATGGCTGCCATAACTTTTGTCACGCCAGAATTTTACCTTGCCAGAAATTTTTCTCTGCCAGAATTTTTCCCTATCAGAAATTTTGCCAAAATTTTGACCTACAACAATTTCTGCCCTGCCAGAATTTTTTCCTGCCAGAACTTTCCGTGCCAGAACAGCTGCCCTGCCAGAACTTTTGCACTGCAAATATTTTTGCCATGCCAATATTTTGGGACATGCCAGAGAGCGGACGGATGGACGTGAACAGCAAGAAACAATAATATTGTAGCGTTTTGGGAAAAGCTACAAAATTATACTTATTTTTATCCATGTTGGCCATAACGGTTAATTAACTCTATGCTGCACCAGAGCGAGGCTGCAGACATTACGCCAGCATGACGTGTGACCTTTTGGATGACGTGGCAAAAGTGTGGGCGCCGCTGATTGGCCAAGAGCGACGCGTGACCTACAAACAGCGGTAAAAGGTCGCTTCCTATTGGCTGTTGGACCAATCTAGGTCAGTAGGACGAAGAGACGCGGAGAGGTGAAACCGACGAGAAAGACTAGGCCATCTTTTTGAATAGAAATTCGTTTAAAACTAAGTTTTCGGGCATCTAAATTAATAAGGAAGTCAACTAAATTAATAGATAATAAAGTAAACGACCGCTGGTCGCCTCCGGTGGAAGGAGAACGTCGAAATAAGCAAAACCGCTTAGGAATCAGGGAAGTAGAAATAACTTAAAGTGTAGCGTGCTGAATCTGTAAATGAATGAATGGTTAAAATGGCCGGAACGCGTTGATATAGATTATATAGCGCATTACAGGTAGAGCGAAGGATAAATTAGCGCTTGTATTAAGAAGCGTGAATATATTAAAAGAATTGCTAGAAGTAGCCTTGCGATATAACTGTTGCTGTGGTCGTGGTAAATTAGTGCAAAGTGTTGATGTTAATTCGTTGCTTTCGTGTAACTGATTAATAGCGTGATTTGACCTTCTGCAGTAGTTAAGGAAATAAGAACTGAACTGATAGCCTAGTTATATACAGGAGCATAAGAGATAGGTATCAAGTAATGCAGAGTGTGTAATAACCAGCCATAAATGCTGTGTAGTGTTAGGAATACTTTGTGTTGAACTGATAAGTATTATAGGCAGAATTGTATTTGCACAGATTGCTGCCAATTGTATATTAATTAAGTAGTAGTGAAAGAACAAATAAAGTGTTGCATATTGAAATAGAATTGAAGGTGATTCACTGACTGACTTGCAATTAGTTGTAAAACAGAATAATCCCATGTCTCGTGCCAGCTCTTTGAGGGGGAACGCCCTAGAGGAATCGGATGATTCGGAGGGAGGGCGGACAGTCAGTAGTGATGAGAGATTTATAGAGCGCCAGATATATCCAGCCAAATACTCTCCGCCACCTCTTCAGGAGTTCGAGTTCCTTTCGCCCAAAGCTGCCGCGGGGATAACGAACTCAGACGAGCACCGGAAAGAGGGTGCTGTCGCGCGTCGACAAACCGCCGCGGAGACATGTCCTGTAGGCCCTGGTACCCATGAAAGAAGAGAATCTGGACGTTCCTCCCTGTCGTTCACACTTGAGGTTCCCGTAGGTGGTTCCCTGTCGCCCCGGCAGTACGCCGCCACACTAGGGGAGGGGGGCGAAAGTAAGCGAGTAAGTGGGGCATCCCTTGCAAGCGCTTCCGGTCCCCTAGCGGTTAGGGCGGGCGTAACAAATGGTACCAGAAGTGGGGTAGGAGTGGAACAAGGGGAACAAGTGGAACAGGTGGAACCAAGAAAATTTGGAAGGACAGAATTTCCTGGAGAGAGAGAGAAGTGGGAAGGCGAAGAAATGGCTTATTATGGCGCTAGACCCAAGCGTCCTTCGGACTACCCTGTTACCGCAGCAATTGATGCGGGTTTTGATTTTGAATTTTACATGAGAGATAAACAAGCGAGGTTGGTTAACAGAAAGCTTGGAGGAAATAATTATGAAAGTGAAGGTTCGGAGGTAACTGATCTGCGACCCTTTCATAACGTTCTGTTGCATCCTAATATGTTGAATTTGGATAAAGGTTGTGTTGGGATCCTTGCTAACTCTGAGTGTATAGTTTCAGATATGGAGGATGGGGATTCGGCGCTGCCGAGGGAACTGGGACTCCCGACTTCGGATGCACATCCCGGGCACCCAACCCTAGTCCACCCTCGGGCTACCACCTTCCCACCACCGCCTCCCTCGTCGCACCCTTTCGCCGTCCGAGCCCCTCCTGCTCCGACCCCGAACACAATCGGTGGTGTCGTCAAGTCGAATCCTTGGGTGAGAACCGTCACCCCGGTCACAGCCTCGGTGTGCAAACTGTCCGTATCCGTCGTGTCGTCGACTCAGTCAATCATGTCGACCTTGTCCTCGTCGTTGAAACCACAGGTTACACAAAGTTCCGCCTACCTGCCCTCGAATCCTGGCCCTCCCGCTTACCTGTCAGGTGGTCAACCAACAACCGCTCTGTGTCGGCCAGCTTCCGCCTACGATGAACGATTCTGGGTAACTACACGAGCAGCCCAGAACAACCTGGAAGCGAAGTTCCATGTTGTGTCTACATCCGGGAGCGAAAACAGTCAGTTCCAGTTCGAACAGTATGCTGAACCGCCTACAGCTGAACCTCAACCAACGATCCAAGGTCGTTTTCAGCCGAGTACGACTCCACCCTCGTCGGTCACTGTGCAGTCCCAATCACGCGTGAGCAGAACTGTTGATTCGAAATCCAGACAGTATATGAAATTGGACAGGTACAATGGAAAGACATCGGTCGAAGCTTTCCTAAAGAAATTCGAGATCTGTGCGAACAGTAACGGTTGGACAGATGGGGAGAAATTCGCCCAGCTGACCTGTGCCTTGACAGAGCCAGCTGATCAGCTGCTCTACGAGTTCGACTCCGAGACCATAGCATCCTGGTCTGACCTGGTTGATCGTCTACGCCTGCGGTATGGAAGCTCCGATCAAGCCGTCCTCTACCAGACCCAATTGAACACACGACGTCAAAAGATGGGTGAAGACCTCAGCTCTGTAGTACGAGACATTCGACGAATCATGATCCTGGCGTTCCCTGGTCCCACCTCGGTGCACAGTGAAGTCATAGCGATTCGTGCCTTTCTCGACGCCCTGCGAGACAGAGACTTAGCCATGAAGGTTCGTGAGAGAGAACCTACCACCTTGGACCATGCTTATAAGACTGCCATGCGTTTAGAGGGTTACCGTCAAGCAGATGATGGGAACCTTGGCCGCGATGAACATCGACCCAGTCGGGTAAAAACTGTAACGGAAGTAGACTCTGCCCCTGCTGACAGTCAGAGACAATTCCAAGAAATCGTGTTGAATAGGCTGGAGCAGATGGAAGCAAGAATAAACGCCATATGCAGCAGCCCCTCCGGCGATGGACAATTTCGCCCCTGGCGGCCCCGAGGTCAAGTTCCACCCAGGGCGGAACCTACCTTCGGAAGTCAGAGAACAGTTAACCGGTCATCCAGGGTCCCCGCGGGTGACCGTCGCTGCTTCGAGTGTCAACAACCCGGTCACTTTGCTCGAGTTTGTCCCACTCGTTACCACGACTCGACGCCGGAGGTGGAGAGAGAAGGACTGGAACACAACGAAGCCCGCGATGTCCGCCATGTGAAGGGAAACAACGACGCCTACCTCGACGTCACAGTAAACGGGAAAAAGGCAATGGCGCTGCTGGACTCCGGATGCGAGGTGACCCTCTGTCCGGCTTCGCTCGTGAGTCAGGAGACCATCCAGAGTTCGCAGCAACGGTTACAGGCTGTGAACGGTTCAGTGGTTCGTGTGGCTGGTGAGGTGAAGCTTCAAGTACGAATTGGCGACTACCCCTTCGAAATACCCTGCCTGGTTACCGAACAAGTGTCCGAACTCATCTTGGGAATGGAGTGGATGAAAAATGAAAATGTCCTGTGGCACATGGGACAAAACTGGATCCTGGTAGGAAAGCGTCGCTTCCAGGTTCAGCGGAAGAGCCGCCCTGCGCAGTGTCGTCGAGTCATCGTCTCAACCGCTGTCCCGGTGTCTTCGAATTGCAAAGTAAAAGAAAAGCCTTCAGTGAGGCGTTCGAATCCAAAAGTCGCTGGAAAATCCTGTGTTATCCCACGAGCATCGGTCGAAGCGGAAGCGCTACCACCAGAAGGAGTTCCTGTTCCAGCCAGTCCTGGGGGGAAGATCGACCAGCCCAAGGTGGTGGCCCGAGTCCCGCCTCGTCGGGGTGTGCATCTGCCCTCCCACTTCGCCAGCCCTACCTGCGGTGGAATGTGGCCTCTACCGACTTTCGGCGGGCTTCGTGGTGCTAACATGCATCCTTCCTCTGGTCTCGCCGCCTATCGAGACAGAGAGAGGAAACGCACCAGAGTTCCGCAGAATCGTCACTTTCTGTCGAGAGGCACCATTCCTCACCATCGCTGGCGAGATCACCAAGAAAGCTTCGTGCAGCCTTGGGGGGATAAAGAGTAATGTAGTGTAAGATGATGGTAACGTCGCGTAATGGCGACGAGTAGAGATTTTGGCGAGAAGCCTTGGTTTTAGTTCCTTTGGATGAATAAAATGTTTATTTTATAACTTTGATCTAGGTTAGATCATTGGGGGTAGATTAGAATTGTTTACTTGTGTTTTATTGCATTGTTGCTTTTATTGCCACAGAAGAAAGGCAAAATGTTGTGCTTGCATGTTATTTTAAAGTTTGATGTGCATAACCTTGATTGCAGATTAAAGTTGAATCTAAAATGTGCTAGAGTAGGAGCAAATTGCATTTGTGCATTGATTGAAAAGCAGTCTGCTAGAATTTGGTGAATTATCCTGATGTATGCATTGGCCTGAGTAGTCGGTAAGTGAGTAAGTTGTAGACTAGTAGGCAGACTGATGTTGTTGCAGGCATTAAGAATTGCATGCGAAGGTGAGACTAAGGACCTGTTATTTGGTAAGAGCGGTAATCCGTCCAATCGTCGCTATTGGTTGCTCAAGTGTACTCTTTCCTGTGTGGAAATGGAGGTGTAGAGGTCATGGTGCATAGGTACGCTTCTCTAAGCGGTAAGGCCTGGTGTAGGTAGCTTCAGCCTTCATGTAATGTGTCTTGCCTGTAATAATGATTAGTGCCAATGTCTATGATTTTTTATCTTACTGGGAGAGTACGGCTGTGGAAATGGTTTGACATAGGATAATAGAATTCTTAAAGAACACTGCATATATGCAAGATTGCTGTTGATACTTAGCTATTTGTCATGTTGAATAATAGTCTAAATTCTTATATAAAAGTTTGTTGTAAGGATTGAGCTCCTGATTAAGCAGTAACTGGGAAACAGTAGTAATAATTGACTAGGAGTCTAAGGTGTGTATTGCCCTGAAGAAGTTAAGTAAGCAAATCCGTGGTAAACTTGTAGGTAGACTGAAATTGTTGCAGGCATTAAGGGTTACATAGAAGAGGAGACTGGTGGTCTGTTAGTTAGATGAGCTGTAATCCGTCCAATCGTCGTTATTGGTTGCTTGAGAATCTTCCTGTGTGGAAATGAATGAGATGTAATAAGCGGTAATCCGTCCAATCGTCGTTATTGGTTGCTTGAGAAATTTCCTGTGTGGGAATGAATGAGATGTACTCTTTCCGTTGGTGGAAATGGATGTAAACTTCTTCCTGTGTGGAAATGAATGAGATGTAATAAGCGGTAATCCGTCCAATCGTCGTTATTGGTTGCTTGAGAATTTTCCTGTGTGGGAATGATGTAATAAGCGGTAATCCGTCCAATCGTCGTTATTGGTTGCTTGCGAATTTTCCTGTGTGGGAATGCATGAGATGTACTCTTTCCGTTGGTGGAAATGGATGTAAACTTTTTCCTGTGTGGAAATGATGGTGAGATATTCTTTCCGTTGGTGGAAATGTGTGTACTTGGTCCTGTGTAAACTTCCTGTGTGGAAAGGTGACGTAGAGGTAACAGCGTAGGTCATGGAGTCAATCCGTCCTAGTAGGCATAGGTACGCTTCACTAAGCGGTAAGGCCTTATGCAGCTGGTTCAAGCCTTGTTGTAACGTGTTGTGCCTGTAATAATGTGTCAGCTACTGATGTGATGATTTGTGCCTGCTGAGAGTTAACTTTGGGCTGGATACATAATGACAAAAAAAAAAGGATTCATCTTAAGTTTAGTTGCTTTTTGGATGAAAACTGCTTAAGTCAAATTGCTTATATTTCGTGTTAGTCTAAGTTGTCGTTAATGTTGTAGCTAATAACATGTTAACTGCGCTAGGATTATCTGTAGGATTTGGGGCCGGAGCATGATTGTATGTGTTAGAGGACATTCTCTTGGTTTGTGGCTTCGAGCTGTTGCTGGAATGGATTGTAGTACATTGTTTACTGTAACTGTTTGATGTGCATTACCTGAAACCTGGGGGAGAGGATAACCCGATAGCACCTGATAATGTGTAAGAGTATGGATAATATTTCTATTGGGATTTCCAACCCTGCTTTAGTTCAGAGACTTTGTGTCTGGTAGTTAGTAGTCCCGGGGTTCGTGGAAGCAGAGACTGGTGATTAAACACCAATGGCCTGTATTCCGACGAGGATTGGGTAACCAATGGACGTAGTTAGTAACCCTAGTGAGGTAAAGGCTGGCCTAGTGGTATGCTTTCTCTGAATCGCCTGATACCCTGACCGATATGCCTTTGCTGAATTGTGGTCTGCGTGGAGTAGGGAGCGAGAGTGAGTTGGAGACCTTCAATTTAAGTAGACGTCCCTCCCTCTTTTTGCTGGTGATTCCGAACGTATGGTTTCAGGGAGATTGCTAAGTAAGGATGTTACATGAGCGTAAACATTGCCCAGCAGTCACCTTGAGAATTTAAGCGGCTGTGTTGTTAGGGTTAAGTTGTTATGAGAAAAACCGTGCTAAGATGCCGTACTTTGTATGCCTGAACTTTTACAACAAGCGTTGCTATGAGGCTAATTAGTTGATTTCTCCTTTTGTGAATTAGGAACCCTGTTGGTTCGTAGAGTTAAGATGAGATTTCATACAGTTGTTGATGTAGAATTGCCTGCTTACTGTTCAGACTGTTCTCAAGCGGCAATGTCCTTTAGTATAGTAGTGATGACCCTGCCTTAGCAACTCATGTACAACGGATTCAGTACGCGACCACTGCTGAATTTTCCAGTAATATGGAAAATTCGGGTTAAGGAGGGGAGAGTGTAGCGTTTTGGGAAAAGCTACAAAATTATACTTATTTTTATCCATGTTGGCCATAACGGTTAATTAACTCTATGCTGCACCAGAGCGAGGCTGCAGACATTACGCCAGCATGACGTGTGACCTTTTGGATGACGTGGCAAAAGTGTGGGCGCCGCTGATTGGCCAAGAGCGACGCGTGACCTACAAACAGCGGTAAAAGGTCGCTTCCTATTGGCTGTTGGACCAATCTAGGTCAGTAGGACGAAGAGACGCGGAGAGGTGAAACCGACGAGAAAGACTAGGCCATCTTTTTGAATAGAAATTCGTTTAAAACTAAGTTTTCGGGCATCTAAATTAATAAGGAAGTCAACTAAATTAATAGATAATAAAGTAAACGACCGCTGGTCGCCTCCGGTGGAAGGAGAACGTCGAAATAAGCAAAACCGCTTAGGAATCAGGGAAGTAGAAATAACTTAAAGTGTAGCGTGCTGAATCTGTAAATGAATGAATGGTTAAAATGGCCGGAACGCGTTGATATAGATTATATAGCGCATTACAGGTAGAGCGAAGGATAAATTAGCGCTTGTATTAAGAAGCGTGAATATATTAAAAGAATTGCTAGAAGTAGCCTTGCGATATAACTGTTGCTGTGGTCGTGGTAAATTAGTGCAAAGTGTTGATGTTAATTCGTTGCTTTCGTGTAACTGATTAATAGCGTGATTTGACCTTCTGCAGTAGTTAAGGAAATAAGAACTGAACTGATAGCCTAGTTATATACAGGAGCATAAGAGATAGGTATCAAGTAATGCAGAGTGTGTAATAACCAGCCATAAATGCTGTGTAGTGTTAGGAATACTTTGTGTTGAACTGATAAGTATTATAGGCAGAATTGTATTTGCACAGATTGCTGCCAATTGTATATTAATTAAGTAGTAGTGAAAGAACAAATAAAGTGTTGCATATTGAAATAGAATTGAAGGTGATTCACTGACTGACTTGCAATTAGTTGTAAAACAGAATAATCCCATGTCTCGTGCCAGCTCTTTGAGGGGGAACGCCCTAGAGGAATCGGATGATTCGGAGGGAGGGCGGACAGTCAGTAGTGATGAGAGATTTATAGAGCGCCAGATATATCCAGCCAAATACTCTCCGCCACCTCTTCAGGAGTTCGAGTTCCTTTCGCCCAAAGCTGCCGCGGGGATAACGAACTCAGACGAGCACCGGAAAGAGGGTGCTGTCGCGCGTCGACAAACCGCCGCGGAGACATGTCCTGTAGGCTCTGGTACCCATGAAAGAAGAGAATCTGGACGTTCCTCCCTGTCGTTCACACTTGAGGTTCCCGTAGGTGGTTCCCTGTCGCCCCGGCAGTACGCCGCCACACTAGGGGAGGGGGGCGAAAGTAAGCGAGTAAGTGGGGCATCCCTTGCAAGCGCTTCCGGTCCCCTAGCGGTTAGGGCGGGCGTAACAATATGCCCGAAAAAATTCTGGCAAGGCAAATTTTCTGGCAGGGCAACGACCAGGGCAACAGCCAGGGCAAAGGCTTTTTTACCAGGGCATTTGCCCTGCCATGCCCTGGCGTAGCGCCGCCACTGAGTATAGACCGGTTAATTCCATCCGGGGGATAGATTAATTTATCCCCCCGGATAGCTTTCAGAGGGATACTCCGTTTCGTGTCAACGGCTACGATTATGATAAGGTATAGGGACATTCGCCAGGTGGCAGGAAACTGTTACTAGATGGTAAATAGGACACTCGCCAGGTTCTGGATTCACACCACCATCAGATACACTGTACAGTAGCAGGTTACATGAAAAATAAATAGTATTATTACCGGTACCATTAGCCTATAATTGTTCTCATAAGAAGTTTGTTTGCTATTTTCTATATAAAACCCTTGCTATATAGCTGCTATCCAGCGTGTAATCTAGACGTCTCTTGGGCGGGAAGTCCCCGCCCCCGAAGAAATGAGATTCCCCAGAAAAATTCGCAAGTTGTATTAGCCTACATATATATATATATATATATAGACCCGTGTACCACTCCCTCTCCCCCCAAAAATGAGACGAGTCGGTTGTTTTTTGCCAAGTCGGGTCAAGTCGTTTTGACGCCGAGAAGTCGACTTCAAGTCAACCTCAAGTCACTTTAGGGGCAAGTGGGTACGTCAGATTAGCTGACCAAAGTCACTCCCAGGTCTACTAGCAAACAAGAACCTGTAACGTGCTCTAGTCGATGTCACCAGCCAAAATTGGGTGGAGTCCCGAAACCAACGCCTTTTTTGGGCTGGTGGCATCTACTAGAACACGTTGATTTGATTTTACAAAGATTTGAACTATGAACAAAGTTGAAAAGGTGTGGGTTAACAACGCTGGAAAAACGGAGGAGCAGCGGAGATCGAATTATCTAATTGAAGTCTACAAGATCATTATTGGAAAGGAAGCACTATGTTGTGAGAAGCTCTTTGAATTGGCACCAAACAAAGCAACTCGGGTCACAGGCTCGATCACAGCTACAAAAATTTTGCTTAAGAAGCCGAAGGGAAGACAGAAATTCTTGTGCTAGAATTATTGTAGAACTGTGGAACGGTTTGGATGACAGCACTGTCTTGGCGGACAGTTTAAGAGGAAGCTAAGACATCTGGGATAATAAGTGTAGGCCTATCAGGCAGGGCTGTTTTTAAGCAATTTTTAGAACTGCACAACCTCTTCTTTCCTTCCCATCCTCCATGGTAAATTTCTTCCAATCGGCGGACAACCCCTGTTTTTTGCTAGTTTTAGCTACACAGAAGTGCTTCTACAACTGCACAAATCCACTTAGAACTGCACATTTTGTGTACAACTGCACGTTAAAAAAGCCCTGCTATCAGGTTAATTTGCAGCGGTAGGTCTACTGACACAGACCCAGCATCTCCTGAACTACTTAAAAGTTAAACTCCTTGATGCGTTAAATTGTTAGCTTTTATATCATAAAAATTTCTTCCAATAAGCCTGTATACACCCAACAGGCAAGTCGAGCAGAAGCATCAATTCAGTTTCTTTGAGAAACATTATTTTCATAAGTTCACCACTAAAACGTAAAAATTACATAGAAAAAGCTAGGCTATGGTTTCCTGAAGAACTGTGCACTTTGCCTTATGAGTCACCATGTTACTGTAGAGAGCAAATCGCTTATCACATCCGACACAAGCAAAGGGTTTCTCGCCCGTGTGACTTCTCATGTGTCCCTCGACATTTGCCTTCTTCGGAAACCTCTTTCCACATATATTACATTCATATGGCTTCACACCAGCGTGCATTCTCATGTGATCAGGCATATGATTGACCCAGAAGGTCTTACCACATATGGAGCACGGATCTTTTGCAAGCTTCTTCTTTCCCAGGTGACTGTTCATGTGACTCCGTAACCCTAACTTAATACGAAATTGTTTTTCACATAACGTACATTTGAACGGTTTCTCTCCAGTATGGATCATCATGTGTTCCTTCAAACGAGAGGGCATCCTAAACTTCATATTGCATATGTCACAGATGACACATTTTCTATGCTCCTCCTTTTTGTGAGATTCTTTGTGTCTTGATAAACCGCTGTTGGTCTTGAACGACTTGCTGCATTGTTTGCAGTGGAAAAGCTTCACCTCTGAATGCGTATATTTATGTCTGCGAAGACCGGAGTTAAATCGAAACTGCTTGCCACACTGATCGCAGCTGAATGGCTTTTCCTGTGTATGTATCCGAGTGTGATTTGTCAAATCTGAAGGCTGCGAAAAACGTTTACCACAAAACTCACAAGAGTAACGTTTCTCCTTGTGACAGAGAATGATATGGCCAAACACTGATTGCTTTATCTTATACGTCTTACCACAGTATCCACACGAAAAAGGCTTTTCTTTGCCTTTTGTATAAACCACGCGTGGATATCTATGCAACGTATCGTCATGCGGTGGTTTTGAAGCCACTATAGACCGTACGGGATTACGAAATGAAGATGATTTTCCATCATCAACTGACTGGCGCGATGATGACAATGGATGTTCCTTCCCTGCCCCCGAAAGTAACGTTTGCAATGTGGAAGAATATTGTGAGCTTTCTATACCAGACGCAAGTGAAACTCGCTTTTTGTTCATAGCTCTTGTCGAGTAACCATGTCCTTGAGTTTGATTGGATGTTGCTTCCAAAGTATTTCGTGTTCTTGGTTCTTGCACAGTCATCACTTTATTCTCTGATACGACATTATTTAGCAAGTCATAAGACGAGTTTCTGAGTGTGCCCACGATTCGACCATTTGTGTAACTTGGTGCAGTGTCCAGATCAGTAATAGACAGCCTATTTGCCTCAATGTCAAGAGCATCTAGTTCCATTGTTTTTGTGTGAGTTATCATGTGTTGCTGCAAGTGTATCTCAAGATGAAACTGTATGTCACAAAAAGAACATTTGAACGCTTTCTGACCGTCATATATTCTCATGTGTCGCTTCAAATGATAGCGATGACTAAACCACGTCTTACAGATGTTACAAATGACACTGCCCTTCTCTTCCTTGTGCAATTTACAGTGCTTGAATAACAAATAAGACTGGGACTCAAAAGACTTGTGGCAAATCTTGCATGAAAACGGCTTGTCCTTTGTGTGTGTCGATGTATGACGGCGAAGTACACCCTGGGACTTAAAGCGGCAACCACACTGATCACAAGCGAATGGCCTCTCCTGTGTATGCTGTTTCTCATGACTTGCCAAATTCCATTTGAGTGCAAAACGTCTGCCACAAATCTCACAAGCGTATGGCCTCTCCTGCGAATGATGTTTCTCATGAACTGCCAAATTCCATGGGTGTGCAAAACGTCTGCCACAAATCTCACAAGCGTAACGCTTCCCTAACGTTTCGTGTTGCAATGCGATGTGTCGATTTAGAACATCGTATTTGTCGGAAGTCTCACCACAGAACCCACACATAAAAGGCTTTTCTTTATCTCTTGTGCGAAACACGCCTTGGCTGTTAAACAACGTAGAACCAGGCGGCAGTTTAGAAGATAAAAATGACCCATCATCACTGCACAATGAAGAGGATGGACCACGGTCATTAGAAACATGGCATGTAACTTCTTTAGTGCAATTTGCATTTTCAGTTGAAATCAACGTTTGTATTGTGGTAGAACATTGTGATTCCTCAGGAGACGGAACTTCGTCTTCGAATACAATGCAAGATGCTGTCATGAATCCATTTGGCTTCATTGGAAGACTAAGTTTTTCCATTACTCGACTGTTTTCCAACTGCAAGGGGTGACTGTTAGTTTCAACATGGTCTTCATTATCTGGTAATTGATCTGCAACAATGGTGGAATTACTGGAGGACAAGACAAGATCTTCACCTGTTTCTGTTTGCATTTTATCACTGCACTGACCAAATTTCACTTGGCTCCTTAACTGGTAAGTAGGGACATGTGTCTTCATAGGAGGCTTCTGAGTTTTGCCAAGGCAGTGGTCAATAGTTTTATGTGGTCCTTTTGAAGTATCGTTACTCAGTAATGCAGTGTGATCACATTCTGATGGAGGTAAGTCATTGCCATCTCCTTTCTTAACCACTTCCTCAGTTTCTTCATCACAAATCTCAGAATCCTGGTAATCGATTTCTCCGCAAATTTCCGTGTTCGAAGATGCTATGGAATTGTTTTCTTCATCCAAAGAAATCACTGAAAAATAAGCACATTACGAGATAGTTATTTGCACACTAATCTGAAGCCTTTTCAATAGGAATTAGAATACAGAACAGATTAGTATTCAATAAACGACGAATTGCAAACGACATTTTGACTTGTACAATAGTTTAAACTTTAAAGAATATACACAAGATTGCCAAGAAATTAAGATAGCTTTCACAATAGCTGGATTTGCCTCATTTAGACAGCAACTTTAGAAACCTTCTCCCAGCGCTAATCAACACCATGATCAAGTCTTACTGGATCCATAAAGTTCCTTTTGCACTTTACGTCCAGTGTGTCCACTACAGGAAGCTCTAAACCTTAAGCACTCAGAGAACCAGCGTAATGATGCACTCAAGACCAGCCACAAAATCTTTGGCCATGAAAAACTTTGAGCAATCAAGCTAGCTAACATGCGTATTTGGCAGACAGAGCCAGGGTTTCTGCAAATGTTAGCATTGCTACTTAAACCTATAATATGATCAAATGGAAGACAACATTGGACTGATTGGAGCCACAAAAAGGCATCATTAAACCATTTTCTGTTAATTTTTTGGTCTTAAAAATAATCCTGATATGTCCAATAGATGTCAATCTGACCTTGTTAAATTGACTATCAAATTCCTTACATCTGATCCCTGTAAACTGTTTTTGGCATTATACTGAACATAATATCTATTAATGATATTAGCTGCTAAAATTATAATAATTTAATAATAATTTACTGTAATGTAATAACGTTCCAGAGAGGAGAGCGCCACACAGAGTTGACGGAGGGGCATTCCAAAACGAGGGCCAATGATGGAAAAGGATCGTGCTTCAGTAATAATGATCCTGCAAACTATGGTAATAATAGTAGTAGCAATAATAATAATAATATAATAATAATAATGGCAATAATAATAATAATAGGGCTTTCCAAAATGTTGATGTCGTACTAGGTGATATTGAAGTCCATGATGGCCCTGTATATAACTCGAGGCAATTCAAAATAACAATAAAATAAAAATGCACAAATTGCACAATGCACATGTACGCATGAACACCACCTTCAGTCTCTTGTATTTTGCGATCATCATCTTCGTAATCTGCTTCCCTGAAATAGTCCAAGCAAACCATAAAACATGCGATGATTCATAAAATACATTATTGTATGTATTATCGCTTATTTGGATGGAAAATTTGCAGTCAAAATGCAGCAAATTTAATTGTTAGAGAAATAGAGGCTATTCTCTGCAATAGTTTCCATTGTGCCCCAATAGATTGGAATAGTGCCGGGCTTTGCAAATTATGGGGCACTAATGAACTAATGCAGCCTGACTTAAGAATTTTCAAATGCGGAATAGTATGTAAGTCGAAAGTTGTGACAAGGATATTGTTCATAGTAAAAAGTTTAAAAGGCATAATTTTTAATCAACAACCCAAAATGAACATGGATTCAACAGAGTAATTAATGTTCTGTGATGCAATTTGAAACCTTATCATAGCATCGCTTACAGCAGTGGCCAACCAGTAGCATCTCCAGTGCAAGTACCCCATAACCATTTCTCTCCATTGCGAGTACGTGTAAAGTAGCAAAAAATCTCGGAACAGGGCAATGTTCAGAAATCGCCAGGATCAGTTAAATTTCTAATCCAATAAAATTAGCCACCAAAATTTGCTAATCGATTATAAATACAATTAGCAAAATCTTGTAGCTAATCTATTAGAATTAGTATTAGCTGTTGGTATAAAAAAATTTATTACTATAATTATCAAAAGTTATTATTATAATGATGAAAAATAGGACAAAATGACTACAAAAGAAGAAGTACGTGAGATGTACATAAAATGGTTGAAAAATTGGAAACAATAAATACCTTGTTTCATGGCAGCTGCTCTTTTTCACTCCCTGGAAAAACCAACAGTTTTAATATTATCAACGACATTAGTAAAATTCATTTTGTGCACTTCTAATTTCTACAGAACAGATAACTGGAGCAAGACATTGGTCTATCAGTGTATCTAGTTGTTTGCATGTGTAATTGTTTATATACACATTACACAGTTACACAACACATGTCTTTATCACAAAGTACCAGAAGCAGACAGTACTGCCTACAACACAAAAATGGTCAAGTGTACTGAACCTTCTTTAATATCAGCACAAATTGCCATCTCACAGGTCACAGATTGACAAATGATAAAAATTACTGCATCCTCTGTCTTCCACTTTGGATGTGGAAACTCTGTTCATTGTTACTAGGAACTCCCAGCCCGGAGAAGAAATGGACTGCTTGCCACGCAAGCAAAATACTAACGTTCACAATGTTCATGTCAATCAATCCGATCAATCAATCAATCAATCAATCAATCAAGCAACCAATCAAGCAATCAATCAAGCAACCAATCAATCAATCAAGCAACCAATCAATTGATAAGTATTCGTCTTTTACTGATTAACTACATAAGTAAGTAAGTAAGCATGCACTTGATTGAACATCCTGCAAACGCACTGCACAAGTCAAATAGCTAGAGACGAGGAAACGAGTTTCACGAAGGCATCGATAATCGTGTAATTTTTCAAAACACAATTATTGTTAGCGTTTTGACACAGGAAATTAAGTAATATTCAAACGTCTGATAAACGCGCGAAGTTTATATTCAAACATAATAGCAATCTACGAAAGCTGGAACACTAAGATAGGCGTAAGAGTTAAGACCGGCGCTATTTAAAATGAAGTCCGCACGAGCAAGGTTCTTTGGTGGTAAACCTACTTAAGTGTACACTAGTCTTGCTCCGAACGTACAACTTTTAATACCTATTTATATATTATCACAATGTAGTTAACCCTGGGATGTTAAACGTACCGGAACTACCATCTGCGGTAGGCCTGATGTCAAAATATTATGGAAAAACTTGGTCATCGACATCGTTTTCCCAAAATTCTTCATGTGATTGGAAAATTTGTAATTTTGGATAAATAATTAACACTTATTGAGAAACAGACGCATGCGAAACTAATCGTGAGAATTCTACGCTAAATAAAAAATTCGTTATCACTGCACAAAGTTTGCGTGACACCAAAATATGCAATCCTTGCAAAATATGCTTTCATCTTAACCATAGATAATAATAAATGCAATTATTTATATCTATGATCTCAGCAGTTTAGCAGATAACTAGATCAGTGCAACATTGGCCAATCGTTTTGCTTGAACTTAATTCAGGGCATCGTACTTGACACTTGACCTATCGTAATCGTAATAGTAAACTCGAAATTTCTTAAGCGCTACTTGAAAGCCAAGCGCGGGGCACCAGCTTATTCACGAGCGCTGCGTTGAGTCCGTGAGTCTGTGGTGATACGGGTCGAGTTACCATAGGATCAGAGTGACGGAACAGCGACTAATTTTTTATTTATTTATTTATTTGTAATGTAATGTAATTAGTAATTTCTATATAACGCCGCTCACAACCAAGGCCATTCGGTAGCGCTCCCAGTGCGATAACCTCTAGTGAAAACTAGGTCTTAAGAAGAGATCGAGAGAGATGTAGATAACGATCCTGAAAGTAGAGTCCCACGCAGAGTGGAGGGAAGAGAATTCCACAAGGAGGGCCCAATGATGGTGAAGAATCGAGTTTGAGCAATACTGGTAGTGGTCCTATAGCTCGTGGAACAAACAAGTCAGCCCTGTCCAGAGAACGGAGAGGTCGATGAGAAGATGCTGATAGAGGAGAACGAATGAGATCACTGAGATACATCGGTGCAAGACCCAGTATTTATACAGCGCCTCTTCAAGGAAACTACTCAGAGGCGCTCCCGACTCCAGCACGAGCAAACAGAAAAGTTTTCAAGTGCTTAATGTGTCAGGGAACAGAAGGTCAGAAGCCCTGTATGAATATGCGTACCTCCATAATTCTCGAATCTATCAAAATTCAAAATTAATCTAAGAGCTCGTGTTTTAAAACAAACCCACTTTCAGTTAAATTAGCCTAAATCATGATTGCTATAGCCTATTATAATAGCTGAAGCCATCGGTAGCCTACGGTTTAATGCATGCTGCTTGTAAAACTGCCAGCGTACAATGTCAGCAACCGATATTTCCATGATTTAAGTAATAACATGTACGTACTATATGATTTAAAAACGGCTAAATCGTTTAAGAATCTTAGGAAGATATTTATATCTTTCTAATCAGTAGGCTTATCGGAGAAAAACCAAAATACTTTTCTCGCTAGGGTCCGTTCTAATATTTAGGTCAACGAATGACATGGCCTAAATACATGCAGCTGCGCGGCTTGTCCTGGGCTGTGCCTTAATCCCAGATCATGAATAATTAATTAAATCATCTGCGCTTTGGCCCACGTGCTTGTAATTATTATTAATTTATTTCCGGCGTTCGGAAATGTTCGCCAATCTTCGGCTCCTTACCTCGATGAGCCGAAGTCGTCGCCATTTTGTTTTGTATCAAAATGTCGATAATGCTATGAAAGACAAAGGCCGTCGTTTGTCGACTCGTTCGCTCGCCGATTTACGAAATCGGATCGAATCGATCATCGCGATCCGTCGATCTTTCCATGGACTAAACGCACTTTTGTCCTTTCGCCGAAAATGCTGACACGATAAGCCGATGAATCCCGGACTGATCGGTGACCCCCCTGTACGCTTGTAGTACGGTAGCTTTGTATTAATGTGCCGAGAATTTAGGGCTCCGGGGCGCCTCTGTATTCGTGCTTTCGTGAAACGACTGATGCGCGTGTGGATGTGAAGATGGACGAACGAATTGTTGGATAAGATGGATGATCGGTGCGCTGACAATGTATGATCGCGCAGGTTTTGATGATACGTAGGTGCCTGTACGCCGGTGCGCTGTCGTACGAAATCTATTGTAGTTGCAACGATTTTAAAGCTGCTGTTGTATTATTCAGCCGGGGCTTTGGAACGGATTTCCTGCTGGTCGGCCGAGAGTTTTGGCGTGCATTAAGTAAGGTGTTGGAATCGGTGTATATGGATTTTAGCGATCATATAGGTCACGACGTCATCAGATAAGTCGACGTTCTGAAAGTTGAGAACTGTTGGGAGATCTCTGAGAAGACCATTTTAAGAAATTTTGATGAGCTTAATGTTTTTTTGATCCGACCTGCCAAGGTATTTTGCCAAGTTCTACGCTTTTGAGAAATATGCATTCGACAGTCTATATACAAATCTCGACGTTTGCATGGGCATTGTTGCTCGAGCTTTGTCATTTCCAAAGTGCAAGGCTTAGTGACAATCAATTGATATATGAATGATTCACTTTCTAAAGTTGAATGGAGCTGATATTACTATAGACAACTTGGTTTAAATTGGGCCACAGCAGAGCACACTGTCTAGTTTGCCGAACTTTAGCTCTAGATAAAATTCTGAATGTTTTCGGTTAAGTCCTACATGTTTTTCATGCACCTCTGCATTATCTTAAGTAGGGACATTACCTGACATTGTCTTTTTTCTGTCTATTTATTTCTGCATTTGTTTATTTAGTCATTTGTTTGTTTGTTTGTCTATGAATCTCTGGAAGCACAACAATCACAGATCAAGACGTATCACTGTTTAAAATATTATTAACTCGTTCTTAGAATTTTTATAGCACCTCTTTAAGGTATCTACTATCTGCGCTAACTTACTATATGATGTTGGCTGTCATTACAACGAATAATTTCACCATTTAGAAAAACAATGTGAGCTGAAAGCAAGGCGACTTTATTGTTCCATACTTACTTAGGTACTTAGTCCATCCCGTGCAGAACTGCACATCGGGCAACGCAGCCTTTTATTTTCTGCGTTGTTTCTGTTGCGTGCGTTTGTTTTACCTGGGTGGGTTGCAAGCCCACCGCAGAACCCTCCTTCTTTATCCTGGCTTGGGACAGGCACAGGCTGCCTCAGAAGAGGTAGCCTGTGGCGGAGTTAATTTTTTACATGGTTCCATAACCATGTAAAAAATGGGGCTTTCTCAATTCAAATAGCCTCCCTTAGGCCTGCGTTCTCTTCTACAAGACTTGTCTAACACATAAACTACTCAAGACTTTCCTCTTTGGCCATGCCTGAGTCAAGAGCACCTCTGAATAGTTATCTTAAAGCGTGGGCACTATATAAATCCCGTAGATAGATAGATGTGATCTGTTTTCAATTGAAGACTTATTCTGATTGTCTTTCTTGTTGTTTGCGGCACTACAGAGAGAGAGACACTCGTGGTTCTGCGATGCTGGTACGGAGGCTGACCAAGTGACATGTCGTCTGGGTACGAGATAAACATGGAGGGACCTCCGTCAAAGAAGCAGAGAAGCTCCTCTCCTCCACCGCCAACGAAGTTTGACACAGGTCAGGGTTTTTCCAGGTCATGGTGTCTGATGCAGTAGATGCTAGATCTGAATGTTGCTTTGTGCCATGGAGGTTTCCACATCAGAATTGGGTCATGGCAGCTGATTGGTTAGAATTGGGTCATTGGTTAGAGTACTCGCCATGTGACTGTGTGACTCGAGCCAATTGTTGTATTAAGACTTTGAGGAAATGTACTCACAATTGCGAAATGCCGTTAATTAATGCTGTATAGTAATTGCCTCATGATAATAATAATAATAATAATAACGGTAATAATAATAATAATAACGATAATACTACTACTAATAATAATAACGGTAATAATAATAATAACGATAATACTAATAATAATAATAATGGTAATAATAATAATAATAACGATAATACTACTACTAATAATAATAACGGTAATAATAATAATAACGATAATACTAATAATAATAATAATGGTAATAATAATAATAATAACGATAATACTAATAATAATAATAATAACGGTAATAATAATAATAGTAATTTAATGAACCGATGACTTGAGTGTAACCAGCTCATTGTCATTGTGATCCAACGCTTCTATGCCATTGCCTTCCGACGCACTTTTGCAGCACTGGATCTTCTGGCTCTCTTGCCGTCGGCAATAGAATTTTTTCATCTCCGGATAATTTTCTCAACGACAGAGGGATCTGAGATACCTCAGTAAAGAAAAAAATTATGTCGTCCTTGTAACGGCAAGCTGTATTAATGTGCCATAGAAATTGTCATTATTATTATTGTTATTATTATTATTATTACTGTTATTAATATTATTATTATTTTTACTATTGCTATTATTATTTTTACTGTTGTTATTATTACCATTACGAATATCTGAATTGTGTTTATCGTTTTCCTGCCGTAGACTGGAACCTGCTCAACGAATTCAACTCGGAGCTGCCGGACGAGCTCGGCAACCTCGGCGGCTCGAACGTGACGAGCGCCACGCCGACCGCCGCCGACTCGGGCACGAGCAGCCCGAGCGGCAATGGGAGCAGCAGCAACAGCAGCAGCAAGAAGGCGGACGACACGATCCAGCGCAACATCAACCTCTCGCTCCTACTCAGCTCGAACAACGACCCGCGAGCGCCGCTCGGGTCCGTCTCCCTGCCTCAGCAGCTCTCGTCTTCCGCTGCTGCCGGCGCTCACATGAACCTCCGCTATCCGATGTCTCATCCACACCAGCAACAGCCGCATCCACACCAACAACAGCAGCAGCAGCAACAGCACATGATGATGATGTACCAGATGCAGCAGCAGCAGCAGGGCCAGCGCCAGGGCTTCGGGCCCGGCGGCGGCCCCATGCAGCACGGCCCCGTCGGCGGCGGATTCAACATGAGCAGCGTCTATGCACGGAGCCCGGTCGCCGCGAGCAACTACCCGCTGCGGCACCCCGACTTCGTCCGCCAGAAATCTCTTCCAGCGTCGATGTCCTACTTCCCGGACGACGTGCGGACGATACGCCTGAACGGAAATATCTTTCCACACGCCGACCCCATGGCGATCGACCGCGGATTCGGTCGCGGGCCGTTCGCGATGCGGAACGACGGCGCCGAGATGTGCAACAATCCAAACATTGGCGGTGTCGGCGCCGCCATGCAGACGAAGCTGCCGAATGGACTGACGACGGCGGCGACGACAATGTCACGCGTGCTTCCATGTGGTAACGGGAAAAGCTTGGTTCCCCCCGCGTCGGCGAATCTCCAGGCGACTTGCAATCTGACTGATGCCAAAGCTGCGATGCCAAAATCAGGATCGACCGGCGGCGGTGGGATGGCGCCGACGGGAAAGATGGGCGTCCTATCGCCGGAGACAAACGTCGTAAGTTCCTTTGCTGTGTTGTTGTTTAGTGGTGGGGTTGGAGAGTGCGGGAGGTGGGGGCGTTATTAGTGACAACCTCCTCCTTTTTCCAGGCTTGGGACTTAAACGTCCAGAAGATATGCAGCGGTCAAAGTTGCAAATTTTATAATAATTATAATAATCATGATTTATTTATTGGGAGAACTTATATAGTGCCCTGTCTACTCAGAAGCAAGAACGGTTGATCACCAGTTATTACAAGAGTCAAATCTATCTGTCTGGCATCCATGCAAGGCGAATATCACGTCCTACTGCCTGTTTTTACCGACGCCATCTAAGATAAGATAAGATAAGAATATTCTTTAATATACCAATTGCTATCCGCATTTTGGTGTACATACATGGTATAATAAACAAGCGTACATCGTTTCTATATCCAATCTGCTGAAAGGAAGGCTGAGTCGACCTTTGTCAGGGTGGATGGAAGTGACCCTGGGTTCATGCCAGGGTGTTATCATTACCCTCAACCCTTTCCCCAGTCAGTGGGTCTAAAGCAGCGGTTCCCAACCCGTGGCCCGCGGGCCAAAAGTGGCCCGCCTGGCCTACAAAAATGGCCCGCAGCCTCTCAATGAATTAAGAAAAATATATGCAAAAATTGACAATTTGGACATGATAGAATATTATAATTCTTTTCTATTACAAATTATTTTATTTGGACGTTAATAAATCGCATCAAACATCCTATTTTGATTAAATTATAGCAATTTTATAGCCCTTAGCTAATTAAATTTTAGTCTTGTGGCCCCCTAATGTCCTTCAACTAAGAAAAAGTGGCCCTCGTGTCCTCCAACTTAGAAAAAGTGGCCCGACAGTAAAAAAAGGTTGGGAACCACTGGTCTAAAGGTTTGTGACTCTGACGCGATATTTGCTGCTTGATAACAGAGACAATTAGTGTTGCCCTCCTCTTCTGTCCAATCTTGGGACTGGCACTAGCAGGGTACGGACAGTGGCCGTGTTAAAGGCGAGTTGGTTAGTTGCCTTTCAGCAATGCTGTGTCGAAGCAGACTGTGATTAATGAACATTGTCCTCCTGTTTATTTAGTCTAGATAGCCTTGAGACCGGCACCATTAAAATTTTTTGGGTTGCTGTTCTGTGATGCTGTGTGATGATATTGCTCTCCTTTTTAACTAGGCTAGAGTCTGGCATGACCAGAGAGCAGGCAGTTACGTACTTTCACTTTTGTCTTTTCAGTCTCATTCACGGTTTGATGACTACAAGCTTATTGTAGCCTCTGTCCATGTTTACACATGTCGTGTTACGTAATGCCACGCTATTGACATGTTTACATGCCATGTTACGTAATGCCACGCTATTGACATGTTTACATGCCATGTTACGTAATGCCACGCTATTGACATGTTTACATGCCATGTTACGTAATGCCACGCTATTGACATGTTTACATGCCATGTTACATAACGCGATACTATTGACATGTTGGGTTGAATGGTTAACGCATCATTGAAGAACTGTTGCCTTGAGCCAGATAAATATATCTTTTTCAATGTCATTACTTTTCATTCGCAGGATGAGAGTTCATTGGATTGTGATTTGTGACACGAGAAAGGCAGGGAGACGGAGGAGAGGGGAGTGATGGAGAGATGGAGGGTGGGAAAGAGAAAAAGACAGACAGAGAGGCAGAAATATTTAGAGAGTCAGAAAGAGAGACACAAGAGAAGAGAGGGCAAGGGAGGCATACAGGTGTAGGGAGAGACATACAGTCAAACAGACAGACATAGAGAGAGAGAGACAGAAAACAAGCAGAGATAGAGAGAGAGGGAGAGATAGAAGAAAATGGAGAGACACAGACAGACAGACAGACAGATAGGCAGATCTATAATCCATGCCGGTACACAATTACATACACAGACAGAAAGAAACACAGAGACAGATAGAGACAGAGACCAAGCTACAGCCATAGATACGTAGACACAAACAAAGCCAGGCTGCCGCTGCTCCATTCCATTAATATGTTTTACGCCGCCAACCTGTTGGTCGGATGTTACAGGCCGAACAAATTGGCGTTGGTGCTTTATGCGTAGTCTCATCCGTGCTATGATCATCATCAAACACTGTCATTGATCAGGTCATTAGCAACAGGCAATAGACACAGTCGTCGTCGGTCTTTTCTGCGCATCCATCGGCTTTTGATCGATGAATTCGGCCGTCAGTTTTTTGAACGGTGTGTAGCTGTGTAATCTGGCGTTCACTGATTGGAGGTCGCGAAGAACGTTGGTACGTTGGGAATTTTCCTAGTTGTCGGCCAACATTGGTGTTTAGGTTGGTGGGCTATGCTGGTGGTACGTATGTATGTGTGTATAATTGTGTATATGTAATTATGTATGGTATGTGTGTGTTTATGCATGGTTAGGTTTGTGAGTATTTATGTTTGTGTAGATATTATATACAGGTTTGTATGTTTTGTGTGTATGTGTAGTTGTGTATTATATACATACATGTTCTTGTATGAATGTAATTTGTATGTACACACAGGATTGTGTGTATGTGGCATTGTGTGTGTATGTGCAGGTATGTGTGTATGCATATATAATCACACATATATATGTGTGTGTGTATGAGTTTGTATGTATGTGTGTTTGTGTATGGACATATGTGAGTATGTATGCATGTACTGTATGTATTGGCATTTGTTTATGTTTGTGTGAACATGTTTTTAGGTATGTGTGTATGTATGCTTGTGTGTTTGTATTTATACATGGTATACGTAATAGGTATATTCTTTATTATGGCCAGCTGCTTATGCACCACACTTTGTACTTTTATGTATGCCTGTGTACTTTTATGTATGCCTGTGTATATATCTGGACACTGAATATGGCACCTTCTAAGTACCTAAGAAAGTCCTGCCTCCCTAGATCTATCCTAGATCTATGCGATGTTTGCCATTAAGACAGAATCTATCTCAAGCCAGACAATGCACAGAAAACTGGATGGTAGTGGATATAGCGCTTCTATACGTTAATCTAATCGGACGGATGATGCTCTAATCATTCCTTATGGCTTCTGTTGCACAAGTTGTCGGCTTTGTGAGTCGTGAAACACAAAGCTTAAGACTGATTGTTGTTTGACCATTGTAAAAATGTCGTGCATTGATGAGACCCAGTAACATGCTACGTGTGCATCCACTGTACACTGTCGTTGGGAAGGGATGAGATGGTGGTGGGGAGGACTGATCACTCGCCATCATATACCAAAACTGAGAAATTGAAGTCGTTAATACTTCATATCCATGTAGTTGCCTCTTCTTCTTCTGCAGCATTTTTTACTTTGAAATCTGTTGGAAAAACCGAGTTGAATCATCACGGAATCTGCTAGGTTCTGTTCTCTGCCTTTGGATGTTGGGTGTTCAGACGCGTGCTGGTGGCACCACTCCTCTCAATGCTTTGCTTCCTCGTTCTAATTTCCACTATCCACTGACCGTAACACTGTCCAGTAGCCTCTGCCGCCTGGATCTTTCAGTTCTCTTCCCTCTGTTGCTTCCCTCCATCATCAGCAGTGAGTCCTGTCTCACCATGTACCTGCTTCCTGTCTGTGTCTTATGGAGGCCAAAAGATCTAGACCGTTCCTCTTCCACTGTAGGTCTTTACAGCACCTGTTTCATGGATTGATGTGTAGAAATGACACATGCTGTTCTAACCAGGGCCGTCAACCCTGGAACTAGGAACTTTATGAGCTTCTTAGAGGCCACATTATGAGTGGCCAGATACAGCATGTTTACTGGATTGCCTACAGCTTAATGAGTACTTATGTGTGCCCTGACTGGATTGCCTACAGGTCAGTGAGTACTTATGTGTGCCTTGACCTGATTACCGTAACTGCAGGTCAATGAGTACACTGGAAAAAAGTCTTTTTGTATTGCAACATGGTCTTGGCTTCGACAAAGCAGAAGCTGGGATTCGGAGGCGAGAGTGGGATGCGGGGACAAAGGAGCATCAATTGCCGTGAATGAAAAACCTGGTTATGAGTCCCATGGTAATCATGGTAGAAAAATCCGACACAGTATCGTAGTGGAAACAAAGGCAAGTAGCAACGAATTTGAGTCAGCATCCCGGCGGTTGCACTGATTGTTTGGAGTAGGGAGCTTGGGGAGATGGAGAGGAAACCTGAGCAGGCCCTGGTGTTTTCTATGTGGGCTGGTGCAATGCAAAGTGTGCCTCTGTTTCTCGGCCCGCTTGTGAGTGACTGCAAGTGACCTGAGTACAAGTGCAAAACATATTTTACGCTTGTTGGAATATCTCATAGAGAGCGTGTGTTGGCATGTGATTGTTTTTCTTTGTCTGTTTAGGCTTTGAGCCCCTGTTTACATCAAGCATGTAAAATAGGTTGGCATTAAGCTGCTTGCCCAACAATCAATAATAATTATTCTATTTTATAGATGATGAAGATGATAGAAGAAGATGAATGGCAGTCCCTTCTAAAGGCATGCCTTGCTGTAGCTATGAGCATGAAATGTTAGCGATTTCGTTTGAGGGTGGCTTGCCAGTCTTTTCCCTCGCCATCATCTTGGAATTTGGACCTTTGGAGATGGAGTGAAATGGGGAGATGATGGAGTGAAAATGGGGAGGTGATGGTGTGAAATGGGGAGATGATGGTGTGAAATAGGAGATGATGGAGTGAAATGGGGAGATGATGGTGTGAAATGGGGAGATGATGGTGTGAAATAGGAGATGATGGAGTGAAATGGGGAGATGATGGTGTGAAATGGGGAGATGATAAAGTGAAAAATGATCAATACCAGTATTATTCACTCCGTGTTGTCTTCTCATTGACAGTGTATGATCATTCTACTCATTTTGGGTGAGTTGGCCAGAGAGCATTTACAAGCAGAGCTGAAATCATGAGCCAAGTCTCTGCCTTAGCAAGGATTTGAACCCTCTACTTCTTGATTGACAGTCCATCGTTCTAGCCACTTCTCTATCAGGCACTGCGATAGTTAATTAATGAGATAGTAATGTTGAAGTCAGTTTAACACTGACAGTGTTGTTCAAGCAGGAAGCACATTGGTTTATATGCATAATAATACGACGTGTTATTGTTTCATTCAACACCTGTTCTGCATGAGATATAAAAAAAAACTGACTATGTGGCAGATTTTGAAAGGTGCACATGGTCATGACACGTGCATTTGTGAACACTTGAAATGATTTTGATATGATCATTTATATGCTTACTTCAAAACATTTTAGCAATGTAAGCAGTTGCCAGTTGCATACTGGAAATCGGGGCCCAACCCTGTTTAAGCTGAACATTGCTTTTGTAAGGCTCCATTTGTACTTAGTGATTGCTTCTTTGTTTATGCAATATTGTTACGTGACCCATCTGACCAAAACCAGGCATTGGAATCCATGCAGTCAGCACTTGTGAGGTGCTTACATTGTTTGAGATTTCTGTCCGTCTGCACCCTAGACAACTCAACTATAATGAGCGCACTGGCTGTACACTGTCAGTGGGAAGATGAGACGACAACTTACTTGTACCCACCGTTGACACCTTATCCATTGGATATGGTCAACCAACAGAAGTTACAACCTAGTTGCCTGTAATCGACAGGCAACTAGGTTGTAACTTTGTTATGGCCGACAGTGGGATGAATGATAGATGGTTTGTGGCGACTGAAGATGGTTTTCGGTGGGCAAAGACTTGTTGTGTTCGATAGAAACTGCTTTTGGTGGGTAGACAATACTTTTGGTGGGTAGAGACTGCTTTTGGTGGGTAGAGACTGGTTGGATAAACCTAGCCACATGTCATATGTCGAGGCTCACAAAAAAATGAAGTTGCTTATACTTCATATTCTTTAGCTGCCACAGCACCAGTTTAAATGACTGTTCTTATTCTTTTATAGAGGTGCTACACAATGTGTCTTCATACATTTACAGCATTGCATACATTGACGAATTATACTGTAGCTGTGCTATAAGCAACAACTCATTGTCGGGTAATTCATCAAAGTTGTCATTATGTTTCAGTTTCCCATATCACCGGCCGCACCACCCGAGACGATGTTGGAGGGCCCACCGCCGCCACCACCACCGCCGTCGATGACCACAATCAACCCAGAGAAACGGCGCGAGGTTCAGGAGGTGCAACAGAAGCTCGTGCTGCTCCTGCACGCGCACAAGTGCCAGCGCAAGGACCAGACGAACGGCGCCATATCATTCATCTGCCACGTGACGGGGTGTTCGTCGATGAAGACGCTTCTCAAGCACATGACCGAGTGTCAGGAGGGCAAATCCTGCAAGGGTATGTGTCTCTCATTTGCCCCACTTTGACCTTCGTTGTTTATTAGTGGTTTGGTTGTAACTTAAATCTTTCTCTGGTGTGTATTAATGGATTTGATGGTGTGTGAAAATCAAACTGTTATTTGGTCGTTGTGTCTGTTGGGACACAGTCAGAGATAGCCTGTGGGGTGGAGACTGCTTTTGATGGGTAGTGACTGCTTTTGACGGGTAGAGACTGCTTGTGGTGGGTAGAGAATGATTTTAGTGGTTAGAGATTGCTTTTGGTGTGTGGAGACTGCTTACAGTGGAGAGAGACTGTTTATGTTTTATGTAGACAGTTCACGGTGAGCAAATGAGCATCTAAATTTCACAGCATAAGAAAACTACGTTAGCTTCCCTTACAAGCCTGTTTTATTCACGCATAAGCAGAAGGCGATGAAGACCATGCAAATTCACCTGAAGGGTTCAGCCTTGTATCTTGCCTTAGTACCAGTCGTGGAAGTGGTGAAGAAGAGATTATTGAGAGTAATGCAATATTGTTTTACCACACGTCTTAACTTTAGATTGAATTTGGCTAAAGTTGCCAAATGATTTCACCAAAAGTAAACAGAAAAATTCCGTACTTAACTGGCATTTTTTCTTGGTTTTTCCGTAACGTGACCAGCATGCTACATGTATGTACAATTTTACATCTGTTGTTCTTTTGTCACTTGTAGTCCAGCATTGTGCGGCCCTGCGCCAAATCATCACCCACTGGAAGAACTGCGACCGGCCGGACTGCCCCATCTGCTCGCCGCTCAAGAACCGCAGAACCAACTCACAGACGGCGCCAAACAAGTCATCCGGGTCCGAGACTTCAGTCGCACCGACGCCTGCGACGCAAGTCATGAGCGGCGTCGTCGGTGCCAGCACCGCGGTGTCGAAAGACGATATGACTCGCACTTACGAGACTTTGGGGCTCGACCCCAACAACCACCTGCAACGTTCCAACACCAATTCCTCACTGCAGGGCGCTCCTGGGGTCGGGGTGGCGGTCAACCCGGGCAAGCCAGTCTCCGGTCCTTTGGATGCGGGCAGCGGTGGTGTTACGGTGATTGGTAACACCGTTGTCTGCGACACTTCAAGCAAACCAACAAAGGATTGGCATCACTCCGTCGTCCAGGATTTGAGACATCATCTCATACATAAGTTGTAAGTGTTGCCGCCGGATGGGTGTGAATTTGTGATCATTTACGGGTGTGATTGTCTTGTCACTTTACACTTACAGGTGTGATAATTGATATATATATATATATATATATATATATATATATATTCAATTCAATCAGTTTTTCAATTCAGTTGCAGCTTTATTGGTGACCTAAATTAGGGATATTAAATGGTTATTGGAAATTTGATTATTGGTTTTTTTGTTCATTATTTACATAGCTTTTATTTATCGAAGTCATTTTTTAAAGATCTTTTCGTTTTTTGTTTATTTTAACAAATGATTAATTCGTTTATACTAACTTTAAACTTCTTAAAGGCTACCATGAGAACAAACTATTTACATCAATGAATGGTAGCTGCATTGTCCGTAAATGTGTCACTTCGAATGCAACATCATCAGCCATTTCATTTCATTTATGGCAAAAATATTCAATGCGGGATTTGCTGTTAGCGAACAAGACGAATTAATTACAGAACATCTTAAACACTTTTTGACATCCGAAACATTTCCAAATGTTGTGAGTTCCAATAGCACCCATCTTTGTTTTTCACGGCTAAGCTGGTAATAGCAGATTTTCTAAGAAGGCCAATAAAAAAAAGTGACAGTTGGTTTAAACTCTGTCTTCCAGGATCACTAATCGGTTTTCCGAAAATGATGTTAACAACCCTGACAATAATACAAGTTCGTGTTACAATTTGTTGCCGTAGTACAAAAGATGTGCTGTATAAACTTGTTATAGAATTATGGTATGGAGTTACGATGGTAAGAACGGGTGTGGTGAGTAAGAGCACGTTTGAGCAACACGACAACGAGTTGCGAGCACTGAGCTGTGATGTTGTTCTAAGCGATGACAGTTTCTTTCTGTTGACTGTGTTTCAGAGTGCAAGCAATATTTCCGACGCCAGATCCAACGATTCTGAAGAACGACCGCATGAACAACGTTGTCCAGTACGCCAAGAAAGTCGAAGGCGACATGTACGAAACTGCAAGCAGCCGGGTAAGTGGTGGTCGCATGCATCAAACCCTCGAAGAATGAACAGTAGCTCATGGTAAAATCAGTGTTTTATGTAAGTAAGTAAGTAAGAATATTCTTTATTATACCACCAGCAAACACACAGTAGTTTGCAGAGGAAATAAATAATAGAAAACATTTATGCGAAGTTATACAGCATTCACATAATAAAACTTCTTCTGGCAAAAGAACCAACTCTAGGAAGGGTTAGATTATGTGGCCTTGGTCGAGTATTGTATTATGGATGACTAGCTAATTATCTGAAAATTGTAAAGGGTGGTTAGTGAAAAATGTTGTTGCATGTGTAATATATGGATGGACCCTAAAGCCTTTAATGACCAGCGTGCACTAAAGTGCATTGAAAACGTATGTAGCTGGTTGTTAAAGGGTTGAAAAGAGATTTTAAAAAGGTGCTATATAATAAAGCTGGGTATTGTTTACAGGAGGAATACTATCTTCTGCTGGCCGAGAAGATCTACAAGATCCAGAAGGAGTTGGAGGAGAAGCGAATGAAGAGAATGATCGACACGGGAAATACGCCGGGCGGAGGAGGAGGGGTGGCGGGGTTCACACACATCGGATCTAATGGTGGGTAGACTCCAGTGCTTCCAGTTCCATCTATTGTCTTAGAAATCTATTCTTCACCCATCCATCTCCATAATTATGATGTTGATTGATAGGTGGATGATGTTGCAACTTTCAACCAGCTCTTCCATGTATCCGTACATCCACTACTCCAGTTTATATATCATGTTCACTCAGTTGTTTGTTGTTAAGACTTATGTTCACAGAATTTGGATATGCAGTTGGTTGATAAAGGATATATACGACGTGGGGCGTGGTGTTGTAGTGGTGGCGTCGTTGCCTTGAAGCTGGAAGGTTCGAGGTTCGAATCCACCTCAAGTCGCCGCGTAGGGACCTTGTGCAAGTCCTTCACTCGCAATTGCTCAGCGCTTCGGCAAGAAACTCTAATGCAGTGTCCGCTCTGCAGTCTGGAGCGCCTCTGAGTAGAGAGCTTGAAATGGCGCTATAACAAGTGCACATACAAACAAACGATGTGCTTGCTTGCTTTTTAATTCTTAAAACATTGTAGGCTTATTGATTTTGTTCTAACGTGGAAATAAATCTTCTTCAGCTGTACTCTAACCGTAACCATCGTGTTTTTCTCGTTTCAGACTCGCAGGTCGACAGCGGATTCTCGAGTCCACCTCTGACGTCGATGTATCTGATGTCGCAGTCTCCAGGTCTGGACGATGGCTCACCTATAAGTTTCTCTATTCATCATGAATTGGTCAGAGAATAAATGTGAAATAAGTGCATGGAGGAAGAGGAAGGACGAGGATAAGAAAGCAAGAAAAAGAAAATGATATTATTGATGATGATGGTGATAATACTGATAATGATGGGGGTGGTGGTGAGGTGATGTTGGTGGTGGTGATGGCGGGCGGTGATGGTGGTGGTGGTGGTGGTGAGGTGATGTTAGTGATGATGATGGTGGTGGTAATGATGGTGATGATGGTATTGATCATGATGGTGAAGCAGTGGTGGAGGTGGTGTTGTATCAGTTTCTGACATGAATGCAGTTTATTACAATTCACAATGTGAATGGACAATCGCAGGTTATTACAGAAGTCGAAATTGACAGTTTGGCAGCCGTGCAGGCCGCTCATCACATCCTCAGTTTACCAACGCTATGTTCTGTTCTTTCTGTTGTTGACAGGAGGTGTGAATCGCTTAGGAAATGATATTTATGGTGACATGGGTCCAGCGAACCCCAACATGTTGCGGGCGAGGGGCGATCCACAGTTCCTTGGCCCACGTCTTGGTCTCGACGTCTATGCCAAACGGATGCCACAGCCGCCGCTGCCCGGTGGCCCCACGGGGATGCCTTACGGTTGCCATGACGCCCTGCTGCCCAGTAACGGACAGGTAGGATTGTCGTGATCGACTTTGTTTTGGGTGAGTTGCTGGAAAAAGAGATTTTCGTGACTTTGTTGTTATAGGCAGGCTGATGGAGAGATAGACAGACAGACAGACAGACAGACAGAGAGAGAGAGAGAGAGAGAGAGAGAGAAAGAAATGGTTGGTGTGTCATCAATTTGCTAATTCAGTCATTCATTCAGTCACTAATGCAGTGATTAATTCTGTCATTATTCAGTATTTGATTTGGTCATTTATTCGGTCATTTAGTCGTTCGTTCAGTCATTTAGCAGTTGAGACAGTCATTCATCTGGCAACTGATTCGTTCATTCGGTCTTTTGATTAGTTATTCATTTGGTAATTCAAATTTGACTGGCCTAGTTAGCTACACCGGTATGCGGGAGCTGCATTCGTCTGTTGGTTGCAACGGACTGCGGTTCAAGCCCTGGGCTGGGAGTTGACATTTAGAGATTTAGATATCTCGGGCTAGCACGTGTGGGACGCAGGGGCGCAAGCTCCTGCGGAGCGACCTTGGGCAAGTTGCTTACCCATCATTGTCTGTGAGGAAGGCAACGGGAAACCACCTCACTCATCTCATCCCCAGGGGCGTAAGCCAATGAACCTGCCTTCGGGCAGAGCACCATCATCATCAATTCAAATTTATAATTTTTTTGCTCATTCACTTGTTTCTCGTTCGTGGTGTCGTTAATTGGGTCACTGACTCCACCATATCATTTCTGTATGTAAACTTGTATGTGTGTTTGCTTCTGTCTGTTCATGCGTAGGCCAAATATGTTTGTGTGTATGTATAAGACTTACTATATACTTCTATAACACTGTTCATATGATTGAGTGGGGTTGCAAGACCCCTTCCGAGTCCTCTGTGCAACCAATAGTAAACTATCAGCATCATTACTTAAGCACTTTTATTTTATTTTGTTAACTCTGTTTCTATGATGTTTCATCTGATCTATTTTGTTGCTTTGGTTGCCAAATAAATTGAAAAAATTGATTTGAGTGACATCTGTTGCAGCCGTCGAATCGTATGCTTGGACCGATTGACAACCAAAGTCATCTCAACGCAGTCGTTGCTCCGCCAGACATCAAGCAACAGTCAATGTCCGATGCTGTCTTCAGCCGAAAAGACCAGGTAACATCTAATTACCTTTATCCATACAATACATCTGGATGAAGATGATCTTGATAGGGTGCTATATAAATTTCGATTGATTCATTTTGATTGAATGCAACTCTGGCTGATATTGTTTTACACATTATGAAATGCACTGGCTTGAGCGCTTGTGAATAAACTGGTTCCCGCAACTTAGCTTTTGCTGGCGCTGTAGAAGTTCCAAGTTTGCAATCACGATGATATTGATGATAATAAATAATAATAATAAGTTTCGTTTATTCACCAATCAGGTTGACAGAATGCAACCGGTTACAGTGTACAATTATGCAGTTGAAACAATTCACAAGAACGCATATCGCAGAATACATAAATCTTTCTTAACTACTAACGGAACAGTAATATAATCAGCGCTAATAGCAGCCTACAAAGCATGTCCACCCTGTCCGGGGCATGAACTCTACGCCAGCGTGTTGTCCATTACTCTGTACCGCATGTTTTCAATGATGAAGTTCCAATTTTGCGATTACGACGCAATTGGCCGTAACATAAATAGTCTTAATTGTCTTTGTACGTCCAGGTCGATCCAGCGAAACCAGACGTGGCGCTGTCATCCATAGCTGCTCCCAGTCTCCAGTCTCTTCCACCCGGAAGCGCCCGGCAGCCGCCGATCGCCACGCCCCCCGTCGTCCTCTCCACCAATCAACCGCCGGACATATCCTTTGCCGAGACCCTCAACCTCCAGCCGGCCTGCGACTCGCCACGCGAGATCGTCATCGGTGCCAAACCCGGGTCGGTTCTGCCGTGCGTGTCGGGCACCAGCCCGCCAGACCAGACGCCCGGTAGTAGCGGCGGTGGCGGCGGCGAGAAGGTTGCGCCCGCATTGGACCCTGCGAAGTCGAGTCCGTTCTTCAAGGACACTCCGGAGGTCGTTCAGGACGCGAAGTCACCGAAGGATTTCAAGTACGACACGTCGACCGCGCATGAGGACATCAGTGATGACGAGATCGTTCCGGTGAAGCCGGAGCCGGTCGAAATGAAGGTCGAGGTGAAGGACGTGGAGCTGGAGGCGGCGGAAGGGGAGGTGGAGAAGAAGAGGTGTGGGATGGAGATGGCGGTGGGGGAAGAGGCGGTGGGTGGTGCCGTGGCCGGAGTGAAAGTGGAGGTCGCTGGGTCGGAGGAATGCGGAGGAGGAGGAGGGGTTGTGGTTGCGAGAGCGGAGGCGTCGACGACGGAGGGAACGGAGAATGGAGCGGTCGCCGTGAGCAACGGACAGGCGGATACAGAGAAGCCGGAAGTCGGGCGGAAAGGTAATTGTTGCAATATTCGTTAAACCGATGTTTGTTGGATACGGAGTGTTGTTGTTGTGCTGTGTGTAATTTAATATATTTTGTTGTAATGTATTTATTGTTTGTGGTGTCATGTAATTGCACATGCATGCTTACAACTTTCACACATTTATGTATATATGTATGTATGTACGAGTGAGCGCTTGTTATAGCGCACCTTCAAGATTACTACTCAGAAGCGCTCCCGACTGCAGCGCGGACACTGCATCAGAGTTTCACGCCGAAGCGCTGAGCGATAGCGAGTGAAGGACTCGCTCAAGGTCCCTACGAGGCCCTTAAGATGGATTTGAACCAGTGACCCTCCTGCTGCAAGGCAACGAACATACACACTACACCACCGCGCCCCACATTTATAAGTGCTTGCTGACTTTCGTATGTTAACACGAGCAGTCTTGGTTGTTTTAAAGCATTTTTCGTTTTGAACTTCTCCAGAAAATCCAGTTTTGGATTTTTGTTTTCCATCACATTTTTTTATGCATGGAACTCACATACTTGCCTATTTTCATGCACATGTGCATGCCATATATATTTATTCTGCTCGTCCATTCTTTTGACAATGTCAGAGTTGGTAATTAATCTTTCTTTCCAGTTTGGTCATCAGAGGAGTTGCTCCAGGCCCTGCTGCCGACGTGGGAGAAGCTCTACAGTCTGGAACCGGAGGCGGCGCCTTTCCGCTTCCCTGTCAATCCGGAAGAACTTGGAATTCCGGTTAGTCGTTGAAAGAGTTTACCGAGATTATACGGAGAGAACGTGTACAGTTTTCGATTCAAAATAATACAGTATATTAATAAATCGTAAATGCTGTAAATTATTAATGAACTGTGAATACATTATTAAATAAAGAATCAGAAAGACTAATATTTAACGAATTGTAATTACAGTAATAAAAATTGTAAACACAATACTTAATAAAAATTGTGAATACAGTAATTATAATAATTATAAATACAGTTATAAATATTGTAGCTTCAGTAATAAAAAAATTGTACAGTTATAAAGGTAGTGAATCCTATAATTAAACAATTGTAAATGCGGTCACCAGAATTGTCGATACAGTAATAAAAATTGTCAATACAGTAATAGAAATTATAAATGCAGTAATCAGAATTGTAAATACAGTAATAAGAATTGTCAATACAGTAATAAGAATTGTAAATACAGTGATAAAAATTGTATATACATTATACAGTGATAAAAATTGTGTATATACAGTGATAAAAATTGTCAATACAGTGATAAAAATTGTCAATACAATAATTATTACTTTATTACAGGATTACTTTGATATCGTCAAGAATCCGATTGACCTGTCGACGATTCGAGCAAAACTTGGAGCGGGCGAATATTCGGATCCATGGCAATACATTGATGACATTGGTCTGATGTTTGACAACGCGTGGCTCTACAACCGAAAGACATCTCGTGTCTACAAGTTCTGCTCAAAGGTTCGTTTGTTACATGTTACTTCGTCATAATATTTTTAGCCGTGGCTGGGCTGGGAGCGCCTCTGAGTAGACTTCTTGAAGGGGCGCTATATAAGTTTTCGTAATGAATGAATATATGGATTTATATAGCGCCCCTTCAAGAAGGCTACTCAAGAGCACTCCCAGCCCAGCCACGGTGGAAGAAAAAACACTGGAGAGATTTATGAAAGAAAGTTTGATTGGTCAGATGTTGTAAATGCAACTCTGAGGGAAGCTCATTCCAGATGGACGACCGTACAAGCGAGAAAGTTCGGTCTTCTTTGGCAGCTGAGCGAACCCGGGGAAACCAGTAGTTGCCCCTTTTTTGCAGAGTGAAAGGCTTCAATGTTAGAGACTGTGTGACAGAGATTGTGTAATTAAGATCGAGTGCAACTAAGGATGGAGCGTGAGATCAGAACAGCAATTCGTTACAATGTTACTGCGTGTGGTTTTCGTTAAAAAAAAGGCGTTCATATGGCATGTGCATTTTGCGACAAGACATCATTGAACACCGACTTTTTACGCTGCTTCTTGTGACAGTGGACATTCTGATTTGTCTTGTTCAACACTTGTAGAAAATGCATGTATCCTATTTCTGTCGTTGTTCAGATCGCTGCTAGGTGAGAAATTTTATTCAAGATTTCTGCTCGTCCTGTGCAACTGAGCGATATATAATGAATGCGTGTGCTTGTGTGAATTGTACAGCTTGCTAATGAACACGTGTTTGCTTGTGTAAATTATTTAGCTTGCTAATGAACACGTGTGTGCTTGTGTGAATTGTTTAGCTTGCTGAGGTGTTTGAGGGAGAGATCGACAGCGTGATGCAGTCGTTGGGATTCTGCTGCGGACGGAGACACGTCTTTTCTCCACAAGTTCTCTGCTGCTTTGGGAAACAACTGTGCGCCATACCAAGGGACACCATCTACTACAATTACCAGGACAGGTATCGTATCATATTGTATCGTATCTATCGTTTTATGTAGCACCTTGCGCAGAATGAATAGATACTCAGAGATATGATGATCGGACTGGTGTAATGTGAGGCTCACAACTACAATGAATTGATCCCGTGATTTTATAAATATTGTCTGTTTTGTTCAAATGAATAAGTAGTGCAAGGTGATTAAGTGTTGGCAAAGTGATAATTGAGCGTTGAAAAGTTGATGCTCACGAAAGTGAGTGTTTGAAAAATTGAATGATGATTGAAAAGTGAATGAGCAGCAAAAGTGAATTAGTTTAAAGAAAAGTTAATTAAGTGAATGAAAATTAAGGTGGACAAGTATTCAGAAAGTGAAAAGTGTTGATGCCGTGAACAAGCATTTTAAAGTGAATGGGCAGTAAAGTGAATTAGTGTGTAAAAAGTGAATTGAGTGGATGAGCATTAAGGCGAATTAGTGTTTAAAAAGTGAATAATTGTTGAAAAAGTGAACAAAGTTGATAAAGAATCAAAATGAATAAATATTTAGAAAAGTGAGAATTGAGTGAATAAGTATTAAAGTGAATAAGTGTTTAGAAAGTGAATAAGTCTTGTAGGGTATGAATTCGAGTTTTAAATGGAAGTGTTTGTGAACTGCCTGGTATTAAGAAGTTGTCGACGCATTTCCGATGTATGATGTGTTTTTCTGTGCTGTAGGTACATTTACTGCGAGAAGTGCTTCAATGAATTGAATGGTGAAGACATTGAAATGGCTGATGATCCATCACAACCAGGACTGTAAGTTCATGTATCAATTAATTTTTTGATTATGCGTCTTTGCTTCCATGTTTGTTTGTTTGTATGTCACTTCTTTTTTGTATAAGATGCGGTGACGCAAAAACAGGAATATGTTTTGTAAAATAAGCGCATACGTTGCACTGACAGGCAGAGACTGTGCACTCATACACAGTCAAACAGGTGCAATATACTAGCAAACACTTGCTAAAAAAGTGTTTTTTAAGCATAAAATGGGTGGATAGATAGATGGATACATTTCTATAGAGATGGAATGATGAGTGAGTGCCAAGCAGGTGAATGGATGGATGGGTGGATTTTTAGGTAGGTGGATGGATGGATGGAGGGATAGGTGGATTTTTAGGTAGGTGGATGGATGGATGGAGGGATAGGTGGATTTTTAGGTAGGTGGATGGATGGATGGAGGGATAGGTGGATTTTTAGGTAGGTGGATGGATGGATGGAGGGATAGGTGGATTTTTAGGTAGATGGATGGATGGAGGGATAGGTGGATTTTTAGGTAGGTGGATGGATGGAGGGATAGGTGGATTTTTAGGTAGGTGGATGGATGGATGGAGGGATAGGTGGATTTTTAGGTAGGTGGATGGATGCATGGAGGGATAGGTGGATTTTTAGGTAGGTGGATGGATGGATGGAGGGATAGGTGGATTTTTAGGTAGGTGGATGGATGGATGGAGGGATAGGTGGATTTTTAGGTAGGTGGATGGATGGATGGAGGGATAGGTGGATTTTTAGGTAGGTGGATGGATGGATGGAGGGATAGGTGGATTTTTAGGTAGGTGGATGGATGGATGGAGGGATAGGTGGATTTTTAGGTAGATGGATGGATGGAGGGATAGGTGGATTTTTAGGTAGGTGGATGGATGGATGGAGGGATAGGTGGATTTTTAGGTAGGTGGATGGATGGATGGAGGGATAGGTGGATTTTTAGGTAGGTGGATGGATGCATGGAGGGATAGGTGGATTTTTAGGTAGGTGGATGGATGGATGGAGGGATAGGTGGATTTTTAGGTAGGTGGATGGATGGATGGAGGGATAGGTGGATTTTTAGGTAGGTGGATGGATGGATGGAGGGATAGGTGGATTTTTAGGTAGGTGGATGGATGGATGGAGGGATAGGTGGATTTTTAGGTAGGTGGATGGATGGATGGAGGGATAGGTGGATTTTTAGGTAGGTGGATGGATGGATGGAGGGATAGGTGGATTTTTAGGTAGGTGGATGGATGGATGGAGGGATAGGTGGATTTTTAGGTAGATGGATGGATGGAGGGATAGGTGGATTTTTAGGTAGGTGGATGGATGGATGGAGGGATAGGTGGATTTTTAGGTAGGTGGATGGATGGATGGAGGGATAGGTGGATTTTTAGGTAGGTGGATGGATGCATGGAGGGATAGGTGGATTTTTAGGTAGGTGGATGGATGGATGGAGGGATAGGTGGATTTTTAGGTAGGTGGATGGATGGATGGAGGGATAGGTGGATTTTTAGGTAGGTGGATGGATGGATGGAGGGATAGGTGGATTTTTAGGTAGGGGGATGGATGGGTGGATTTTTAGGTAGGTGGATGGATGGATGGAGGGATAGGTGGATTTTTAGGTAGGTGGATGGATGGGTGGATTTTTAGGTAGGTGGATGGATGGATGGAGGGATAGGTGGATTTTTAGGTAGGTGGATGGATGGGTGGATTTTTAGGTAAGTGGATGGATGGACGGATGGATGGATTTGTGGGTAGCGGATTGGATGAGTTGGTCGATTGATGGAATGTGGAGATGCCCATTTCCACCTATAGATAGATCTATATGTAAATGAATGGAATATGGAGATATGTTTTGCAGGCTAAATTCTAAGCGTTAAATATTGACCTGTTGTTATAAATTGTCCTCAGCCGCTTTCAACTGACTTGATATTAAACGTGATGCCATCTTTTTCTGTGCAGGAAAATTAAGAAGGAGCAATTCGTGAAGGAGAAGAACGACAAACTGGATCGTGAGCTGTAAGTAGTTTGTCCGCCAGTTTCATTCATTTCTCAATCACGTTATGCAAAATTAAAACCAGAAAAAACGCGACTTAAAACATTGAAAAACGAAAAATGTGATTTTTGTGAGAAGAGTTAAAAAACGGATTTTTTTAAAATATGGAATTTCAATTGTTTCTTGAAACTTTGAAGTATATATTTTTAAAATGATTAAAAACCATGGAGGACCTGTTTTTTCCTGTAAAAATAAAAAAGCAAAAGAACGTATATAGAGAAAATGATTTGACTTTGTTACATCATGTACTGCATTTTAAAACTAAAAATCTTGTTTACGCAATTTAATTTTGTGAGCAAGCAAATAGCACGACTTTGTTAGTATCACTGAGCAACATTAATCCCTAACAAATATTTTATTTTCGTAACTTTGGAAATTGAAAAACTAAAAATATTGGAATTTTTTGAAAATTAAATTGTAAACATAAGTCAACATTGTTTTTGCTTGCATAAACATCAAGACATTCGCAGCCCTGTTGTGGAAATTGTGGCAAGATTTTGGGAATTTTGTGCTGTTACGCGATACTTCTATTATTTTTTTAACTTCTATTTCTATGCAGAGTGTCACCCGTATTTTTCTTATTTTCAAATAAACGAATATATATATAAAAAATGTTTTCCTATTAAGATTCGTCGATTGTCAGGACTGTGGCCGGAAGATGCACAAGATCTGCGTGTTGTACATGGAGCAAGTCTGGCCGGAGGGATTCTCGTGCAAACGCTGTCTCAAGGGAAAGGGAACAGCGCGCAAGGAAAACAAGTACACAGCCAAACGTAAGTGATCAGAGAAATCTATCTACAGCGGGATTTTAACGATTAAATTATCGATTAACCATTTAAATATTTTGATCAATTAATTTTTTATTTTTATTTTTATTTTTTTTATTAGCTTTTTACTTGTTTCAAGTTGTCAAGTGGCCATTTCCGTAGTAAACAATGCGACGAACAGCGATAATGCGTATCTTTTTAGTCGCAAGTTAAGCGAACATTTTGCATTGCTTAACATTTTGTCCTCTTCTGCCTTGCCTGTGTCCAGAGCACCTCTGAGTATATCTGAGTTACCTTTAGGGGTGATACATAATGTATATTTATATATTCATTCATTCACGAATTTATATAGTGCTCCTTCAAGAAAACTACCCAGAGGCATTCCCGATTCCAGCACACACAAAAAAGCCATTTTAAGTTTGGTGAGGAAGGATCTTGATAAGAATCCCGGGCTGTAGACGTAACTCTAAAGAAATGCCGTTCCTGACCACTGGGTCAATCACAGATTCTTGATTCTTCATTGTTGCAGTATGAGCAAAAAAAACAAGAGAACTCCTTTTTTCGCATGGGCGTAGGGTTCGATATCTGTGGATACTTGACTTGTGACTGCACAGCTCTCGGACGCCTTAAACACTGCTATATATATTATATACATGTATTTATATATTATGTATATTTATATATTATGTATATTTATTTATTATATATATTATGTATATGTACGCACACACAGATATGTACATTATGATTGATTGATTTTTCACATAACGATACGTTGATCCCTTTTTCCGTTAGGTTTGCCTTCGACTAAGCTCGGAACATACCTGGAGACGCGCGTCAACTCCCTGCTGAAGCGGAAGGATGCTGGCGCCGGTGACGTCACGATCCGCGTTCTTTCCAGCTACGATAAGTCGGTGGAGGTGAAGCCGGGAATGAGGTCGCGCTTCCTCAACAGCAACATGCCGGAAACGTTTCCGTATCGCGTGAAAGCGATGTTTGCGTTCGAGGAGATCGACGGAATCGACGTCTGCTTCTTTGGAATGCACGTCCAGGAATACGGATCCGACTGCCGTCCGCCAAACGCCAGGTACTCATAAGTCACTTGGTTTGTTTATTTGTTTATTTGTTTGTTTGCTTGATTTATCGAAATTTGTTTATTGTTGGTATTATTGATCTGATATTTATTATTTATTGTTATAATTTATTCATTTCTTTTATTTGTTCGTTGTTGTTGTTATATATCTATTATTTATTTATATTTTTTATTTAAATTTACTATCAAGATTTGTTTGTTGTTATCATTATTTAACTTTTGCTCATTTATTTATTTTTTATTATTATTATTTATTTATCAATTTATTTTTTTTGCAATTCTTCTATTATTGTTTATTGTTATTTGTATGATGATGATTATTTTTGCTATCATTGCCATTATTGGTTACTATTAATTTTATGATTTATTTATTGCAATTATTATTTTAATTGATGTTGTATCATATATATATATCTATATATACATATATCATATTTAAGCATTTACAAAGCACCTCTATTACGGTGAACTATTTACAAAAGATTCCAGTGTGCAAATCCCCTTGAGAACTGTCGGTTAATACAATACAACGATATAGTTGGTGAGTCTTGCCCCCCTTCTTTAGTTAAGCTTTGGACGGGCACCACCTGAAGATGGTTATTGTCTGATTTAGTCTTCTATAATTAGTTAAGGCGTTTACTGTTTTTAGAGTTGCATTGTAGTTATGCTTGGACCACACCACTGCAACCTAATGACTCATCTGCATGGTATCACCGTCCAGGGGGCCCACCTGGCAGGGTTGTAAGACCCCTTCCGAGTGCCTTGGGCAACCAATTGTAAAATATTGCAAAGATTACTTTACATATACTATTCTTTGCTTTATTATATTTGTAAACTTTTGTTTCGTTTGATTCTTGATTTGTTGGTTGCCACGTAAAATGATTTGATTTGATTTGATTGTGTTGCAGGCGAGTGTACATAGCGTACCTGGACAGCGTTCATTTCTTCCAACCGAAGCAGTTCCGGACGATGGTCTACCACGAGATCCTCATCGGATACATGGATTACGTCAAGACCCTCGGGTGAGTGATGTCCAGTCATCCGAATTAGTTCGTCAGACGACTGGCAACACAAGGTGGGAACTGCTGGCACTGTGTGTGGACAGTTGCAGAGTTGTGAATATTTGCCAGATCTGAAGTTTTTTGTCCGCTAACATTATTAGAAAGCTGATGCGACAAAGATTTTTTTCCGACTAGTGCCACATTTGATGTTTATTTAATAGTTAGTTATTTGTTTATTTCTCGTATTGCTATAGTGCCCCTTCAAGCGAACTACTGGGAAACGCTCCCGACTACAGCGCAGACACTGAATCAAAGTTTTGCGCTGAAGCACACCAGCAATTGCGAGTGAAGGACATGACAGCTTGAGGAGAATTTGAACCTGGAACCCTCCAAATATCTAATAACATAATGAGCTGAGCAATTTCTTATGGTCCATCTATGGTCCATCCATTTATGGTCCATGATAGACGATAGTAGCAAGTTGTTAATGTCTGCTCTTCTGTATACACATTGAATTTATTGTGGCTTTGTCTCGGTGTACCACCCAACAGTTGATGCATTGAGCACTAGACACCATCGTAGCAGAACTCACAAATTATGATGCACACCTATAGATACTTTATGCGCGTGTGTGTGTAGATTCCAGACGGCTCACATCTGGGCGTGTCCACCGAGCGAAGGTGACGACTACATCTTCCATTGCCATCCTCCGGACCAGAAGATCCCAAAGCCAAAGCGTCTCCAGGAGTGGTACAAGAAGATGCTCGACAAGGCGCTCAACGATCACGTCATCTTCGACTACAAGGTATCGTATGATATTGCGTTGTGTATCGTATGATATTGCGTTGTGTATCGTATGATATTGCGTTGTGTATCGTATAATATTGCGTTGTGTATCGTATAATATTGCGTTGTGTATCGTATAATATTGCGTTGTGTATCGTATGTGTCTGGAGGGTTGTGTTCGTGTGTCTGTTGAATATTACAAAATATTGATTGATGAATTGTTTGATTGTGTGGTTGATGAATTGTTTGATTGTGTGATTGATTGATTTATTGATTGTGTGAATGATTTATTGATTGATTGTGAATTGATTGCATGATTGATTGATTGGTTGATTGTGTGATAAATTTATTGATATTTTTATTGACAGTACAAGGTGTCTTATAATATTGCGTTGTGTATCGTATCGTATGTATCGTATCGTATGTATCCTCCACTTTCTAATATCGACCTTGCCGGCACTGCTGTTCATCTGTCAGATACTGTCAAAACACTTGGAGTAACCCTAGACAATAAGCTCACATTTCGACCTCACATAAGTAGCATTTGTAAATCTTGTTTCTATCACATTCGGGCAATACGTCACATCAGGTCGGCCCTGACTATGGATATGTCTCAAACCATTGCCTGTTCTCTTGTCTCATCCCGCCTTGATTATGCTAACGCCGTTTTTGTCGGTCTCTCAGTCACTGAGCTCAACAGGTTGCAACACATCCAAAACTCCTTAGCGCGTGTTGTGCTGCGCGTCCCAATACAAACTAGTTCCTCAGTCCTACTCCAACAACTGCATTGGCTTCCTGTTCAGTACAGGATAAAATTCAAATTGGCATGTCTGACCTTCAAATCTCTCAGTACCAACGCACCTTCCTACCTTCAGTCACTACTAACTCCTTACATTCCTCCTCGTTGCTTGCGTTCATCGTGCACAAGTCTTTTATCTGAACCTCGATGCAAAACAGTTATGGGCTTGCGTGCATTCCATGCCTCTGCACCCAGGGAATGGAATCGGCTTCCGCTCTCTCTTCGAAGCTCAATTTCACTTCCTTCCTTCAAAAAGCGGCTAAAAACTTACTACTTCTCCTTGGCTTTCAAGCATTTGGATCTTTAATTGCATCTTCATCTGGCGGCTGACTATCCGCGCCTCAGATTCACATTTCGGTGTGACATTGCGCGCGTTACAAATTTATTTAATAATAATAATAATCTGGAGGGTTGCGTGGGTGTGGTGTGTCTCTTGAAAAATACAAATATTGATTGATGAATTGATTTATTGTCTGATTGATTGTGTAATTTATTGATTGCATGATTAATTTATTGATTATGTGATTTATTTGTTGATTGTGTGATTGATTTATTGATTGATTGTGAATTGATTGCATAATTGATTGATTGATTAATTGTGTGATTGGCTGATTGTGTTATAGATTTATTGATTTTTTTATTGATTTCGACACATGTATTTCCCCCCATCCAGGACATCCTTAAAGACGCCATTGACAACGCCTTCCAGAGCGTCACGGAAATTCCGTACTTTGAGGGCGACTTCTGGCCGAACATTCTCGAGGAGTGCATCAAGGAGCTGGAGCAGGAAGAGGTGGAGAAGCGGCTGAGGGAGGAGGAGGAAGCGGCTGCGGACACGGAGGACCTCGAACCAATGGACAGGGACAGCACCGAGGTAAAGGGATGGTTGGGTTGGATGCTGGATAAATCTTACTTAACCGTTTAGCGTCAAGCTGCAGTTTTTTGCTTGTTACATGTTCAACGACACTGCCATTTCAAAGATGATTAGTGTCACCCTCCTCCTTTATCCAGGCTTGGGACTGGCACTGGCAATGTACACCCAGTGGTGGAGTTCAAGCTGCAGTGGTCTGCAATTCATTCTAGCACATTCTTGTTTTTATAGGTTTCATCTTTGTCTTGGCTTTGTTCCTAATGCATTTACAATGTCAGTGATCATTGTCTAGGGTCATTTATAAGCATGAGTCTGGAGTCCTTTTACTAGTGCAGTGATTGTAGGTTAGGGTCATTTATTACAGAGATCATAGGTTAGAGTAATTTATAATGGCAGTAATCGTAATCCAGTGTCTTTTGTAATGTTGTAACCGTGGGTCATTTACAAATGTAGCCTTGGGTCATTTATAACTGATTGTAATCTAGAGTCATTTACAGCAATGACCTTTTATGACCAGGTCATTTGTTGTTGTTGTTGTTGTTGATTGACGCAACATGTTGGTTGGTTGTCCGTCAGGTGCAACCGGTTGCTGGTAAGAAGAAGGGACAGAAGAACAGCAGCAACACGAAGAAGAAGAACACAAAGAACAAGAAACCATCAAATCGCAAAAGCAAATCTGGTCTTCCACACTGCGGCAACGATCTGTCGGCCAAACTCCTCTCGACAATGGAGAAGCACAAAGAGGTGTGTGTGTGTATGTGTGTGTTTGTTTGTATGTGCACTTGTTATAGCGCCCCTTCAAGCTCTCTCTCTACTCAGAGGCGCTCCCGACTGCAGAGCGGACACTGCATCGGATTTTCACGCCGAAGCGCTGAGCAATTGCGAATGAAGGACTTGCCCAAGGTCCCTACCCGGCGACTTGAGGTGGATTTGAACCTCGAACCTTCCGGCTTCAAGGCAACGACGCCACCACTACACCACCGCGCCCCAAATGTGTGTGTGTGTGCGTGGGACCAATCCAGTGAGTGCGTGTGTGCGTGCCTGTGATTGTGTGTGACCAGTAAACTCTTTGGTTTATGAATTTAAATTTTGTCGTATATCGTTTTGCAATTATTCATTTTGTAGTTGTCGATGAAATAATGCAACGTCATTATCTTGTGTTTCTTCATTTAATCTTGTCATCTTGTTATATTGCATTTGTCTGCCTTTTTCATCTAGTTTTACATCATCTTTCATCTTGCATTACTTCATCCTGTCATCTTGCATTACTTCATCCCGTACATCTTCTTTACTCAGGGATTCTTTGTCGTTCGACTCCAACCGACGCTGGGTGAACCTCACGAGATCAAAGACCCCGATCCTCTCATCAACTGTGATCTTATGGACGGACGTGACGCCTTCCTCACGCTCTCACGCGACAAACATTACGAATTCTCGTCACTTCGTCGTGCCAAGTTCTCGACGATGGGACTGCTGTATGAACTGCACACGCAGGCGAAGGACGGCTTCATCTACACGTGCAACGATTGCAAGGCTAACGTGGAAACCCGCTATCACTGCAGTGTCTGTGACGTAAGGGAACCAGTGTCTTTGATAAGATCAGATAAGATGTGAAGAGATAAGATCAGATAGCACCAGGTACGATAAGATAGGATACGATGAGCTGAGATCGGATAGATAGATGGATAGGATCAGATAGGAGTAGATATGATATCTTCTTATTCTTTTATTGAATTGCTATCCGCATGTGGGTAGAAATCTCCACATTTGGTGTTCAGACATGATTCTTCTCAGCCTCTCTCTCCCTCTGTTTAGGAAGCGCCTGAAGACTATACTATTCGTTAGCGACAGTGCTAACTTTGGGTCGGGAGCGCTACTGAATCTGTGAGCGGCGCTATACAAGTGTTCAATTACAATTGCAATGATTATAAACATATAGATAAAATAAATTTTAAAAAATTAAAAATAAATAAATATGTTATCCATTTTCACATTTCGGTGCAACCTTGCACGCGTTACAAATTCATTTAATAATAATAATTTAAATAATTTAATAATAATAATGATGATGATTTGTTTTCAAGGACTATGATCTCTGCGTGCCATGCTACCAGACATCCAGCCATCCTCACAAGTCGAAGATGACTCGGCTCGGCCTCGACCTTGACGAAGGCAGCGCCGGCGACGCCGCCAAATCGCAGAACTCGCAGGAGGCGCGGCGCGTCTCCCTACAGACGTACATCCAGTCGCTCGTGCACGCCTGCCACTGCCGTGACGCCAACTGCCACCGCACGATCTGCCAGAAGATGAAGCGCCTCGTCCAGCACGTGCGCAACTGCAAGCGCCGGCAGAACAACAACAGCTGCCCGGTGTGCAAGCAGCTGCTGACGCTCTGCTGGAACCACGCGAAGACGTGCAAGGAGACGAAATGCCCCGTCCCGTTCTGCACGAACATGAAGCAGAAGCTCGAGCAGCAGCACGCCGAGCAGCAGTTCAAGCAGAACCAGCTTCTACGGCGCCGCATGGCCATCATGCAGCGCGCCCCGGACGCCGACCTCACCCCGGGGGGTCACCAGCCGACCTCCGACCCGCCGACCCCGACGACGTCCATACCGCACGGGTACAGCGCCGGCGGGAAGTTCATGCACGGTGGCGCCCCCGGGTGCCAGTCCCCGTCGTCGATGATGAGCGTGCAACGTCAGATGGAGATGGCCGGGCACCGTGCGATGGGCCCGGGTGGGTACCTCGGGGGCCCGATGGGACCCGGGGCCATGATGCACCAGAGACAGTACATGGGTGGACCGGGTATGCAGATGATGGACCAGGGCGGGATGTGGCAGCAGCAGCAGCACGAGATGTACCCCATGCAAGCGATGTCACGGTCACACGAGGAGATGATGTACGCGCCACAGGGGCACATGATGCCCGGGTCGCACGGGGGCATGGGCGCGCAGGGGTGCATGCCCGGGATGGGCATGGCGCCCTCGCAGCACCCGATGGACGCGATGGCTGGCATGCAGGGCGGTGGTGTGTCGCAGCAGCAGGGGGCGCAGATGATGGGGGGCGCGTCCGCTTCAACCCAGATGGCCATGCTGCTGGCGGCGAAGAGGATGAAGGCGCCGGGGTCGGGTGGGAGCGGGATGGGGCAGAAGGAGATGGTGGGCTTCATGAAAGGAGGAGGTGGAGGAGGAGGGCCACAGATGATGCCTGGATACATGAAACAGGTGAGATTGAATACACAGTCAATCTACTTTCAACCAATCTAGAATCATTCTGCAGTCGTTCTACAATCAATCTTACCTTCACAGTGCTTGTTTATCTTGTTGTCATTACATTGTCACTTAAATTTGCAGTTTTCTATCTTGGTATCATTACATTGTCACTTAAATTTGCAGTTTTCTATTTTGGTATCATTACATTGTTACTTACATTTGCACTTTTCTATCTTGGTATCATTACATTGTCACTTACTTTTGCACTTTTCTATCTTGGTATCATTACATTGTCACTTACTTTTGCACTTTTCTATCTTGGTATCATTACATTGTCGCTTACATTTACACTTTTCTATCTTGGTATCATTACATTGTCACTTACATTTGCAGTTTTCTATTTTGGTATCATTACTTTGTCACTTACATTTACACTTTTCTATCTTGGTATCATTACATTGTTACTTACATTTGCACTTTTCTATCTTGGTATCATTACATTGTCACTTACATTTGCAGTTTTCTATTTTGGTATCATTACATTGTTACTTACATTTGCACTTTTCTATCTTGGTATCATTACTTTGTCACTTACATTTACACTTTTCTATCTTGGTATCATTACATTGTCACTTACATTTGCAGTTTTCTATTTTGGTATCATTACATTGTTACTTACATTTACACTTTTCTATCTTGGTATCATTACTTTGTCACTTACATTTACACTTTTCTATCTTGGTATCATTACATTGTCACTTACATTTACACTTTTCTATCTTGGTATCATTACATTGTCACTTACATTTACACTTTTCTATCTTGGTATCATTACATTGTCACTTACATTTTGTTTTCTATCTTTGTATGATCTCTTTGTCACTTGCTTAAAACTGACTTATTACCTTTAACTAGTATTGCTTAATGTTCTGTGTTTTGTCGCTAATGGGTTGTACAATGTACAGTGTACAGCCTCGACACATCGTACACTTTGCTCTTCAAACTGATCTGATCTTCTAGTTCCTCTACTGGATCAACTACGGCTCAACGTCGGTCCTTTACCACAATTGGTCCCACTCCTTGGAATACACTGTCCCCATCAATACTCGATCTCAAATTCTAGAGCTCTGGTAATCCCCTCCTCATTTGATTTTCGCTAAAACTCATTTCTTCTCGTGTGACCTTGCACACTGGGAGCGCCTCTGAATGATTCAACTTATTAGAGGCACTTCATAAATGCTTTAACACAATACATTGTGATAAGATCAATTGTTGTTTACATTTTTTCAGTCTCAGCAGAACAATGACCATTCTCTTGGACCGTCTGGCGCGATGCCAATGCCCGGCGCCGGTCACATGATGGACGACATGATGGTCGAAGACGCGAACTACGCGATGGGTGGACACATGTCGATGATGTCCAACTCAATGGGGGGAATGCGCCCGATGATGAGCGTCCCCGTCGACCAGATGGGCGGCCAGGGAGGCGCAGGGGGCGGACGGATGGCCTCCCCCCAGTGGCTCCAGCACCAGCAGCAGATGCGCTGCATGCCATCCGAGTACCAACGATACCCGTCGCACATGTCGCAGCAGGGAATGGGAATGTACGGAGGCGGTGGAGGTGGTCTTCCGCCGCAGGTCCAGCGCGTCCGGATGAACTTCGGAGGGGGCGGAGGAGGAGGAGGCGGACACCCGCAGGGATTTCCCGGCGGGGGAGACGGGGCGATGATGGCGCAGTACAACCACATGCAACAGCAGCAGCAGCAGCAGATGATGATGCACCAGAAGCGGATGCAGCTCAAGTCGCAGATGGCTGCCGCGGCCGCAGCCGCCGCCTCCATCCGTTCCGGTCCGCCGACCGGGATGCAGACGGGGATGCAGGCGGCGCAGCAACCTCAGTCGATCGTCTCGCAGCAGCAGCAGCAGCAGCGTGCGCTCGGTCAGATCCAGATGGAGATGCAGAACGCGTCGCAGACCCAGCAACAGCAACAACCGTCTCAGCAGCAGCAACAGCAGGTGCAGCAACAACAACAACAGCAGACAACGCTGCCGCAACAACAACAGGCCCAGCAGCAGCAGCAACCGACTCTTCCGTGTTCGATGGCGCCGTCGTCGGCGGCGACCGGCGCCTCCTCCGGTCTCCGGCCGCCGACGGCGCAGGGCCTCGCCAAGCGCGCCCCGTCGCCGCGCCGGCCGCCGCCCCACTACGCCGACACCGTGACGATGCAGTCGATGGCGGCGCGCATGCAGCGCATGATGCCCGGCGGCGTCATGGCGCCACAGCACGGCGCCGGCGCCGCACTTGAAATGGCCGGCTACGGCAGCGAACAGTCGTCGCACCTGCGCTTCCCGATGGGCCCCGACTACGGTCAGTCGCTGGGCGGGGCCCCGATGGAGGGCGTCCAGCAGTTCCCCAACAGCTCGCACAGCTCCCTCGCCCGATTCCCAACAAACATGCCTCAGTGAATGAGATCCACAACACACGACACATGAATATCAGCAGAGTAATAAAATGAGCCGATATGTCAGTTACTGATGACTCGTCGGTGCCAACGTGGCGGTGCCAGTGCCAACGCGTCGGTGCCAATGCCAACGTGTACGGTGCCAATGCCAACACGGCGGTGTCAGGCGGCGGTCGCGCTCGGCGGCTAGAACAGAGTCGACCGACGATCCGTACGACTCGGTCTCGTGTAATCCGTGATCTCTGCCAATCGTCGTCAGAGAGAACTGTCGTCGGTGACGAAACTGACGTTCTTTCAATCCTCGTATCAGTCCAGAGATGTAACTGTTGTGCGCCAGTGACGCTGCTACGTCTGCGTCCCGTCGTCGGTGGCGGTTCCATCGGATCGTCGGGCGTTCCTCCGGGTGGAACGCTCTCGAGAACTGGAACCGAGTCGTTCCTTGCGTATCACTGAACTGTTCACTTCGCTGTACAACACTGTGCATAATTTATAAAGACGTGACTCGGATTTTATTTTGCGTCGGTGTGAACGCTCGTCCGAGAACTCGTGTCGTTCGACGTTTCGGTTGCGACTCTGAGACGGTCGCGGTTGAGCGAACTGTGACGGGTGTATTCTTGTTTCCTGTTTAGTATAATTGAACCTCATGTAGGTTTCGTGTATTTTTGTTTTGTGTGAAATAATGCTGGAGCGAGTCGAAGTGATTATGGTGTTGCCCCCGTTGGGTTCTGGGGCTGCCTGTGAATTAATTGGTCGCGATTTTGTTGGGGTAAGGATTGTGTAATTTTTAATTTAGTTGGGGGGTCATGAAATAACTGAGACGCAAGGGTGATGAATTTTTATGGGAATTCTTTGAAAGGATGACTTTGATGAGGTAGCAAAATTCGGAAAATGATTGGTCGGAGAAGAATTGGAGAGCTGAGGATTGGGTAGTCATGGAGTGGAGAGAATTGGGGAAGTCTTAGGTCATGGCATTTACTCATGTTCCTTTGTAAGCCATTGGTTGCACCCTGACTCGAATGCACTCCATGCTCTATTTTCTGTACAACTTGCAGACTATGGTTTGCAGGGAGGCCTATCCAACCATTGCCCTCATGCCATTTGATTCTTGCATGATTTGTCAGTGTTGTCTGATACATTGAGTTGGATTCGTTTGATGGTAGCACAGTTTTAAAGATGAAGGGACAAAAACTACGTCAAGTAAAGTGGACGGCACTTAAACTGGGATACCATGTTTACATGCTGGTCCACTCTGAAATTTGGTCGAACGTTGAAAGTAACTGTGTTTCGTTTGGAAATTTCGTGTGTTGGATGGTTTTTGCGAAGCGCTACGATCCGGAAAATTTTATTTTGACCAGCTGGTTGGATTTATTCTGTATGTTTCTCTGTCTCCAATCTGCTCATGATTCACGCAAACGGCTGATAGCACGCCTGTGTGCTTGAAAGACTTTCTCTTGATTTGTTAGCGGTCTTGCATTGCCAAGACAAAAGATTTCTTACATCGCGTCCAATCCCTTGACCAAAATCATTGGCCAGCGTAGTTTTGTAATGTAGTGTATTGTAAAATGTATTTCCATTGAGGCTGATTGCTGTGTTAAGATATTAGGACAATGTGTGGTGGGATGAATTCGTTCAGTTTTTCATCGTATGCAATTGAGGATATGTGTCGAAAAATGAGAAAAGCACGTAGCAAGTGTTAATGAGTTTTTGTTGACGAGTGAGTGAGAGCGAGAGTTGCCAATTACGGTAATAGTTGTTTCTGTAAACACTGCTGCTTGTAAATGGTCTAAAGATGCATCTATGCAGACTTCATACTCCAATGTTGAAATCTTTTAAGGCGGTAGGTAGTTGTGCGCGTTTGTTGTTTCTGGTGTTGCATGAATGTTGGAAATGAATTGTCGTTTCCTGTTGTCGTGAAGCGAGACATCAAGTGGTTAGGTTTGCGAGTGTATTCTGTACAGAAAATTCTTCCACTTGGAACGGCGCTCTATTCTGAGACACTGTCCTGTGTTCAGGGCGCACTACAGTTATTTTTGGGTCAAGTCTTCATCATCAGAATGCCTTTTTGTGTATTAGTTGGATAAGGTCTTAGGTGATTGGGTCTTCTTGTGTGTCAGGTCAACTGGATCAGAACGTGTCAACCAGAGGTCAGTTTGTGTTGCCAAATCAGTTTGCAGGCATGGACGCCCGCAAATAGGGGCAAGATGCGGCACTTGTCTCCCACCCTTGGAAAATTTATATGTTTGTTTTAACTACTTACTACTTTTTGGTTTTCAACAAATTTCTTTGCGCTGTGTGCACTAATGACATGAAGTGAAACTAAAATTTAGAAACCGCTATGAAAATATCCATGTTCTTAATTTCCCACTTGACATTTTTCAAGCTCTTTCTAAAAAATTAAAATTTTTGCTTCCCCTTCTTGCAAAACTATCTGCGGGCTCATGTTTGGGCTCTTCATCCTCTTGTTCTTTCATGACATTTCTTTTTCCCCGAGACCCGTGTACTGAAAGCGCCTCTGAAGAATAGTTGTGAAAGGTGCTCCATAGATAGATCTTTAGATACAATACGATGTACGTATGTACAGTTTGTACACGTGTGCGCATGTCTGTGCATCCTTTTGTATGCACACAATAATACTGCAAATGCTACTGCCAAGTTAGTAAATATCACACGTACCTACAGAAAGAGAAATAAATGCCAATATGTACATTGAAATATGTATTCATGTATGGATTGTATGCGCATAATATGTATGGATTGAAACGGACATGTTGTATGATGGTCCTGTTCATATGTTTTTCATGAATGGTAATGTTTTCCTCTGGGTTGGGTTTGCATTTAAGCCAATTTATCAATTGAACTGGCCGGGGGGAATATCTGTGGAGTTTTGTTGTAGATGAACCACCCTGCCCTCTGCAATTTGTTGTTGGTCCCTTGTATTCAGAAGAGTTTCGGACTTCATGAATATTCATTTGGTTTTCTAATCATGAATATTCATTCGATTTTCTAATCATGAATATTGATTTGGTTTTCTAATCGAGTGTTAGTGAGATGAGTTGTTCCTGGTTGTGCTTGATTTTCCGGCTAGGATATTTTGCAGCCATTCTGAATCAAGTGTGAAATAGGCAAAAATTGTGTATTTAAGAGAGCGTCCAGTAAATGGTTCTATGGATATTTTGATGAGTTGCACGAATATGTGCCGCTGAATATTCTGATGAGTTAGATGAATAATTCAACGAGGGTGTGCCAAATTTTGTTTTGAGGGTGTGCTAAATTTTGTTTTGAGGGTGTGCTAAATTTTGTTTTTAGGGCGTGTTGAACATGCTGATGATCGGCTTGTAAATTCTAATATTTTCTTTAAAATTTCGACGAGTAACATGAATATTCTAATGAAGTCAGTTGAATATTCTAATGAGGTCATTTGAATATTCTAATGAGTGGTATGCATATTCTGATGACCGTCTGCTGCATATTGTAATGAGTTTTCTTGAATATTCTAATGAGGAGCTGTAGAATATTCAAGTGGTTTTGCGGTCAGTTTTGTAGATTAAAAACCCCTTACTGTTCTGTTTTTACGATCATGCGAAAGAATGTCTGCTAATTATAAAATTCTGCACGCACGCGTTTGTTTATGCAGCGCCATTTTAAATTTAATACGGTCCTCTGGAAGAGATCGAGAGATCGTCCGTTGTTTTTTTCCGTCAGCGCGGATCATTACGTCGTCAGGTTTAACTCGCGGAATTTTTTAAAATTCGGTTTTTTTAGAATGTTTATTCTTATTTTTAAAATTCTGTTTTTATTGGGATTTCTGCGCTTATATTTTAAATTCTGGTTTTTATTTGTCCGGATGGATTCCGCATCTTGTTTCGAATTCTCAAGAACTGTGTTTTTATGTTGATGTATGTTGGGTGCGTTTTAGCTGCTGCCGCGGGAGGCGAAGACCAGTCTTTAGTTGTTCAACGGACGGCGATTGGTTTGTGTGCGTGAAGAAGTATGATGAGACGGTGGACTCTGTATGATCTGAATAGTTATTATTATTATCATCGATAGGCGTCGTACGATCGTCTATACAATCATCATCATGTGTTTCTGTGACTTCTGCTATAAGATTAATATATTTATAATCTGTCGACTTAATGTTCAACGTGTCTCGCTTTGTTTTTCTGTTTTTCCTTAATGATTACTGTTATGATCAGAATAGTGACGACTAATTATGCTAGTGTAATGTATGTATGAGCACTTGTTCTACCACCCCTTCAAGATATCCTCCCGACTACAGCGCGGACACTGAATTGGAGTTTCATGGCGACGCTTGTGAGCAATTGCGAGTGAAGGACTTGCTAAGGGTTCCTACACGTTCCCTTGAAGTGGATTCGAACCCTTAACCTTCTGGCTCCACAGCACGATAATAACAATAAGACAATCTGCAAAGCGAGGTAATCCATCCGAGTCAGTAGCAGAGTGCTGCATTTAATTAAAAAGGACATCAATTACATTATGGCAGTTTAATAAAAAATAGGTATTGAGCTGTGATTTGATGAATGTCTCCAGATGATGGTGCATTTATCACTTGGTTGGGAAGGCTGCTCCTTGCAGTGACTGGCCTGATCACATGTAGACCCTATGCCTAGAAGTGCATTTGGACCGATTATAAGCTTATCTGATGAATTGACGCCTTTGGACATCTGATGGAATACTTTTGATCTGGTGACAAACCAGAACTCTTCACCTACTTTTATTATTATTGAATTATTTTTCACCAGTCTAACTCCATTTTAATCGAAAATGATTTTCATGAATCCAACTTCTATTTTGAAAGCATTCTTTTCATCAATCCAACTTGTATTTGACCATGCCATAAAAACCTGATCCAACGGTGAATAAATAAGAATAAGACAAGGCTGTGCTTAGTAAATAAGTAAGTAGCCTTTATTTGTATTTAACAAATTAACAAATACACACACATTAGATTACATAAAACGACTACATACATTACAAAAATAAGTTATAACAGATATTGTTTGGGTACTGACTTCATAGGAAGCATGGCCTTTCTGACCTTATGCACAGCGCCTTGCTAAGGCCGAAGAAGCAGTTCAGCTAACAGCAGGAAAGAAAGCAGTGAAAATGAGGAGGTAGATGGCGATGAGGAGGATGATGGGAGAAGGTCGTTGATGTGGTGAACAATGGCGTTTGTTAAACGAATGTCCATCTCAACCAACTGGACACCATTGGCCGTCATGTGGCCTACAAGCAGACACAAAAAAGTAGTAATCCGTTTCTTTATCCATTGTACTGTTTACTTCTCCAGTTATTTGGAGATGTTCGATAGTGCCGTGGTTCTGTGCGTATCGTGCTACAGTGTCAATCGAGATATCAATCAATCGTAATTTATATAGCGTCCCTTCAAGGCACCTACTCAGAGGCGCTCCCGGCCGAGATCAAGCGAAAAACATATAGATATACTGGGGGGGTATCTGAAGGAATTGGAAGCCCTGACAGTGGATGGCCAAATGCCGTCATAATATGCCGAGGCTATAGAAATTTAAGTCACTAACATTTCACGAGGCCTTGGGGCTAATAGCTTGAGGAGCTGCTCTTCTCGTTCATTTTGAATGCATTCCTTCATCTGAGTTAAGTTACGAGCCTACATGTAAACAATGCAATACAAAAAAGCATCCAGTAATTTTAAAATTATTATTATTATTAATTTTATTTATTACTATCAGCAGTAGCATTATTAAATCATTTTGTTTATTTTATAATTTAATTCATTGTTAATTCGTCTCTCCTACCATCGGATGTGCGTTGCAGATGAATCGGCTTTCCAGACAGAGGCTGAACGTTCATCTGTCGGTTGAACGATACGCTGTGATGGATTCCAGGTACCATGTGCGAAAAGACTAGATCTAGAAATTAACGGTAAATAATTATTATTGCACCGAGTACCGTAACTATTATAGGGGAAGGTAGGAAGGGGTGAGACAGGGATGCTCACTGTCACCATTCATCATCATCATCATCATCATCATCATCATCATCAATATCATTGGGCTCAATGCCCGTAAGAGTCCGACGCCACTCTCTGTCTGAGTCTGTCTCGCGTCATGCTGCCCAGCTTTCACAGATCCGGTCAGCAGGTCTGCTCCATACCATTAACAACTTGGAGCAGCTAGACCACCTTGTCTGAATGAAGAGAATATTGGGAGAGAGACATGAAGGACAATGGTTTTCAAATGTTCGTGGAGAGGGGGACAAAGAAAGAAGTTCATTACGGAGACTATACTGCATGTGTATCTTATTTCAGAAAGATGGACCGACAATAGCGTGGTTGTGAAAATTCATTCATTTCTTTACTTTCAAGAATTTATATACAGGGTGGCCCAAAAAAAGTGATAACGCCTCGTATAAAGTAGTATAATTAGTTCAAATTTGTTTAGACTATATCCATAATAGCTTAAATAGTTCACTCATTTACTTATTTACCTGTTTAGTCATATGACGTCATTATTACGGCAACTTCCGGTCGCCATTTTTTTTTATTCACCAATCGTCAATTTCTGCATGCGTGTTTTGAAGATATTTTAACCAGAACGACAAAAATCACAACAGAAGACCGTATTCTGATTACAAATTTGTGAATTGAGAAACATTGCGGTGCAAGGCGAATGAAAAATGAGTTTCCAAACAAAACCTGGAGTATAGCTACTGTCAGTCAGGTTATTAAAAAATCGACAACGACGGTACAACAGAATTAACGTAAACGCGGAAGTGGTCGGCCAAAGTCTGCTAGAACACGACAGAACGTTGAGCGGATGAGTGAGTTGATCTGCTGTCAAGAAGATGATCCTCGTAGTCACAAAAGTCCGCGGGAAATTCAAAGAGAAACGGGTATATCACGGTCGTCTTTGCAACGTATTGTAAAGTAAGATTTACGACTGAAAGCGTACAAGCGTGTGATCAACGAAAATTACAAATTGAAACGTTTGCAACGCAGTCAGCAGCTATACTTGAACGGTTTCCTAATGACAGAAGTGTACGAGCCATCTGGTATACAGAAGAAAAGACATTCACCGTTGCCACGCCAGTTAATTCTCAAAATGATCGTATTTATTTAGTTGAATCAAAGAAAAGGCAAGTTCCAGAAAGGAGACTTATACGATAACGTGAACATTTCAGACGCGGTTTCATGGTATCAGTTGGGGTTTATCGCTTACAAAAAGTTGCTGAGCAGCATGGGAACACATTGAGCATGTTTTACGATTAGCGTAATTGCTACTTGGCATACAAAAGTAAATTACAGAAAGCTATATTAATTCAATTATATTAAATGACCCCTTGCTACGAGATGTTATCACTTTTTTGGGGCCACCCTGTATAGCCACCTACAGTCTACAGAAGCCCACTCAGAGGCGCTCCCAGTCCAACCACGGTTATGCAATTAGCCCTCAAAGAACCTGTAAAACACTGATCTGATAGTGATAAGACAACCGTAGGTAACAGCTAGGCTATCTCCACCGCGAGACTATTGTTGTAAGCTTGGAAATTCGACAGCGCATGTCTGAGGTTAATTAAAAACCAGTCGGATACTCGTGAAAATATTGTGTGAGTTAGGACATATCGTCACATACATGTCCATTTCACTTGCAAACGTAGATGTCGACCTACTTCTAATTCCATTTCTAATAGGCCTATAATACGAGTTGCTTAGAATCTCCAACGGCATAAATTTTACTTAGAAGGTCTACAGTCTCTACACGTAATTATTCGTCAATCTGCCATAGGCATAGGTGCAATCACGTCCTAAAAGTTGGGGGGCCATAATGAATCACGTCCTAGAAGTTGGGGGGACCATAATAATAAAGTTAGGGGACCATTCAAAAGTTGGGGGGCGCGTCCCGTGGGTCTCATAGGGTGGTTGCGCCTATGGCCATAGGCTAATTCTGCATGTGGCCAAATTGATTGAATGCTTTCATAATTATGTAAAGAATATGCGAAACTTTATCGTCCAAAACCTAAGTAGCCTACACAACTTTATGTACGGTATTGAGTTTGAAGTCATGTGAATATGCAGTCCTTGACTCGGTCTAGGGCCCTAGGCTATTGAACTATAGGCCTATAGGTCTTAACTAAAACAAAGTATCAACTTATTCAAGAGCGCGACGTCAAGTTTGGAAAATTGACAATATTCAGAATATGCCTTCATAGTTAAATATATAGTCTATGCAGGAAACTATTAATTTTTTAAAATTATTTTCTAGAACAACATGTTAAATGGCGTTTGTTGAACGCGCCTCCGTTTAAACAATAGGCTATTATTTTAAAAACCGCTTACTTGAAAAGCGAGATTTGTTTCGTATAAGTTGGTCGTAGTCGCCATCCAACAGCTTACCAAAAGCGGCGGAAGTTGGAGCAAAAACGGTGACGAAATCTAAATATACAAGAACACTAAAAACAATTTTTTCCGGAAACTATGACAGAAAGTCTAAAATCATCGTTAGAAAAAAATTACCGACGACAGACAGGGCGTCATCGTCGGTGGCTCAGCGGGCGGTTACATTCCGCCCAAACGGGCGCCCCCCTCAGAAACCCGAATCCCACCTCCCCAAAGCAGGGGACTATATTAAACACCGCCCTCACAACTTTGTATTGCCAACCAAAGATGACAGACATTACATCTCTCGGGTTTTGTATAGGAAGGCACCATATGCTCATTAATGATGTTAAAAAAGTCTAATCTCATTAACCTATATAGTAGCTTAATTATATAAGCATAGAATTATTATTCTTGTAATTTATGTCATTTAAATTGTGCTCTCATCCAAAGACAAATCCAACCAGTCAAGGCTAAAGACATTATTATATTGTATTTGATAAACTGCTTTTTGTACCTGATAGCGGTGTGTCTATCAGTTTTTGTTACCATTAAACGAATATAATAATAATAATAATAATAATAATATAATGTATACATTACTTTCCTCGATTCAGTCCGAGACTATAGGGATTGTTATGGGAAAAGGGCTTATAGTGCCTCCTTACACAGCCCACCAATATAGCTGCTATCATCATCTTCGCCAGCTGCGGGTTGCTTTCCGTTCCTTGTCACACAACCAGGATTTAAAGTGTGCCTGGACGGTCATGGACAGCGTCCATGCACTTATTTTAAAATCTGAACACCGCCCTGCCATTTATTTGGCCCACACAGCAGGGACAGGTATAAGGAACGCCTATAGGTGCTTTTTCCACACTGCCCACAACGTTGCAGCAACCCCTTTCCATGCCTTTGTAACCAGCAGGCTGGACCAATGCTGCTCGATCCTGGTAGGCCTGCAGGCATTGTTAAATTGCCCGCATTAACCCGCATTCCCCATTCAGCTGCTCGTCTTGTCTCAGTCAAAAGTCAAACAACTCCTTTTGCTTGGTACTTTCCAACGCACGCTGATCGACGGTAATGCTTTTGCGCAGAATCGCCGACAATTCGTCAGACGATTCATCCTAATTTAATGACACAAAATGCAAACCTATGCTAGCAATAGGTGTGCCACTTGCGGCAGCTCAGGGTCATTGCTCGCTCTCTGACTTCTAAAAGCTGCAGCTTCTCTTGTCCATGCATTTGTGCTGAGCCGCCTCGACTGCTGCGCCTCTATCTTTGCTGGTCTCCCGCGGGTTCGGATTGAGAGGTTGGAGAGGGTCCACCGTGCAGCCGCACGACTTATTGGGGGGGGGTTCACCAAGTATAACCGTGTATCCCTATACATGCGTGGTCTTGCACTGCAGCACTGGCTTCCTTTCCCGCAGCGCATCTCATTTAGGATTGCATCTTTGGTGTGGCGATGCTTATCAGGCTGGGCACCCTCTTATCTGTGTGAGCTTTGCCTCCCTCTTTCCACTTGCATAGGCCGCCACGCACTGCGCTCTGCTGTCCATGGTGACTTAATGTTTCCTTTCACTCGCTCTGCAACAATGCAGAGGCGTTCATTCTCTGTGGTTCCAAATTCCAACAACCTGAAATGGACTTCCCTTGACTATTCGACACCTCCCAAACTCTTCTCAATTTCACAAACCGTTGAAGACTGCTTTTTTCGCTTGATCTCGGACGGGAGTGCCTCTGAGTAGGTAACTTGAAGGGGCGCTATATAAATTACGATTGATTGATCTTGATACTAGCATTGAATATGCTAGTGGCCAAAAATATTAACTTTCTTCGCCCAGTCACGAAGGATCGTGGGAAGAACTTATCTTTTAATCCAATCCACCAGTCTTTAAAACGGTATGCAACTGCAGAGCATCGAAATGTCTAGCATTAATTTTGAATTTCTATTTCTTTAGATCGAATTGCATGATGATAGTGAATAATTTATATTTTAAATCCCAATTTTAGCCAAACCAAAAATTGCCCCCCCCTCAGAGGCAGCCAGAGGCATTACCTCATTTTAACATAATCTATTTCTGACATGACCGAATGACCGTTTAAACATGTTTCACTTGTGCTGCGCTGGCGACAGTGGCGCCACCATGCGAATGCATTTGCAGCATCCGTTGGGCTGAGCAATGAAAAGAATAATTATCAAGAACAGAAATGATGGTGTGGCGATGATTATCAGGCTGGGCACCCTCTTATCTGTGTGAGCTTTCCCTTCCTCTTTCCACTTGCATAGGCCGCCGCGCACTGCGCTCTGCTGTCCATGGTGACTTAATGGTTCCTTTCACTCGCTCTGCAACAATGCAGAGGTGTTCGATCTCTGTAGACTTTGGTCCAACAACCTGAAATGGACTTCCCTTGACTATGCGACAGTTGCGACACCTCCCAAACTGTTCTCAATTTCACAAACTGTTGAATGTTTTTCCCCGCTTGATCTCGGCCGGGAGCGCCTCTGAGAAGGTACCTTGAAGGTGCGCTATATAAATTACGATTGATTGATTGATTGATTGATTGAATAGCCTAACTGTACATCTATAAATGTTAGTGGCCAAAAATTTAGTTTTTTTCAACCGTGAACCACTGGCGGCGTTCGAAGATCACTTTTTTTATTTAACCAAAGTTTAACGTCGTCGTATGACATCAAAGGCCGTTGACGACAATTTACAGCTTATACAGTGTAGTAACAATGAATTCATGACGTCCGTCGGACCGAGCAATGAAAATAATATTTATTACCAACAGAAATTACGACCTCAGATTAATTAGATGTATGTATATTTGTCCAGAGTGCACGCTCACAGTTTTTGAGCTTTTCACTCCAAACCTTCACTACTGTGTAGGTCTCGGCATGATACACCAAGTCGCGGGGTTGGCGATTCTCTACCACCATGGGGCCAGGGTGGGGGGTGAAACCCCCAATTTTTATTTAAAAAAACTCAGCTATTGATTTGAAACTTTATTCCTAGATAGAGATCCATCAGAACCACCCGGATCAGTGTTTGACAAATCTCTACCACCATGGGGGCTAGGGTGCGGTGGGCCGAAAACACTAATTTTCGCTAAAAAAATTTCATTCACTTGCCACCTGGGGGTGGAGTGGAGGGTGTTGAGTGGAGGGTGTGGGGGTTGGATGGGGGTGGAAATTTCCGTGAAACCCAAATTTCTCGGGGTAGGATCGAATCCTAAATTTCCCGGGCAACGCCGGGTACCCCTGCTAGAATATATATATATATACATATATATATGTATGTATGTAAAACGTTACCGTTCGACATGAAGGATCTCGGAAAGTTCTTGACCGATTGTTTTGAAAATTTTCGCAAAACGTTCCATTCGAACATGAACGGGTTTGTATAATGCCTCTTGGGGAAAAAGCGTAATCTTTACGACCAAAAAAGAACAACTTTTAATTCCATTCGATACACGTCGATAGAGTCCACTCATATCGATTTGAACTTTCACGCATCCATCCGCCCATTCTTCGGGCGCGTTTCAAACTCATTCTTCGGTCGCGTTTCAAAACGTATATCTGGCCGTCTTTCTATAGCGCAAATTTATATGTAACTGTCGGTTTTTACAAAATCGTCCATTTGCGGCCGTTTTCTGCGCGTCTTTCTATAGCACATATTTCTAGGGATGGAGGAAGGGGAGGAACGGAGGGGAGGAAACGGGAGAGAGGGATGCAGGGAGGGAGAGAGGGAGGGAGGGACGGAGGGAGGAAGGGAGGGAGGGACGGAGGGTGGGAGGGGAGGAAGGGGAGGAAGGCGAGGGGAGGAAGGGGAGGAAAGGGAGGGGAAGGGACGTAGGAAGGGAGGGTTGGACAGTCTTTTCAGCCACAGCAACGCGTGGCCGGGTACAGCTAGCATATATATATATATATATATATATATATATATATATCATCCATCGATGTGTATATATATATATATACACACATCGATGGATGAGACTAATACCTCAACGACAGGCAGGCAGGCAGGCAGGCAGGCAGGCAGGCAGGCAGGCAGGCAGGCAGGCAGGCAGGCAGGCAGGCAGGCAGGCAGGCAGGCAGGCAGGCAGGCAGGCAAGCAGGCAGGCAAGCAGGCAGGCAAGCAGGCAGGCAAGCAGGCAGGCAAGCAGGCAGGCAAGCAGGCAGGCAAGCAGGCAGGCAAGCAGGCACGTAGATACGTAAAACCGACATTGACGAATGTCGGCCACAAAAAATGCTAAGCTAGCCTTCGTAGCTGAAGCCGAACCCACGGACATAGACGGTACCCTACCATACGATTCGTCAACAGATATGCGTCTAGAATATCCTTTTCTCCGGTGTGCAAATCGCCATTCGCACATCGCAAACATAGCGCCTTAAAATTAATTTTTTCGGCATGATCATGTAACTTCCAAAATGCGCTTTGAAAACCAATCAATACAAAGAAAACGTTTAAACAGAGTATAATTGCCGATTTTAATTATAACAAACGGAGCAGCGTGTACGACTAAAAATAACTCCAGCATGCAACCGACATCTGGCGAATATGTTGCAGCGGTAATTTCAATAACTCTCCTATCAGATACGGGGTTAAAAAATCAACGCTCAGCCGCGGATTTTTGTTCACATTCGATCGGACATTCACACTCTGCAGGTCAACTCAGCGCCTATGACGGTGCCCAACGATATTAGTTTTCGCGAAAGAACACGAGACTAGTTCAGTAATAATATTCTGTTTATTGAAACAATCCGGTTGACACACCGCAACCGGTTACAATGTACACTTATGCAGTTTAAACAATTCACAAGAACGGAGATCACAGAATACACAAATCTTAACTATACTAACTGAACAGACCGCCTGCAATAATCGGCGCTAATAGCAGCCTACAAAGCAAATCCGCCCAACGGGGGCTCGAACTCGTTACCTCTGGCACTCTATGACAGCGTGTTACCCATTACTCTACCGTTGTTATGGAACAGGATTACACACCTCTAAATAATGTTGAATATCTAATCTGCCTATAATTTTATTGTTGGTCAATGAATGTCCAAAATTGCTTGTAGGCCTAAACATACAATAAATATTTGATGTTAATCTAACTAAGTAGCCTAGATTTTGTATTAAGTGAGCATCATGAAATGTGCAAATGTATAATAATATTGCCATCAAACTTTGGAAAAAGGAAAAGAAAGACAAGAAAGAAAAAGGACAGAAACTGATGAACAGTTAAACAAATGTGAATGGAAATACGTTGAAAACTTTAAAGACGTCAACAGCCTTTGTAGCTATAACTTAAGATGTCGTTAAACTGATGATTAATTGATAATGTTTGAGCAAATAATTATTAACATGCATAATTATTTTCGTAATATTTCATCTCCAACATTCGTCAATGAGATAAAAAAAATAATAATAAGCTAAAACTCAAGTCCAATTATCGTCCTCCTCAATTTCGCTCTTTCCCGTCCTCCTCCATCCTTTCCGGTCACTCACCATCACCATCCTCCGTCTAATTTATCCATCGCTTGTCGACCTTTCAATTCTAAACTATAGTCTCTCCGCTTTAGGAACTCTGCAGTCTGCACCCGCCTCACCTTAACTTAAGAAATCGCCTTAACCGGGGGCCCGGTAGAGTAGTGGTTAACACGCTGGCCAAGAGTGCGAGAGGTAGTGAGCAGTGATTCCGTTAAGGTCTGAATTATTGGAGTCATGGACGCATCACATCCAAAAAATTGGAGTCCACGCCAAATGGATAAGAGTCATGGACTCCACACCCATTCATTTTTGGAGTCCCATCGGGCCATAGTAGGCCAAATGTAAAAAATTCCGAACTTCTTATATTAGGCTACAGACGACAAAAGGCCCAACCATTAGGCCTATTATTACGTAACCTATACGCAAAAATTCGTATTTTTGACCCTCTCATTCTGTTGCAACTCGTGCATTTTGCGAACAGCCACATGCGTACGTAAAAATTAGCTCTATCCCTCCTCCGTTTACAAAAGTTCATTTAGGCTATATAGCTAAAGTTAGCTATTAAATTCATTTTACCGTTGACTATTTTTTGTGTGTTAAAATCTGAAGTTGTCGATACCAATACAGAAAATATCAAGTCATAAACTCATAAATTACAGCTAGCTTCTCCAGAGGTAGGCTGAATTGGAATGAAATATAGGCCTATATCGTGGAATCGTGAACGGTCAAGTAAGCCATATAGGCCTATAGGCTATAGCCTATAAGCCAAAGATAAGTAGAAGTTTTAGTTTTTAAAATTTGAGAACAAATTAACTGCCATTTAGAAGCAAACACTGGTGTTAGCGCACAATCAGATTGCATCATATTGCATTAATATTGACTGGAGAGAGACTCTGAGAGGGCTAGCTTCTTGTAGAGGCGTTATGTAGGCCTAACTTATTGAAATGAATGAATGAAGGCAGAGCCTGAGAGAGCTAAAATGCGATTGTCGTTAGCAATAACATCATTTTAAAAAATAAACAGGGAAATTTTTGGACTCTATAGCCTACAACTAGTACCAAATCTTCCCGACGATAATAAATTTTATACTTTCCAAGAAAAAATATTTTAGCATTGTTGTACTTCTCAAATTTTCTTGATTTTAGGATCTATCCGACGTCGATCATTACTTTTTAGGCCAGCTCATGGGAACGGTTGAACGCTATAATATTGCTGACATGTCGATGGTTTAAACCTATAGGCCTGCAAGTAGGCTACGTACGTGACTCACAGACAAAGAAATGAAATATTCATAAATAGGTCATTGCATAAATTATTTACCACTAAGTCACTAACCAGTCAGTTAATACGCAATGCATAAACTGAAACAGCTACACATATAAAGGACCCCACGGTATTTCTTATTGGTGTCCCATGGACGCATCGTTAATTTATTTGTGCGTCCATCCACAACTTCAGTGCGTCCATGGACGCACCGCCTTTATTTTTGTGCGTCCGGAGTCAAAATTTGTGCGTCCGGGACGCACGTTAACGGAATCACTGGTAGTGAGTTCGAGCGGATTTGCTTTGTAGGCTGCCATTGGCGCCGTGTAATTACAAAGCTGTCTGTTCAGTTGGTAGTTAAGTTTAATTAAGATTACTGCATAACTTGTAAATGTAAAGCGCAGTGCGTCTTGCAGGCGTTTAATTAAAGAAAAGATATTATATTATATTATTAACTTCAATCTTCCAATTCTCTAACGAAACACTACCCACCTTAGCAACTACACTGCCACCTCTTTGGTAACCGGACTATACCACCTCCTTCGGACTACTTTTCCGAACAACCCCATTTTTGACCAGACACACCGCTCGTGAATAGGTTGGTGCCTCGCATGCGGTTGATTTTCGAGAGGTGCATTGCAAATTTGGAGATTGCGATCACGAAGAGAAAAATTATTAATTTTAGCCAATATCATTTTGGCGCCCACCTTCGTCGGCGCCTGGGTAGCCTACGTACGTGTTACCTCTGACCGCTATAGCTACGTTTCTGCATATGTCATTTCAAATTAGACACCTTTAAAAGATCTTCAATTGTGGTTATATATATTTTCAATAGCACGTAAACGTCAGATACGCACCATTACCTAGCGTTAAATGATTTCTATTCACGTTATATATTCCAAACTCACCAAAGCTCGTTCGTGTCTAAGTAGCATGTAGTGCCAGTCCCGTGGCCGGAGAGACGAGGAGGGCGACGATGCCAATCGTCTTTTTTATAGGGTTAGGGTTATGGATGTCCTGGGTATGACGTTAAACTGCAGCCGCGTCCTGGGTATGACGTTAAACTGCAGCCGGCAGGTCCTGGGCATGACGTGAATCTGCATCCGGCTATGGGTTAGCCTAAAACAACCCCCTGCTCCTGCAGGGTATGGGACGAGGTGGTTAGGCGGTATGTTCTCGAACCTACCTCAAGCCGCTGCGTAGCGACCTTGGACAAGTTGCTCACCCATAATTGTCTCAGAGGAAGGCAATGGCAAACCACCTCTGTATCCTGCCAAGAAAACCATCATGGCGAGAGGCGAAAGTCGCTTGTCATGATGGTCGCTAGGGCTCTACGAGCCGAAAGCACTAACTAACTAACTAGGGTTATGGAAAGTTAGCGTTAATAACCAAATGTGTTATATGACAATAAAAGTGAGACAATCACACAGATAGACAGACAGGCAGGTAGACAGATACAGAGACAGACTGCGACAGACATACAGAGACATACATACAGACGGACGGACGGACAGAGGCAGGCAGGCAGGCAGACATACAGACAGAGACAGAGTCTTTACCTGGCAGCGATTCCTGGATGCGAGAGCGACTGATAAACGTGGCCAGTGTTTTCAGCTGCGCGTTCTGACGTAGATAGGAAAATAGGTCAAGCGTCGCCGGAAATAGAATGCGGTCAATGATATGCATGACGCCATTCGTCGCTTCAAGATCCGTCTCAATGAAACGAGCATTCTCAACGAACAGATCACCTGAACAAGCATAAGATATCGGTGTGACAATATACTATACAATTATACAATACACACACATTGCAAAGGCGTTCGCTATCTGTGGTTGGTCCAACAACCTGGAATGGTCTTCCCTTTACTAAGCGACAACTCCCAAACTCTTCTCAATTTCACAAACTGTTGAAGACTGTTTTTCGATTGATCTCGGCCGGGAGCACCTCTGAGTAGGTACCTTGAAGGGACGCTATATAAATTCTGATTGATTCTGATTGATGCAACGACGTATGCATTATATTACGACTGTGGATTTTAACGACTAATCAAGCAATTAATCGTTAATTTCTTAACCAATTAATCGCTAATTTTTTAACAAATAAGTCGTTCAATTTTTAAAGCTATTAGTCTTTGTCTTTTTCGATAAATCATTGATTAATTTCTTACTCATGACGTCAAACGGTCATTTTCGGAGTAAGCAAAATGTTGAACAGCCATTATTGTGAAACATTCGAGTAGAAAATTAAGTGAATACATTTGCATTTTAGGTAAATGCTGATGAAAATGTTCAAGATGTTATGTCCATTAAATCGTCTATCGTACAAAGAGGGCTAGTGCATAGTAAATAGATACAATACAATAAGCTTGCAACACAACACAACACAACACAACACAATACAATACAGTAAAAACAATATAATACAATACATAAAAATAATACAATACAATACAGTAAAACAATACAATACAATAAAATAAAATACAATACAATACAATACAATAAAAATAATACAATAAAAACAATACAATACAAGACAATACAATACAATACAATTAAACGCAATAGTGACTTTGGACCCTTCAACCTTCAATACATTGTTCCTAATTTCGATCCCTCCCCACTGATCCAGTCATTGTGCAATGACTTTGAGATTCAAGTCCTTCACTCACAGTTGCTCAGCGCCATCGAATCATGCTTGCCCGTCCTCCGATAGAGGCGCCACACAAATACCCACCATCATCATCATTATCATCCTCCTGTGTCCGGTAGATGGTCAGTTCGTGTCCGAGGCTGTTGCACAGAGTCTGACCATCCACAAAAGATGACGAATAATGTGCACCGGATATCACGTGGTTCTTCAGCAGACCTATAAAATGTATAAATTATCATCATATTCGTCGTCATCATCATTATAAACTTTGCATGTGTGTGTGTGTGTGTGTGTGTGTGTAAGCATATGCAGAGAGCGACTCTGAGGTTTCTTGAAGAGGCGCTATATAAACACTTGAAATAAATAAAATGTATATGTACGTGCGTATTGATGCATGTATTTATGTATGTATGCAATGCATGCATGTATTTAATGTATGTATATGTTCATGCATGCATGTGTACGTGTGCATGCACGCATTCATCCGTCCGTCTGTCCGTCCATCCGTCTCTCGGTCCATCCATTCATTCATCAATCCATCCATCTATATTATAAGGCAGAAATTCCATATGTTTGTTTATTTGTACGCTTTTGACAGAATTGACTCTCCCCTGCAGAATAGGCTCGGAAATGAAACAGCGTCGGTTTAAAAAAAACTTTGAAATCGATTCTTACCCAAATTATAAGGTCAGATTGACTATTTTCAGGTTTTAATTCAGTTCAAAACAAAAATTATTAGCGTTTTAAGACAGATTTCATCAGTAATTGATCACACAAGCGCGTAACTCAAGAGTCTACACCGCATGACGTCATACCCGCCCAGTAATAATATCCGTAGCGCCCCGCAGAGACGGGTTACGTTTGGCTTTTTGGAGAAGCGATGTGGGGTGGAGGGTTGGCGAAAACCCGAAATTTAGCAGTCAACGATGGGTACCAGAGTGGGGAAGTGTTTAAAACCCGAAATTTCACTTTAGAACTCCAGTTATTAGCGTTTTAAGACAGAAGCGTTTTAAAACAGATTTCATCGCTCACGCGTTGGTAAACAGTATCGAGCTTCAGTAAAAGAGTCTACAGCCCGAATGACGTCATACAAGCCCAGTAATAATTTCCCTAGCGGGGCGTGTTACGTTTGGCTTTTTGGGGAAGCGGGGTGGGGTAGAGGGTTGGCAAAAACTCGAAATTTAGCGGTCAACGTTGGGTACCATAAGGGAGTGGTGTTTAAAACCCTAAATTTCCCGGGCAACGCCGGGTTACACATCTAGTATATTATAAACATCAAATCAATTTACTTATTTCCATACTGTGCACAATTATTTCTATTTTACCATACTTACTGAGAGCCTGTGATTCGTCGGATGTGAGTCTTTCCAGTTCATCAGAAGATAGTCGACTAAATGCCTCGGCTGATGGAATCAGAATACTTAAGTCACCTTCGCCTGAATTCAAATAACAATATTAGTCGTTTAAAATAGTCACGTGACTGAAAGCCATGAACGACCAATGACTACAATTATAGTAGAATGACTGAAATAGTAATATGCTTAAATGCAAAGAACAATAGTTGCTAAAAAACAATGACATTGCAATCATGTAATGCAGAAGGTATCAGTGCAAAGATTTACTTGCCACAAACTAATTTAATTGGTACCTTAGAATTTCGACGTAGAATAATTATTCTAGAAGGAAAAGTTTCATTGTTTCGTGTCCGGATAACTTTTGACACCAAGTTCAGAGTTGTTGACTACTGAATGGCAAGTATTCCGCTATTTAAGTAAGATGCGTTATAAAATAAAACAGAATAACAAAATGCCTGTTACCCCGATTTCAGATTAACTTACATGTATCTGTTACACAAGATCATTTGTGTTTAGGAGCGTGGTAAAGGGGTGGTTTTACGGGTTCAAAATCCCACCCCAAAACAGATCACTATTATCAAAAACTAAAAATGGCGACATCCCACGAAAACTAACCCCTTACGAAATTACTCCACTTGCTACACCCCTGCCTGCATTTTGCATGTGAAAGAGGGTCTACCACATCATAGTATGTGGGTCTATACTCTCAATCACTTGGGTACGCACACCGCTTACAAATTGTCTACAGTTGTAATTTTAATAGTTTGATACGAAATTCGGCAAATTAAATCGCCAGAAATCGCCAGGTAGACGCGATAATTAACTTTGGAACATTTATGTAAAACATTTGTCCACTTAAATAATTAATTGACACAAACCGTTAAGTTTGTTAAACATGTCGGCCGAGTGAATAAGATGCAGCATGGCCGCCATTTGCATTCGCTTGCTGATGAGCATCGCAATTGTGTCAGTGGGCGGAGTCAAGACCTTGTCAATCACGTGGATGACGCCATTGGTTGTCCTAAGGTCAATCGAAATAAGTCTAGCCTCGTTTACGTAGATTTGACCTAAAAAAACCAGAGAAATTAGTCATGCAGCGAGAGATGACCGGCGTGAGACCAACCACCCGCTGCAACGCCTATCAGTTGCCCTTCCATATTATAGTGAACTCCACATTAAGTTTTCGGGCTTGAGAATTCAGAAGACAGAGTGAACTCGTCATTTACCGGTGTATCGATTTGTACAAAGCCGTCATTCAGTGCAGAATTGAACTATGGTTTTGTACAAATCGATACGTCGGTGTATTATGAGTTTGTTGGCCTTACGAAGAAATAAATTTTCCGAAAATCTGGCATAGGTTTGAAAATAAACGACCAGAGGTTAGTCTGTGTTTCTAAGCTGCATGTATTTCTGTTCGTCTGCAACTGTGTTTGCTTCGCTATTTTTCTGTCTGTTTGATGTCTCTTTGGTTCGTCATTCTTTATCTGTGTGCCCGTCCGTCTATTTGTCCGACTGTATATCTGCTGCTTAACCCACCAGCCCACTCGCCCATATCCCGCCCGCCCGTCCGTCCGTCCGCCCGTCCGTCCGTTCGTCCGTCCGTCTTTCTCTCTCTGCTTGATTGCCCTTTTGTTGAGCCACTAAAGTTGACCTTAACCTTGCCAATAATTAATAAGCGCTGGACACACGCCGCCAACTTAATTCAATTTATTTAACCAAAGTTTAACGTCGTCGTATGACATCAAAGGCCGTTGACGACAATTTACAGCTTATACAGTGTAGTAACAATGAATTTATGATGTCCGTCCAAATTAACCATAATTATAACATTGTCATAACAATATCATTGTTCATCAAGTCTTAACATAACATTATTGTACGTCGTCTTATAGCGTTCATTGTTTAGTAGCAGAATGGTTAACAGTTAATAAGCTTACAATTTATGCCAAATATTTTGCTTGGGTACATTCATTAATATGTTGCAATAATTGTCACATGCAAGCTATTTCACAAACTTTTCTTGATTACCATTCTTAAAACAAGTTTGATTCTTAGCTTCTAAATTTCAGTAAAAGAAATTCTTAAACAGGTTAATATGAGATATAATTTTGCTCTAACAAGAGCAAAGACGACTAACAATATCCCAACACAATCATGTTACAATGGCATGACATACAATATTAACAACAACAACAACAACAACAACAACAACAACAACAACAACAACAACAACAAAGCACATTTACGATCAATTCAAAATGCTCTCGAAATTACATATAGCCACCTGTAACACGTTTTGAAGGTGTCTAATATGCGCTTAACCGGTTACGCGTAATTATTCATGCAAAGGCGACACGATATGAAACGCCATGATGTAGTAGTAGTAGTAGTAGGCTACTAGTAGTATATCAGTAGCAGTAGCAGTAGCAGTAGTAGCAATAATATTAGTAGTTAATGATAGTAATAATAAAACGTGATTTGTATTGAACATGAGAGATCGTCCACCTTGCGATGATATTCCGATCTTCAATCCTTTAGCTGAATCGTTGAATCGTGGAAGAACCAACCCATCGTAGAACGCGGTACTGTAGAAAGTACCAGGCACCAGATGGTACTTGACCATTTCTATTCGCACGCATAATAAATCGTTGGCTTTATCAATTAGTTACTGCAACCGTCGTCAATATTGCTAATAACAGTTTAAATACTAATGATACTATAATAATAACAATAGCAGTAGACAGGCAACCTACTAACATTTTAAATTGCAGCATTACATAAATGACGTCAAATACTTAGGTGGGAATCACATGATATCTGTGATGATTTGTGATGGATAATATTGATATCATACGTCTTTTTGTTGAAGCGCGACGAGGGAGGGGAGTCAAAAATCTCCTTAATTGCGTGACGTCACTTATGGACGGCCATTGCAGCGGTTGCAATGATCACGGTGTGCTAGTGGCAGCAGTTCTTGTAGTAGTGGAAATAGTGGATAGGCTAACTACGTGTGGTAGTGCATGGTGATGGTAGAGTATTAGCCTAGTGGAAGCGCGGTGGTGTAGTGGTGGCGTCGTTGCCTTGGAGCCGGAAGGTTCGAGGTTCGAATCCACATCAAGTCGCCGCGTAAGGACCTTGGGCAAGTCCTTCACTCACAATTGCTCAGCGCTTCGGCGTGAAATTCCGGTGCAGTGTCCGCTCTGCATTCGGGAGCGCCTCTGAGTAGAGTTAGCTTGAAGGGGCGCTATAACAAGTGCACATACAAACAATACAAACAAGCATACAAAGTAGTTGCAGTTCTGTTACCACTATATATATATATATATATATATATATATATATATATATATATATATATATATATATATATATATATATATATATATATATATATACAATGGACGGTCATAGAGTTCTAGAATCTAGGTGACGCTAATTTTCTCTCAAAATAACATTTATTTTCTCCCAAAATAACATTTATTAACTCCCAAAATAACATCTATTTTCTCCCAAAAATAACATTTATTTTCTCCCAAAATAACATTTCTTTTCTCCCAAAATAACATTTTTTTCTCCCAAAATAACATTTCTTTTCCTCCCCAAAATAACATTTCTTTTCTCCCAAAATAACATTTATTTTCTCCCAAAATAACATTTATTTTCTCCAAAAATAACATTTATATTCTCCAAAAAACCAACTTTTATTTTCTCCAAAAATAACATTTATTAACTCCCAAAATTACATTTATTTTCTCCCCAAAATAACATTTATTTTCTCCCCAAAATAACATTTATTTTCTCCCCAAAATAACATTTATTTTCTTCCCCAAATAACGTTTTATTTTCTCCAAAAATATCGTTTTATCTCCCAAGATGTTGACAATCAGTTGCCCACCTCTAAGTCGGTTCTTGTTATTGTTCATTTTATGCCAGTCTGTCGTCGAAAGTTGTTTAAAGCTGGCGTCACTCGGAACGAAGACAGTAAATGAGGAACGTCCTGTAGGAGAGAATTTCACACAGAGAAAATTATTATGCGACATTCGAACTTGACTAGATCTGTTTAATCCTCAGGTAATTCATCCAGTATTTGAATAATGAAATTAATAAAGAATTTGACTCGTGACACCAGCATTTGCTTCAGTCAGAGACGCGGCAATTGGTTGATATTTTAATGAATAATTGAGTAATTGGATGAGCGAAAGAATGAATAAAATTGATGAATGTCGTTTTTTCGTTGGATTTTTATTCATTTATGCGTTCGTTCAATAACTCACAATAAATATCACTCACTTCCTCGTCCGTCCATCAGTCCATCCATTTGTCGTCCGTCCGTCCGTCATTCCATAATAAGCCAATTTCGTTCAATCGTTCATTGATTGATTGATTGATTGATTGATTGATTGATTGATTGATTGATTGATTGATTCATCCATCCATCCATTCATTCCTTCATTCATTCATTCATTCGTTCATTATCATTCATTCGTTCGTTCGTTCGTTCGTTCGTTCGTTCAGTCATTCGTCCATCCATCCATTCGTTCTTTCATTCATTCGTTCGTTCGTTCGTTCGTTCGTTCGTTCGTTCAGTCATTCGTCCATCCATCCATTCGTTCTTTCATTCATTCGTTCGTTCGTTCGTTCGTTCGTTCAGTCATTCGTCCATCCATCCATTCGTTCTTTCATTCATTCGTTCGTTCGTTCGTTCGTTCGTTCAGTCATTCGTCCATCCATCCATTCGTTCTTTCATTCATTCGTTCGTTCGTTCGTTCGTTCGTTCGTTCGTTCGTTCGTTCAGTCATTCGTCCATCCATCCATTCGTTCTTTCATTCATTCGTTCGTTCGTTAGTTCGTTCGTTCGTTCGTTCAGTCATTCGTCCATCCATCCATTCGTTCTTTCATTCATTCGTTCTTTCATTCATTCGTTCGTTCGTTCGTTCAGTCATTCGTCCATCCATCCATTTGTTCTTTCATTCATTCGTTCGTTCTTTCGTTCGTTCGTTCGTTCGTTCAGTCATTCGTCCATCCATCCATTCGTTCTTTCATTCATTCGTTCGTTCGTTCGTTCGTTCGTTCGTTCGTTCAGTCAATCGTCCATCCATCCATTCGTTCTTTCATTCATTCGTTCGTTCGTTCGTTCGTTCGTTCAGTCATTCGTCCATCCATCCATTCGTTCTTTCATTCATTCGTTCGTTCGTTCGTTCGTTCGTTCGTTCAGTCATTCGTCCATCCATCCATTCGTTCTTTCATTCATTCGTTCGTTCGTTCGTTCGTTCGTTCGTTCGTTCAGTCATTCGTCCATCCATCCATTCGTTCTTTCATTCATTCGTTCGTTCGTTCGTTCGTTCGTTCAGTCATTCGTCCATCCATCCATTCGTTCTTTCATTCATTCATCCGTTCGTTCGTTCGTTCATTCATTCATTCATTCATTTCGTTGACCCTATTTCCTGCTGTCCATTCAACAATCCATCTCTGGTGCACTTGCCTTGTAAGACTGAAGTCAGTTGTGCTTTCATGATTGCGCCTCGGAAGGAACTAAGTCGCTGTTCATTGTCGATCAGGTGGTAAATGATGTTTCCATCTGGTGGATATAGAATACCACTTACCACATGGATTAACACTCCACCACGACACCGGATATTCATCCGATCTACCGTCTTACCATCTGCCAACACGACCTGCAATTGAGGAGAAACCTCGGTAATGTAATTACTTGTGCAATATAATCTAATCTGCTTTACATTACATCAAGCATTGCACCTCGGATGTATGTAAAGTAATGTAATGCATTACAGTGTAATACAGTGTAGTGTAGAGTAATGCAGTGCTATGTACTACAACGTAATGTAAATAGAAGCATTGTAATGCACTGTAATGTAAAGTGCTACAATGCAATATAATGTAAGCGATGCTGTAATGTAATTTGAAGTGACTTTATGTAATGCACTGAACTATTGCGTGATAAGGTACAATGTAATTCGATGTAATACATGGCAATTCATTTAACCATGTATTGCAATGCGGTGTAAATTATATCGTAATGTAATACGGCACACTTAATGCGATGCACTAATGTAACCAAACCTAGAATTCGGAGGTAGCCTACTATTGTTACTTTGGATCTTCTATTGCGCCCGTTTCTGTTGCGCAAAAGCATCAGAGTTGGTCTTCAGTATTGAATCACACTCTCCACGTTCCATATCTTATCCAACGATTCACCTACCAGGCTACCATACCACTTCTAAACGTACCTCTGTCGATCTCCACGTACCTATTTCCATTAAAAATTCCCGTTTCCATTACAAAAATACGTGTTTCCACTTAAAATATCTGTTTCAGTTAAAAACACCTGTTTCCATTACAAATACCTATTTCCATTACAAATTCCTGTTTCCATTTAAAATGTACCAGTTTCCATCTAATATCTCGTTCCATTCAAAAATACTTGTTTCCATCCAAGCGTATCAGTTCGGTCTAATAAATTATAACCTGTTTCAACTGTTTCATGTGATAGGTAATTCGCATGCTCTTTCGCGCCAGAAAACTCGGCACCAGTCGCTCATCGTATTCGCCAGGTGACGTCATTGTCGTCCGCAACGTCACACTTCCGTTGACCACGTGGTACAGCATAATCTGACGTCGTTTCGTTGGATCATCAAAGATGCTTTGCCGCCCCGACGGGTTTGACTGAGCGGCCGATGCTACTGCGGCATCCGTAGGAGCGAATAAGGTCACAGGATCTGAATTTTCGACAAACCAATATTGAAAAAAATTTAATCATAGTTTCATGCCGACATAAACATTGGACTAAACTTGATGATGATGACGATGACGACGACGACGACGACGACGACGACGACAACGTTGATGATGATTATGATGATGATGATGATGATGATGATAACAAAAAAGATAAATGAGTTAATGAGTCAGTTGTGGGGTGCGGTGGTGTAGTGATGGCGTCGTTGCCTTGAAGCCGCAAGGTTCGAGGTTCGAATCCACCTCAAGTCGCCGCGTAGGGACCTTGAGCAAGTCCTTCACTCGCAATTGCTTGGGCGCCTCGGCGTGAAACTCCGATGCAGTGTCCACGCTGTAGTCGGGAGCGCCTCTGAGTAGCGAGCTTGAAGGGGCGCTATAGAAATGGAGAAAAAAATGAATAAATAAATAAATAAATAAAACAATCGATATTCTAGTGATTGAACTTATTGGTTGACGGATGAAAGAAGAGATATCATTATCTTCAGGATAAACGAATGAATTTAGATGAGAAGTGTGATCGTTTGTAGATGTTGGCGGTATACATGCAACTCACACGATCCATTGAGGATGTGGTGCAGCTCGGGGTCCTCGACCCACCTGAGGACCTCACTCAGTCCAAGCCTTCGAAGAGCCTCGGAGACTGTTTGGCTCTTGTCCTCGGTCAAGGACAAATCCGACAGGACGTCCGTTACGCACGAGCAATTATGAAGGACTACTGCACACAAGACCAGCCAAGCGAGACGGAAGAATTGACCAGCCATGCGTGACGACGATCAGTCAGGCTGAAATGAATGGATTGGATGAATGAACGGATGACTAAACGCATGCATGGATCGATGAATTGATAGATATAATTATTAATGGATAGTTAGATGGATGAATGGTTGAATGGACACTTATCGACTTCATTCATTCATTCATTCGTTCGTTCGTTCGTTCGTTCGCTCGCTCGCTCGTTCATTCATTCATTCATTCATTCATTCATTCATTCGTTCGTTCGTTCGTTCATTCATTCATTCATTCATTCGTTCGTTAATTCATTCTTTCATTCATTCGTTCATTCATTCATTCATTCATTCATCAATGTCGGGCTACTCCTTCAACGTGCTTGCGAACGTTGTTCCCTGTTTTCGCTCTATACCTTATTATGGCATACGACGCCATGACGCTTGATCCAGAAATTCTGAACAATGAACATCCATCCACGCCATCTGTTAACTTTCACCGAAATCGGTTGGTTGGCTCCACCTGTGCGTGTGTGAGTTGCGTGTGTGTGTGTGTTGCGTGTGTGTGTGTGTGTGTTGCGTGTGTGTGTGTGTATGTGTGCGTGTGTGTGTTTGTATGTGTGCGTGTGTGTACGTGCCAACGGTGACTCTTCCAGTTAACTGTGCATTGTTTGCTAACTGATGTAATATATTTGTACTTAATTGATGACACTTAATATTAAGTAGGCCAGCGTAGAGAGCGATTCTGAGTAGATTTTTGAAGAAGCGCTATATAATGTTTGGAATCAATCAAGCCATCATTCATTCATTCGTTCGTTCGTTCGTTCATTCATTCATTCATTCATTCGTTCGTTCGTTCGTTCATTCATTCATTCATTCATTCATTGAATGAATTTGCATTGCGCCTCATTAAAGGGACTACTCAAAGGCGCTCCCTACACCATAGCTGCATCAACTTGACTTTTGGAGTGATGAAGAAAGTTGATGCATACAACGCGAGCGCTGTTTCATTGCATTTACAGTAAACAGTCAGATCTCAGAAGTTCCACAATTCGTCTCAGCTTTCAATAAAGGTACCTACCTTTGTCTACCTTAGCTTCCAATAAAAGTACCCTACATATTGTCTACCCAAGCTTTTAAGAAAGCTACCCCTGCCTTTTCGTATCTAAGCTTTCAATAGAGAAACCCTACCTTTGCTTACCGGGCACCTCAGCTATCAATAAAGGTAGGCTACCCTACCTGTGCCACAGTGCCTACCTCAGTCAATAAAGGTATTCTACCTTTGCCGACCTCCCCTTTCATTAAAGATACCCTACTATTGCCTACCTGTTCAGGAACCGACGAATTCCATCCATGCGAATCCGGAGTTAACCGCTCTCTAAGTCTTCTCTCCACTCACCTGTAACTCCAGAAATGGATGATTCGTCACCGTGCGTTGCGCCCTGGAGAGGCGTTGGTGAAAGGACAACGACACAGGATGCAATAAGAACGGTGATGCGTCGATTTCTTGGAATGTACTTAATGAGATAATGGTTCGATAAGAGTTCCAAGTCTACAGGAGTTCGAGTCGATAGAATTGCAAGACAATAGGGTTCCAACTCGATAGAGTTCTGTGGTGGTTGATAAAGATGAGGATGTTGCTTTTTTGTTGTTTTTATTATGTGCTTTGGCCATTATTTTATCCACCATTCAGTTTGTTTTGACCATTATTTTATCCGCCATTCAGTTTGTCCTGAAGGCAAAACTGGCTGCGCAGTGCGCACACCAACAGAACTTTTGGCAAACACCTGCTTCAGTGATTCACTGTTGGTGTGGCGCAAAAGAATTAGGCCTATTATCCATCCCCACCTCCACCACCTTCTAATTTCACCCCAGTATACAGGCCCCTACTATGCGGGATTCGTCCCTTCAGGTGTGCCTATTGCTCCCTAATATGATATTTCCATAGTTCTTGATGAATGACTTACTATGTTAAATATCAGTTGTGTTATTAATACTGTTTCGTTTATGTTGTTTATTGTGGGAACAATAAATAATTTTGAATTTTTAATGTCTTGACACCAATTGTACCATGCCATATGTATATATATATATATATTTATGTATATATATATATGATTATTACTTGTTTAATCGTAATCGCAATTTCAGAATTTCTTATGAGCCACTGGAACGCCGACCGCAGGGCACCATCTTATTCATGAGCGCTGTGTCCATGCATGCAGACAGAGGGGACTGTCCTGTAAGAGTTGTACATGTACGAAGGAGATCGCAATCCGGTCACCAAGGGATCAGAGGTGACAGAGTAGTTGTTGGGGTGGGTAGCGTTTAGGTCGAGACTTGGAGGTGGTAGGATCATGCGAGTCGCATCAAGAGTTCCTCCAATAAAGAGGTGAGACTGGATTAGAATGGAAAACCGAAGAGTGATTAAATAATAGAGAAACTGAAGAAGGTGATGGTGGGTGACCGGCATGTATGAACGGAAAGGCCAAAATGGCATTCCTGTTATTATTATAGGCCAAGTTAGCAACTTCCGATATTATATTCACTTTGAAGATCTGTGTACTCTTGCGAGGCGCGGTCTTGTAGTGGGTATATGTTCGTTGTCTTGCAGCCAGAGGGTTGCAGGTTCGAATCCACTTCACGTCGCCGCGTAGGGACCTTGGTCAAGTCCTTCACTCGCAAATGCTCAGCGCTTCGGTGTGAAACTCCGATGCAGTGTCCGCGCTGTAGTCGGGAACGCCTTTGAGTTGTGAGCTTGAAGGGGCGCTATAGCAAGTGCACATACAAGCTCTAGATGTTCTGAGTCTACGATAACGCTATAACGATAAGGTGCCTGTGGTCGGTTTTTTTTAACCTTTCTGTAGTTTGCATAAGTGGTAGTCAGTCGCAACGCCAATAAGTAAACTTACTCTATATAATGCAGTTTTATCAATATCGCCTCCATCGTTCTTCAGTACTGAAGTCTACTGTTTATCTTGCGATGCAAAGCTGCTAAGCTGAGCCATGTACCGGGTCTTTAACAGCTCCAGTAGTTACTTCATCCAATCTCATTTACCCGTAATGCTGCTTGCAATGCCAGTAGGTACATGTATAGTTGTATACACCGTGCCGTTTATCCTGATTCCTTCCGCAAACGACTCGCTGCTTCGACCAAGACACGGGTCAATAAAACGAGCGACGCCGGTGTTCGTGGTCTTTGTTGGGAATACCGCTTCGTCACCGATGGGCGGAGCTCATTATGCATGAATTCATGAATTATTCATTACTCATAATGAGCTGGCTTGTGGTGGCGACACCCTGTATAGGTGTATCGATTAACTGTGATCATCATCATTATCATAATCAGTTGCTGACGTTGAACATTTTAGCGGCGATGGGTACGAAAAGGTGATGTTCATTGCCTGCGTTTATAATTTTGTCAAGCCCGGTGTTCCTCTCAGCGTTAGTCGAATTGGTTATTAATTTCCTTATCATTATCCATCCAGCGCAGTCTTTGTTCTCTAACCGAACCATATTCAACACAGCATCACGGCTGTGGGGTGGGGGGGGGGGGGTTGGGGGGTGGTAGTGAGCGGTGGTGTAGTGGGTATGTTCGTTGCCTTGCAGCCAGAGGGCTGCAGGTTCAAATCCACCTCAAGTCGCAACGTGCGGACCTTGGGCAAGTCCTTCACTCGCAATTGCTCAGCGCCTCGGCGTAAAACTCCGATGCAGTGTCCGCTCTGTAGTCGGGAGCGCCTCTGAGTAGTGAACTTGAAGGGACGCTATAACAAGTGCACATACGAACAAAAAAACGGTTGTGGAATGATCTAAAATTCGAATTCAGTTCATTTTCGGTTCCTCCACATCATTACCGATCACACACACCATCACCTTCCTCAGGCTCTTCTGTCCATCACACCTCGGGCTTTTCATTCGAAATTGAAGTCACACCTTTTCAAGAACTCTTATTCTGTTTCACCTGATCCCCCACCCTCCAATTCCCAACCCAGACGACACCCGCCTTAGTAGCTGTTCCGCCCTTCTGATCCTATGGTACCTCAACCATGGACTACTCTTACGGACAACCCTTTTTGACTCAACGCAGCGCTCGTGAATAAGCTGTAGCACCACGCTTAGCTTTCGAGTGGCGCTTTAGAAGTTTGAAGATTACGATTATACGATAGCAATTAAAATGATCGGTCATAATCATCATCATCATCATCATCATCATCATCATCATCATCATCATCATCATCATCATCATCATCATCATCATCATCATCATCATCATCATCATCATCATCATCATCATCATCATCATCATCATCATCATCATCATCATCATCATCATCATCATCATCATCATCATCATCATCATCATCATCATCATCATCATCATCATCATCATCATCATCATCATCATCATCATCATCATCATCATCATCATCATCATCATCATCATCATCATCATCATCATCATCATCATCATCATCATCATCATCATCATCATCATCATCATCATCATCATCATCATCATCATCATCATCATCATCATCATCATCATCATCATCATCATCATCATCATCATCATCATCATCATCATCATCATCATCATCATCATCATCATCATCATCATCATCATCATCATCATCATCATCATCATCATCATCATCATCATCATCATCATCATCATCATCATCATCATCATCATCATCATCATCATCATCATCATCATCATCATCATCATCATCATCATCATCATCATCATCATCATCATCATCATCATCATCATCATCATCATCATCATCATTAGAATTAGCCAAGAACCAGGAGATTTGTTTTTAGTCTCAACAACATTGATTACATGAGTAATTTTCACGACCTGTCGGCCCTTCCATACATAGTAGACAAGGCTTGGAATTCTAAAAGGGCTCTAGAAATCACTGCTAGAAGCAAATCATGTAACATTTGCTAACCGGTGTTTCTAGACTAATTTGACCCTGCTGAAAACGAAAATCGCTGTTAGCAAGCTGGATTTTTGGCCGTTCAATGGGAAAACAAGATGGCGGACAAAATGGCGGTCAGTTGCTTCAAATGGCGATAAGTAAAGTATTGTATGTGACAGGAACACGATTTTAGAATCTAAATTAAGATTATAGTGTGCAAGGAATACAATGGAATCGAATACACATATGTAGCACTGCAAGAAAATCAAAATGGCGGACAAAATGGCGGTTAGAATCTTAAAATGGCTGTAAGTGAAGTTATGTATGCAGTGGAATCATGATTTCAGGGTCTAAATCAACATTTTCGGGGTCAAGGAATGCAATGGAAGCAAGGTAACATATGTGGCATTGCACGGAAACCAAGATGGCGGACAAAATGGCGGACAAAATCTTAAAATGGCTATAAGTGAAGTTATGTATGCAATGGAATCATGATTTCAGGGTCTAAATCAACATTTTCGGGGTCAAGGAATGCAATGGAAGCAAGGTAACATATGTGGCATTGCACGGAAACCAAGATGGCGGACAAAATGGCGGACAACATCTTAAAATGGCTATAAGTGAAGTTATGTATGCAATGGAATCATGATTTCAGGGTCTAAATCAACCTTTTCGGGGTCAAGGAATGCAATGGAAGCAAGGTAACATATGTGGCATTGCACGGAAACCAAGATGGCGGACAAAATGGCGGACAAAATCTTAATATGGTCATAAATGAAGACATATATGCAACTAAATCATGATTTCAGGGTTTAATTCAATTCAATTCAATTCAATTCAATTCATTTATTGTAACCAACCATCAACATACACAATAGACATAGCATAACATGCTTCACATTATCGGATGGTAACAAGGAAGGCCCTAAGGGATGAATATCCCGCTAACAGGGACACCTAATTACATATGCAATTTTAACAGATGGCTAGACGGTTGACATAATGAATTGAACAATAGGCTAAAAGAACAGCATGAGATGACAATTAATGTAGTAAACTTAACTAAAGAACGCAAAACAAACACAACAAATAATAATAAAATAAAATCAGTGCCTACAAGGTTAAATATCTTTGCAGTCATTAACCAAGTAGTTGCGCAGTAATGTTTTTGCTCTTTGTAAACTGGAAGCTTGTTGAACATGACTAGGAAACGAGTTCCATATACCTGGTCCAGTATATTTAATATGGAATCTTCTTGAGTTTAAACGAGCGGATATGGCTCGATAATGAGAGGAGTTCCGGGTGGAATAGCAGTGAATTTCAGATCCTTTTTGGAAATACCCTGCAAAGTTAAGGGGAAGAAGATCATGGGTGAACCGATACATAAAGACTCCTATCTGGAAAGTCATTATTTGGTGAAACTTTAATAAATTAAATGATTGAAATAAAGGACTTGAGTGAATAAAAGGCTTAACTCCAGCTATGATACGTATTGCACGTTTTTGGAGAAGTACTAATTTATTGACCCTGGATTTATATGTAGATGCCCAAACTAAATTACAGTATGAGAGATAAGGATATATTAATGAGTAGTACAATTTAACACGGATAGTGGGGGGGAGTATATGGGAAGTTCGACGAAGGATACCAACACTTTTTGCAACCTTGGCAGAGATATATTTAATATGATCATTCCATGTGAGGTGTTGATCTATGTACACACCAAGAAATTTAGTGGAGCTAACCTGCGTTATGGAGGTATCATTGATAGACAGTTGCAATTCATTCTGGGGGCACATCTTTTTATTAGTTCGAAAGAGCAAAAAGTTAGTTTTATCAATGTTTAAGGAGAGTCTATTAGCAGAGAACCATTCGGCTATGAAGATAAGTTCATTGTTTACTGTTTGCATTAGACTCTGGTAGGATTTATGAGAGTAGAAGACATTTGTATCATCAGCAAACAAGATGAATGAAAGAGTAGGAGATATATTAGGCAAGTCATTAATGTATAGAAGAAAAAGCAAGGGTCCGAGATTAGAACCTTGGGGCACACCATATCTAACAACTCTAAAGTCTGAGAGAGCTCCATTGCAGGAAACACACTGGAGACGTCTTTCGAGATAACTGGTAAACCAAGCTAATTGGATGCCTCTGATGCCATAATTAGCTAATTTTTTTAATAGGATCTCATGATTCACAGTATCGAAGGCCTTTGCTAAATCGAAGAAGATACCAATAGAATATTCATTGTTTTCAAAGGCCTTAGAAATTTTATCATACATATTAATTAAAGGCATAAAAGTAGATCGACCAGATTGAAAGCCATATTGGTATGGAAAAATAATATGAGATTTTTCTACATATTTATTGAGCCTATCATGCATTATTTTTTCAAAATACTTGGCAAAAAAAGGAAGAAAATCAACATTTTCGAGGCCAAGGCATGTGATGAAACGAATGTGACATATATAGCACTGCCTGGAAACCAAAATGGCGAACAAAATGGCGGCAAGAATTTCAAAATGGATGTTAGTAAAGTCATGCATGCAATGGGAACTTGATTCAAATTTTGCCAGGTCTTTGCAAGATGGTATCTGAAACCTGCGCAGTTGAATTTATCTACAATGCTCCCTTATTTGACCAGATATGATCATTCAAATTATCGCAATGCCTTCAGCAAGTCTTAAACCAAGGAGTGTTCTTCAAAAGAACACTGAAAAAATTATAAAGGAAGATTGGTATATCATGCAGTGCCCTATTCGATCGTATCAAGCTGACTGTCCATGGATCTGGAAAAACGATTGTGCCATGGACTTTTCTCAAAACCAATGGGATTGGATTCTCTCTGCAAAAGTAACTTGTCCAGTCCGCATTTCTATAGCAGAGTCATTGCATTTGTTTATTTACAATATTTTACGTAGTGCCTCTTCAAGGTGGGCTGTCCGGAATCGCTCCCGACTTAACTACAACTAAATATATAGGACAGTTTTTAGATTCTTACGGAACAGAGTGGAGTGACCCATGGGCATGCAATAAGCGCTGTGAAAAGGGGTTGGCCCTTCCCATTCCAGATTTTAGTACCAGCTACAGAGAATGAAAGGTGATGTCGAATAGCAGACCGCGAGTGAACCAGCTCAGCTTGGTCCGCCAACCGAAGAGTAGATCGACGCTGGACATCCGATGTTGAAAAACAAGAGTTCTTTCAGACATAATGTGGCTAGTCCATCAAGGCACTACCTAAGCAACACAGACCCTGCAGGCAATCCGCTGCGGGAAAGGGGGCCAATGCAAGACATCCCGCATATTGTATGAGACATGACCAAATATTGTGATATGCCCATAAGTCGCGACGCAGTTCATCCAACCTGTTGCAGACAAATTATTGATGGACAAGCAATGGTTCGAGCAATAGGGAACCTACAAACGCGAAGACATTTGGTTACCTGACAGATACAGTGGATACCTGTGTACAGGTGGCCTACTTTAGATTGGCTACAAGAGGGTTAATAATTATT
>OX457042.1:3261549-3271549 GCA_949752735.1 Lumbricus terrestris | reverse complement strand
GCGGACGTGACGTCATCTCGACTTGTGGTGACGTCATCGGTTCCCTTAACTTCTTGCGTTGTCTCGCTGACGCCGCCTCCACTGGCTTCCACGCTGACCATCTCTTCAGTTGTCGCTTCGGTCTTCTTTAGCTTTATCTCCATCTCTTCTTCCCTATTCTTATCCTCTTTTCCATTGCGAACACTCTCCCCATTCTTATCCTCTTCATCTCTCGCCATTCTGTGCATAGTATCGATCCCTGTATCGTCGTCGTCGTTGTCGTCGTCATCACTCGCTGGATGTTTGTCGTCTTTAAGAAAAGCGTCGAGCGAAGACAGTTCGTCTTTCTTTATCACCTCGTAGACCTCCAGAGCGGGTGAGGGATTCTCGAAGAACGGCTCGTAGGTGTTGTTCAGCTTAACGTAGTCCCACGCATCGCCTCTTCGAATCAGCTTATAGATCTCGAGGATCCTCGGTCCGTACGTGTCAGCCTCCTTCAACACTCGCTTCAGCAGATCCCTCTCGACCTTCTTCGCCGACTTGTAGACCCCGATCTCCTTGTTTGAGACGTTCTTCGATTCCGCGCAGAGGTCGAGGATGTGTATCTCGACGTTGTCCGTTGCGATCATCTTGTCCTTAAGGACGTCCGGGAGTCTGTTGAGCAGAGACTGGAGGACGCTGTGGCTCTCCGTCATCGCCACGGAGTCATCGGCGCTTCGGATCTTTCTCCTGCGATCCCTCATCGCTTCCTCCTCAACTCCTTCGGATTCCTGCAATTCTTCGCTCCCATCAGCTTTCGTTTCCTTTGCCGGAGTGGTGGAACCATGTCTGGTCTTCTCTGCAGATTCAGTTGGTTGTTTTTCCACTTCTGCTTCGCTGAGGAAGAGGTCGATCTCCAACTCCTCCCTCTTCCACGTCTCGTACTCCGACAGCAGAGGAGAAGCTGTGTGGAAGAAGTTCATGAATCTCGGATTGTCTCTCTCCCACGACTCGCCGTTTCTCAACGCTTTGTACCTGGCGACCAGAGCCCCACCTTCCGATCCAGCTTCCTCCACCAACGCTCTAAGGACCCATCTCTCGTCCAGTCTCCTCTCGATGCACAGTTCCCGTATCCTGTCCAAAGCGACTCGGTCTCGGAAGTGCGTCGCCTCCTCTAGAAAAGCGAGCTCGTAGCTGTTAGTCTTCGCGATGGCAAGTCGCAGCTTGTGAGGCAATCTCTTGTATAATCCGGTCCAAGTATCGTTGTCGTTGGTGCTAATCTTTAACTTTCCTTGAAGACGTTGTGTTCTTGTTTTCTTTGCGGCGCTGAGGGCAACATCGATGGATGTTGCGTCGGTGCTGCGATGAGCCAGCTTTCCTAGCATCTGGAAGTGCTTAGGGATGGTTCTGAAGGTCGTTCTGTGACTCGGAACGGTGGAACAGTCCGACGTGGCATTCCAGGCAGAATTGGAGATTGGGGAAAGACTGTCAAGACCTTTTCCAGTCTCTTGTGATTCCACATCGTTGGAGAGGGCACGGTCGGAGACGGGAATTGCGCCTTTCGGTGATTTTTCATCTGGGAGACTATGAGGAGGGGGATTTTGATGAGGGAGATTTTTGTGATATGAGAGATTTTGAGGAGCTGGGAGGTTCTGATCGGGGAGATTTTGAACTGGGGTTTTCTTATGTGGGAGCTTTTGATGTGGGAGATTTTGATCTGAGAGGTTCTGACCTAGGTTGTTTTGATCTGGGAGTTCTCGAAGCGACAGCGTTTGATCTGGGAGAGTTTGATCTTGGAGGTTTCGATCAGGAAGGTTTTGATCTATGAGGTTTTGATCTGAGAGGTTTTGATCAGGAAGGTTTTGATCTATGAGGTTTTGATCCGAGAGGTTTTGATCTGGGAGATTTTGATCTATGAGGTTTTGATCTTGGAGGTTTCGATCTAGGAGGTTTTGACCTGGAAGGTTTTGATCTGGGGGTTTTTGATCTGGGAGGTTGTGATCTGGGTTACTGCTTCTAGTCTCCGGGTCAAGGAAGGCAACAGGATGAGGGGAATTGATTGCGAGATTTTCGTTTGATTTTGACGTCTTTCCAATCGCTCTACTTTCCTGATCACCGCAGACGAGATCAACAACAACAACGATGCAAAGAAGGATTACGAAGGAATCCATTTAGAAAGCGGGACGATCCCTTGATGAGAAATTCTCATATTATCATTAAAAGCGTTTTCCAACACGAGGAACACTTTCGCTGCTGCGATTCAAAACGGATGATGACGAGAGGCCAAAGGTTTCTGACTGAAAATTGGACGAAACAACAGTTTTATACTTTTATTTATTTAATGGAAAGAATGTGACCAAGAAGAAAAATGGTTGCGGCTTAACCAATATTTTTGATGCCGAGTGCTGTAAAATCATCCTGCGTGTTTCATGTGTATTGTCCAAATGACTATAGGTGAAGTCCAGTCCATTTCTCAGATGACCAAGCAGTGGAGAGTGGACAGAGAGAGACTATGGGCGCACGCACATTGGGACAAGAGGGGCCTCAGAGGGCACTGGCCCTTTCTGGAAATTGACATCCATCCTTTTCTACTATAAGCTTACATTCTGGCTATTAAAAAAAGTATTCGCACTAAAGTACCAAGTTCCCTCTATCCTCAAATTGCTTTAAATCTTTTTAAATTGCTTACTGGCTATAGACCTACACCTCTGCTCCCTCACCCGTCGGTTTCCAACCAGACGTCCCCCAAATAACTCTGCATGTATAGTAGGGTGGTCGTTAAAAATGAAAGCTTGAATTGACTGTTCTCCAAGGCGCCGTTTGGTTCCATTCTCCCCAGAAACATCACACAAAAAGTTGTAAGAGAAAATATTAATATTTAGGACTAGCACAACGCCATCAAAGTTTTACACTTATGATAGCAAGTCTTCTAATGCTCAAAAGTAGCTATATGGTTGTAATCAACCAGGAATCTTCAAACCAGGAATCAATTCAGCTACTTGTAGTTGGTTCACACTTCAACATAATGATTCTGCTTTTATCGTAATCGTAATCATGAATTTATATAGCGCCACTTCAAGAGAAATTCCTCAAAGGCTAGAAAACCTGTATAACACACCGCATCACAGATAACATCTAGCATGTCTTATGTCTTTACAAATACTAGGCCTACCTGTTTTACCTTGTTGTCTTGATTGATAATAATAGCCTATAGATTGTTCACAGACTATTACAGTAAGGGAACATTAATAGTACATGCATATAATAGGGATAAATATAAACATTTTGTGATTTCATCTGTGTCCTACGTAATTAATTTATTCTGCAAAATCACCAATATTCTTAATTCTCAGAAATAATTTTTGTCTACCGGCATTGTTCATGGGGTTACAGGGTACAGGGAACTGTTGCAATATTAAAAAGTACCAACCCATTTTAGATGCAAAATTTTTATCTCAGATTTAGGCTAATATGTGTTCAACCTTAGGCATTATTACCCTGTCTCACAATTCAAATTGCATTTGGTCTTTGCATGGGTTTGAGCTATGGTGTAGTTTTCACGATACACTTCCCTCAAAGTGAAATCTCTGACATGTTGCCCAAAGAAGGTGTTCATCTGCCCCCAAGAGTGTAGCGATGGGTGTCTTCTTGTGGATGCTATACTTATTCCCTTGGATAGGTTAGTCGTCCGAGATGTCCTTTTGGCCACTGTAATTTCAGCTGGATCGCATTGCTGAGCATGATGTAGAGATTTTGAGTTGCACATAGCTTACGTGTTTGACACCATCGCCTTTCATGCTAATTTATTATAGGTAGTTAATTTACAAAAGCTAATAAAGGCAGTGTAATTTGTGTCCACTCTTGACAGCACTTTCTGTGTCAATTGTTTTACTCTGTGTTCATTCTTTCAACTCTAAAAGTGAACTTTTAATGGGATAAATTCTATATTATTATATAGACAACAATGTGAGTTAATGTAGGCTTCACCAGGTACTCAATTATGATGCTCTCTTTAGAAGTTGTTTAAAAGCTGCTCTTTGACTCCTTTGTGGTAATAAGTAATTTCATAGTTCTATAAAAAATTATGGTCTCAATAATTTCAACATCTATTTGAATTCATTTGTTTACAGCAGCTCTTGATAAATTTTATCTGTGATGCTCTGTGTCATTCTGCTTTGATTGCCACAATAAACGAAAATATCATCAGTATTTTTCTGTAGCTCAACTATTATTGAGGTCCCTGTCCGTGTTATATCATAATTTGTGTTGAAGCTAAGCATGTAATAAAGAACCTTTAGTGTAACAAAGATTTCTGTAGATAGAAATAAGGTCTATCAAAAGAACATAGCAATGTGTTGGCTTACTAGTATAGGTTTATGGTCATCGATCTCAAGGACTCACGCGTTAAATGCTATTGCGATAGTCAATTGTGCATAAAAATAGATAATGAACCATTATCATCATTGTAGAAGTTAGGCATACTTTGTTAGTTGTGCTTGGGTAAAAGAATGTAGTATTTCTGCTAAAACTAGCCATAGGTCCAAAAATTTGACTAAATTATCCATATACTCAAAAGTCAAAAATCCAAAACTTCAAGCACGTTGTGCTAGTCCTAAATATTTCTCAATCGGGATAATTTTGGGGCTACATAGGTCTTTTACCAAGTGGCACCAAATGGTGGGTTGGAGAAAGAATAAAACTGAAGTTGAAAATTTGCCATTGTAGATGCGACCACCCTAATGTATAGCCTACAATCGTGATTCCAGTAGCGGGGACCATGCGTGTCGGTTAGGGTCAGGTTAGGCGTCGTCTATGCTTCGGTCTCCGATACTGCAATTACGCCGTACAAGTGTACTGCAGTTTCATTCGAGGCGAACAGCGATAGATATAGATAACACAGTTACTGTAGTCTTTCAATAGTATTATTATTAGCCTACATGTATGTCTATTATGACTTGTATAGATGCTAAACGTGTCTGTCGTGGTATTAAACGAAGTGTATCTTACCTTCATCAAACTGCAAAGCGTTCTTTGTTTTGAAATTAAAACACACGTCATAACAAACCATGACGTCATAACTATTGCGCTTACGCATCAGTCAAACTTACTCCCTTTCGTCTGGTGCCCTGATCGTCAATGACTGAGTCCAAATTTCTTTAGCGCTACTCTAAAGGGCAAGCGCAGAGCAGCAGGTTAAGCACGGGCGCTGCGTTGAGCTGTTCAGAGCCATCTGGTGAAGGTCCGAGTAGGTCACTGAGGAGACCTCATGAGACTGTGAGCAGACCAGTTACCAAGTATGGCTTCCGTGGAGATTCGGAAGGATTAAGGTAGGATGGTGTCCAGCTTGTGTTCGATGCAAGAGACGGGTAACAAACCGATTATAATAATCGAATATTCAAAGAGCTAATAATTATTCTAATCCAGTGGTTCCCAACCTTCTTTGACTTGTGACCCACTTTTTCTTAGTTGAAGGACATTAGGGGGCCACGAGGTTAAAGTTGTATTAACTAAGCATATAAAATTGTTATAATTGATTCAAAATAAAATGTTTGATGTTATTTGTCGACGTTAAAATAAAATAATTTTCAATGGAAAATTGTTATGTGTTCTATTCCTGTCCAAATTGTTACTTTTTTCATATACTTTTGATAATTCTCTGAGGGATGAGGGTAATTTTCTGAGGCCTGGCGGGCCATTTTCTGAGGCCTGGCGGGCCACTTTTGGCCCGCGAGCCACGGGTTGGGAACCGCTGTTTTAATCCTTATCGAAATGCTACACGATATTTTACTCATTGCAATTTTAACCGTGTAGCAAAATAATTTCAGCAGATTAGTCAAATTCTAATAGATTGGCAATTTAGCTGATCAATTAGACAAACAACTTTTAGTCTAGTCATAAACAATTAATTTCAAGTTTAAAAAATTCTGATTCTAATCTCTTGCGTTGGAATAAAATAACAGCGACTGTAAGAGAGAAGTCTGTTCTGTATAATTATTATGGACATATTAGACTTAAACATATTATATAAGTCAATAGAAACAAGGAAATATTTTATGAAAAAACACATAGCATGATCACACTTAAAATGGAATCTGACAACAAAATAGCAGACATCTTTACACGCAGCATTAATCAAGCAATGCATGTGTGTGTGTGTGTGTGTGTGTGTGTGTGTGTGTGTGTGTGTGTGTGTGTGTGTGTGTGTGTGTGTGTGTGTGTGTGTGTGTGTGTGTGTGTGTGTGTGTGTGTGTGTGTGTGTGTGTGTGTGTGTGTGTGTGTGTGTGTGTGTGTGTGTGTGTGTGTGTGTGTGTGTGTGTGTGTGTGAATAAATTATGTTGACAATAATTGGGATCTGTTCAACAAATCAGAGAAAAAGCTACAAGCTAACAAAAATAATACAAAGATCTGTTGCATGTCCGGCATATTTTATGCGGCTTGCAGAAAACTGTTTCACAATCGTCGAATGGAGTCGATGACTTCTCAAAGACACGAAGCTGAATGATGTTCGTCTGTAGATGATGTTTAGGAAGCAGGAGTCGATCTGTTTGAGTGCAAACATTCCTAGGACACCAGATAGAGAAATGAAAAACGTTCTTATGAACATTGAAAGAGATCCATTAAATGCATAACATTTAATGATATCCAACACTGTTCTATGGTTCACCCGCGGCAATCGCTGATCCGTAAGTCGACCTGGTTGTTCTATGCCGGTCGTGAGGTCTTCTATGGTCCATTACGAAAGCATTGCCATGGAATTAGACTCAGCAGCCTCGATTACATTACTTTGAATAACAACTTTTGATTTGAAATCCAGATCATCTCTGTCTGTCTTCGTCTCTGTCTATCCGTCTGTCTGTATGTCTTGTCTCTTTCTGTCCATCTCTGATGGCCTCTGTCTATTTGTCTATCTATCTCTCAATCTCTCTCCCCCTATCCATCTATATCTCTCTCTGTCTATGTACCTGTCTCTCTCTGTCTCTTCCTCTCTGTGTCTCTATGCCTCTCTGTGTCTCCTTCTGTATCCCTCTCTATTTCCTCGATTCCATTCGTTTCAATAATCGTTTCATTGTGTTGGAAGAACCTTCGACGAGTCTGTGTTGCAGTGGCGCAATATAAACGTTCATTCATCATCAGAATTGTGACGATATAGACGACATCTCTGGTCGCCATAGAAGTCATTTGTTTTATGCAGTTAACGTCAAGTCTTTTGCTACACTAAAGAACCATACTTCATTGCAACGTGAAATCTGCTGTGTACAGAATTAATAATAATAATAATAATAATAATAATAATAATAATAATAATAATAATAATAATAATAATAATAATAATAATAAATAAAAAATAAAAAATAAATAAATAATAAATCAAAAAAAAAACGCTCTCTTAATCCTCAGATGCTCGCTTGGCTCGCCTAGGCTGATGCACCTATTAAGATGCACCCCTTGTCACGACCACCCTCGATTGCAGGATTACGATGAGCTGCTAAGGGGAGGTCCTGAACGGATATTTAACATTACTTTGACCGACGACCAATGGATGCAGGCCTCCCTTCCAATCAGATTAGGGGGACTGGGAGTTAGGAGGGTGTCTTCGTTGGCACTTCCAGCCTTTTTGGCTTCTGCCGCTGGCACCCTCTCCATCCAGTCTCTTATCTTGGGAGCGGCCTGGAACTTTAACGACGATTCATCCGATTCCGCGCGGTCCGACTGGATGCGAATTACTGAGACTGGAGATCCAACGGAGTTTCCAGGTCACAAGCAGTCACTGCTGGACAAGCCGCTGCTGCTTAATACCGTGCTTTCCATCGAGTCAAGGCTTCAAGACACATACGATCGGGCACGTCTAAAGGCCTCAATGGCACCACACGCTTCCGACTGGCTATACGCCCTTCCACTTACCGCGTTCGACCTCAGATTAAACGACGAGGCTGTGCGAGTTGCGATAGGCCTCCGACTTGGCGCGGCCATATGTGAGCCGCACACGTGTGTTTGTGGCGCTCCTGTATCAGCAAGGGGTTCACATGGTCTCTCATGCTCCCTTGGATTCGGTCGACAGGCAAGGCATAGCACCATCAACGACCTTGTCTACCGAAGTATAAATAGAGCTGGCACTCCGGCAATCAAGGAGCCGTCGGGCCTTACGAGGTTGGACGGGAAACGACCGGACGGCCAGACCCTAATACCCTGGAGTCACGGGAGAGCGCTGATTTGGGATGCGACCGTTGTTGACACGGTGGCTGCTATACCCCGCAGTCGATCGAGTCGTGGGCTACGATCGACTTGGCTCGTGCGACGATCGACTCGATCGACTTCGTCGACTCGCCGACCTTTCTACGACTCGATCGACTTGGCTCGGCCGACGATCGACTCGATCGACTTCGTCGACTCGCCGACCTTTCTACGACTCGATCGACTTGGCTCGGCCGACGATCGACTCGATCGACTTCGTCGACTCGCCGACCTTTCTACGACTCGATCGACTTGGCTCGGCCGACGATCGACTCGATCGACTTCGTCGACTCGCCGACCTTTCTACGACTCGATCGACTTGGCTGGCCGACGATCGACTCGATCGACGTCGCGTCGACTTGACCTACATGTAGTTTTGTCTATTGCTCACCATCTGCAGTTACATGATCTTAAATGCAATTATACGATAGTAGATCTGTGTCATAAATCTGTGTGACGCAACAATATGCCTAATTTCGTATTCTCAGCGAATTTATAGATTTGCACTGTAATCGTAGTGACGTCACAATAGGCCTCGTTTTAGATTATGTAAATGAATCTCAATAATTATTACGGTAGATCTGTGCAATAATTGAAGTTAGTCACAACAGGCCTAGTTTATACACTCAAAATATACTTCTATATTAACAGTTCATTATCCTAATCGAGGTTAGCCACAATAGGACTATTTCATTCTCAAAATGAACTTCTTTAATAGTAGGTCTGTATCATGATCTAGGTGACGTCACAATGGGCCTAGTTTTATATTCTCATACTGAACGTATAATAGTAGATTTGTATAATAATCGGAGCGATGTTGCATTTAAACAGCCCCAGTTTTGTATTATGAAAATAAAATAATATGACAGCAGATCTGTATCATAATCGAAATGACGCCACAATTATAGAATATAGACCTAATTTCGTTTTTTCCACTGAACTTATTTAATAGTAGAATTGTATTATAATAGAAGTGACGTGACTGACGTCATAAAAGGCCCCGTTTTATATTCGCAAAACGAACATAATATACTGGTAGATCTGTATAATAATCGACGTGACGTCACACTAGACCTTGTTTATATTCTCAAAATGCACTTCCATAATAGGTCTGGTACATTTGCATCATAATCAATGTGACGTCACAATTGGCGCTGTTTTTTTAATTCTTGATGTGAGCTTAATTATAATATAATAGCAAAATTGCTTCATAATCAGAGTGACGTTACAATAGGCATAGGCATAGACCTAGTTCTGTATTATCAATATTAATGAAATAATATGACGGCAGATCTGTGTCCTGATCGAAGTGACGTCACAATAGGCTCAATTTCGTTTTCTCAGTGAACTTATTTAATTGTAGAATTGTATCATAATCGAAGTGACGTCATAAAGGTATCCTTATATATTTTCAAAATTAACATCTACATGACTTGCATATACAGGCATATAATAGTAGATCTGTATCATGCTCATTCAGGAGCGGATCCAAGGAAGGGGCCAATCCGGCCATGCCCACCCCATTCAGAGATTCGCATATGACGTGGTCCCTCCCTCCATCAGGTTTCAAGAATTAAGCTGTAAATCAGCGCAACGGGAACAGGAAGGTGAGAAAGAAAGTAGGCCTAGCACATGACTAAAAAAGTCATCAGATTTTAAAAAACCGGAGTCGCCACGGGTTTTTAGAAGTTTTTTGAGCGAAAGACTAAAAAAAGATTCTTTCGGCGTTAGACCAAGAAAAAAAAATTCGGTTCAAGACCACAAATTTTGTCCACCCCTTCCAAAATTTCTGTTTTCGCTCCTGTATTCG
>OX457042.1:3246549-3256549 GCA_949752735.1 Lumbricus terrestris | reverse complement strand
TCCTCTTTCTTCCTCACGTCGTACAGAGCAAGAACTTCACTCGAGATGCTCGGTGCACTCGCGTAGCCCTGTAGAAGTTTCTCCTCGACTTCGTCCGTCTTCAGAATCTGGGTGTTCACCACATCCGGTAGTTCATCCATTAGCAGCTCTCTGACGCATCGACTCGTGGAGTTCTGAGATGCTATCTCCGTCTGAGGCTCCGTTGGTTTCTCCTCGCCGACTGGTTTCTCTTCGAAGACTGGTTCCTCTTCGTTCGCTGGTTTCTCTTCGCTGGCTGGTTTCTCTTCGTTGGCTGGTTTCTGAGGATTCTGATATTCATCCTTTGCGTTCATCTTTTTCTCGTATTCCTCCTCGTCCGCGTACGTCAGCGTTCCTGCAAGATAAGGATCCACCTCCAACTCGCTCTTCTCGATAGCATTAAACTCGTTCAGCTGCTCGGAAGGCCTGCTGAAGAACTCACTAAAAACCGGGTCGACCTTTGTGTAGTTCCACGCTTCACCGCTTCTCAGAGTCTTGTACTTCGCGATGAGATCTGCGGCTTCGTTCTGCTTCGGCATTGCCTCGACGAGCTTCTTTAGGACCCATCTTTCTTCTCTCTGCGCATCCTTGTATTCCTCTTTAAGCTTGTCTATTAATGTCCTCTTGCCGTCGCTTTTCGTCGCCAGGTTCGTTAGTAGCTTCTCCTCTAACGAGTTCGTTTCGATCATCGCCGATTTCAACTTATCTGGAATGAGTTTCATCTCAGCGCTCCATTTGGTCCGACTGTCGAAAAACTCACGGAACTCGTTTGACCCAGGTTCGCTCCTCCTTCCTCTCCACCGGGCAAGCTTGGCTCTCGAGTATCCCTTGTGCTTCCGTGCATGATTTACAAAGGTCATTCTTCCTGTGGGATCGTGCAAAGTCGTCGCTCCGTGGATAATTCGCAAGAATCTTGCCGAGATGTTGTCATGAGATTGTTTCGGCAACATGTTCATCTTCTTACCCGATGTTCCTGAATTTACTACAGACCGATTCTTCATTTTCCGTGACGAACTTTCCATGACATTCCCATGCTTCAAGACTCGTGAAGGACTTCCCAACGTTTCCAGAACATCTGCATTTTCGGAGCGCGAGAGACCTAGGTGGCTGTTGTGACCTTTTACCCTTGGGAGCAGCGGTTGACCTGGATGGATGGTGATCCTGGATGCGTCGAAATCAACGCGCGGTGGAGACATGGAGTCAATGACCTCCACGATGACATCCACATTCCCTTTAGCAGCCACTCCACGACCTGGATCAGCGGAGACTCGACCAAGGACGATGCAGAGACAAATCGCGAGCAACTCCATCTGCAATGAATGATCACTATTGAAATCCTTCAACATGTGGAATGAACATCGAACAAAGGTTACTTTGGTCGCATATAATGCGGACTGTCCCAGCTTCCTCTAAGCTTCCGCTTAGAGTTGACCAATGTTTTATCTATAGGTCCCTACTTCGTGGGGGGGGGGTAGGTTTCTGAGGGGTACGACGGCCATTTAGGAAGGACGGCAACCACCGTCGAACCCAGACACGTTCGACACCCTTTGGCCGGACAGCTTTTCTGCCAAGAATGTTTTTTAGTATTTCTCCCCAAAATTCCGAAACCATACCAATTCTGGTACTTTAGAATCGGATGACCTTTTTAGCATTTATTTAGCATTTGCCTTTTTTGGTCGCATCGATGCTATGCTGTATTTTCGCGGAAATATATAACATACCAAAAATTTCCTTTGGGGGGGGGGGGGAGAATGTTACGTGTAGTATTTTTTCTGGGTGGGAAAATCGTACATAGGCTAATTATTTACATGTCAACAGCAACTCAAGATTCGTTTCTGGGTGAATGTCATTCCTTGGGGGAAACTCCCCCCTCTAGAGACACCCAGATTAAACACTGGTTAATGGCGGTTTCAAGACTTCTGTAATTGTAACTCTTTTTAATACGTTTTCAATGTATTTTAGGCTTTTAGCACACGCTGGTCATTGAAGTGTTAATTGATATGCGGTCATTCGCTGCTAAAGACCAATTTGCAAAGTATAACTTGAGAGCCCCGCTGGCCTTCCCGGGGACCATGGGACCCATCAACATCGGTGGAATGGAGCGTGTTAAGGTCTTTTCTGGAGTGCCTTCCGACACAAATCACCGGGGACCGTAAAGAGATTAGCCACCTTTTTCAACCGTTTGCACTCTACATCAGCGATTCAACTCCGTTGCCTGTAGGAACATCTTCGAAAACATCCAGAGCTTTCGAGAATTGATTGTCTTTTCCTGGACATTGCCTTAATTGCCTAATAGAACTGACTGGGAAACTGTCGGATAATTGTGGTAAAATTTATTATAGGAACAGTAGTAATAATAATAACAATAATAATGTCGCAATAATAATGTCACAATAATAATGCCACAATAATAATGCCGCAATAATAATGCCGTGACTTTTGAGGGCACTTTCGCCGATCAAGAAACAGAAGATGAGTAGGGTATTCCATACTTTTGATTTTAGGCATAAACTTTAAAGCAATAGTAAAGTAAGCCCTTAATTGACGGATGCTGTATACCTCGGGTCAATAAATAAATAAATAAATAAATAAATAAATAAATAAATGATAAAAATAATGACAGTAATGTCCGAATAAGGCCATTTTCGACTGTTTTTATAGCTGTAGTTTATATTGAAGTCCCTGAGGAGATCCTATATTCCCCTGAGCAACTTAAATAATAATAATAGCAATAAGGCATAGCTATAGTATCGGGGACCGACGTGTCGGTTAGGGTCTGGTTTGGCGTCGTGAAGGTCGGTTAGGTCAGATTCAGCGTGGTGACGGTCGGTTAGGGTTAGGCTTATGGTTAGTGCCGTCATTCGGTCCCCGATACTATAGTTACGCCAACAATAATAACAACAATAACAATGACAACGATAGCATACTGAGTACAGTAAACTTAAATGGGCGCTATAAAAAATACCCGAAATGAATGAGTGAATACTATTATATTAATTTGGAAATACATACATAGCTCTTTCCGGCTTGGCAGATCATAATAACGTGTAAGAACGGAAAAATGTAAATATGAGTCCTTTTGAAAACTCTCTTCAGTCCTCAATCTTCCGCTATAAACGCAAGCTTACGAATCATTTACACGACACGAGGTCGGGACTATAACTCGGTAAACAAACGAAAACTGGCCGACTACTCGTCATCTGCTATAATACAAGACCAACGATTCTACGTCATCACTCGACTGTTCCTCGTGTAACCATAGCAACGCAGGTCTCACTTGTGACGTAGGTCCCACTGTGGCGTCGGAGGGTGTATTGTGACGTCACAATCGCTATGGTGATGTGTAACGATAGTGGCCTAGTAGTTCCTAGAGAATTTCAATCTAACAATGTAAGCACTCGTTTATTCATTCATGCATTTGTATAGCGCTCCTTCCTTGATCACTCCGCCATGTTTACTTCTAGAAAACATGGCGGAGTGATACCTATAGATGTAATATTAGACCTGCGCAAAGGCGGTCCAGAAAATGTACGAATATGACTTTAATTTAGTCATCATTCATTCAAGTATTGTATTGTATCTATGAATTCAGAAAGCGTCTCAGTGTGTACAGAAACATGGTGATCACGTCTGTCACGCGAGAGTAGGGCTGTAGTCGGCAACCGGATGAGATCACAAAGATACTTGGGCCATACAAGCCATAAAGTAAGACCGTATGCACATGTTTCAAGTGCAGTGTTTACGTTGCACCTCTTCAAGAAAACTACTCAGAGGTGCTCCAGACTTTAGCACGTTCAAAAGAAACAATTCTCAAGTGATTGACGATGGGTATATATACCACTTTATAATCCGATTTATTATGAGGCAGTTAATAGACACTACAGGATTTTGGGTTATCGAAGTCCATATGAAACTATAATTACAGAAAAAGACACAGATGACTGTACAATAATAATTATTGTCGTTAAGTCTGGCAAAGACGGGTGTTGTTTCACATGCATACAATCATGTTGTGATTTTTAGACGTCGAGAATTCGTCTTCGTAATGACATCGTGTCTATAATTGTCATCTTTTAATGACGAACTCAGACTGAAGAAACCATTCGGCCTGAATGCAAATGTTCCTAGAAAAACATAATGAAACGAAGCATTCTGTTATTAACATTGAAACAGAATGATGCGATGAAGAAGAAGAAGATTGCGAAGACCATTGAGAAGAAGAATATGAAGAAGAAGAAGAAGAAGAAGAAGAAGAAGAAGAAGAAGAAGAAGATCGAGAAGAAGAGGACGACGAAAACAACAAGAACAATAGATAGAACATGAACAAGAAGCAAAACGAGAAGAACCAAAGTAGAGGAAGAAGACTGTCGGCCACCCCGCTTCACCTCTCTCTCTCTCTCTCTGCCTCTCTCTCTCTCTGCCTCTCTTTCTGCCTCCCTCTGTCTCTCTCTGTCTCTCTCTCTGCCTCTCTCTCTGCCTCCCTCTATCTCTCTCCCCTCTCTCTGTCTCTCTCTCTGTGTCTATCTCTGTCTATCTCTGTCTCTCTCTGTCTCTCTGTCTCTGTCTCTGTCTCTCTGTCTCTGCCTATCTCTGTATGTCTCTCTTTGTCTCTCTCTGTCTCTCTGTCTCTCTGTCTCTCTGTCTCTGTCTGTTTGTCTGACTCTCTCTGTCTTTCTGTCAGAGAGTCCCTCTCTTTGTCTATGTCTCTGTCTCTGTCTCTGTCTCTGTCTCTGTCTCTGTCTCTGTCTCTGTCTCTGTCTCTGTCTCTGTCTCTGTCTCTGTCTCTGTCTCTCTCTCTCTCTCTCTCTCTCTCTCTCTCTCTCTCTCTCTCTCTCTCTCTCTCTCTCTCTCTCTCTCTCTCTCTCTCTCTCTCTCTCTCTCTCTCTCTCTCTCTCTCTCTCTCTCTCTCTCTCTCTCTCTCTCTCTCTCTCTCTCTCTCTCTCTCTCTCTCTCTCTCTCTCTCTCTCTCTCTCTCTCATAGTAACATCTTCTCGCCCACATTGTGAGGAGGAGGTAACTGTACTCGTTATATATCTGAATTGACGAGAGGTCGTTTGTGCAGATAACCTCGACATCAATTTATGCGTTTGTTATTTTGAACCTGCGACCACCTCGTGTTGACGGTTCATCAATCTGACCAGCAGACCATAGTGTGGAGAAAGATTGTTAATAATATTATCCCAGCGCTTGACCAAAAGACATTCAAGTCCATTGATCAGTTCGTCGAGTCCAATAAAGTCTTATCTAAAGTACCCACATGCCCACATGCTGACGTTTAATCATCATTCTCTCTGCTGAATATAGTGACTAGAACTCTTGTCATGACCGCAAGTTGCCACTTAGGCGATATCAGAAGTTTCTCTACAGAAATGAATGCGTTCTGTAAATGCAATGACTTTCGATGACTCGTATAAATAGAAGCAAGCTGGCAAGTCCGTAAATAAATAATTAATTAAATCAATCAATCAACCAATCATACACTGATCCAATAATCCGGATTATATGACGAGATCAAATTGAGTAAATAAATATTACAGGGTCAAGAAAAGCTAGTAGGCTAGATCAATATATCGATACGACTCTATAAGAAAAGGAAAGTTGTAGCTATAGAGTGATGGGTCAAATGATGAGAAGTGGAAGGAACCCATGTCTATTGTCTAGATGAGTGAGGCCCATTTCTTGACGCGGTCGAAGCAACAACCATAGAGGACTTTCGTAAAGGAAAAAGCGTTCCAACGCAGATTCTTTAGAGTATAACGTGAGGAAGAAGAAGAAGCAGAGAGAGGGAGACAGACAGACAGACAGATAGACAGACAGACAGACAGCCAGAGAGTCAGAGAGACACACACACAGAGGTAGAAGACAAATAGACAAACTGTCTATAGACAGACAAACATACAGACATACAGATAGAAGACAGACAGACTGTCTAGACAGACAAACGGACAGACAGACAGACAGGCAGGCAGACAGAAAAGTTAACAGATTACTTTTAAATTTACTAGTTAAAGAGAATGTCCGGCCATCACGAGAGCCGGACTATTATGGGAGACTGGTGAAGTAAATGTACAATAATTATGTACGCATAATAAGTTACCCTTTCGCCATCCGCAAGAATAGCTTTCGATATCTTCCTTATTCTGTACCATTCCTTTATATCCTTTCTGTACAAACCCAGTATCCTGAAAGCAAAGGTCATTTCTTAATTAGTGCCTACCTAATCCTGAATTTTCGTTCTAAGTTCAGGTCTTGCAAAAGCATTCCCTGCAATTCGATTGAATAATTAATCTTGATTGAGCAACTTAGGCATCTTAAGGACATGCGTGTTTAGCACAGCTCTTTATGCCACATGTGAAACATGGACGATATTAAAACGGTGAAACGGGTAAAAAAATACTGGCATTTGAGAATTGAGAGTGGAATGTCATAGGAAGATACGACACCTGAATTGGACAATGAAGAATCAAAGATGACAAATCTGGGGGTATAGACCGTGTGAAGAAGATGACTAAACTAATAGAACGGAAGTGCAAATGCAAACGTTGATGAGACGAAAACTGAGTCTTTCATTATATTATATGCATAAGATTATAATATGTATAAAAATAAAGATGTTGGGAATGATGGATGGGTATGGACGGAGGGAAAGACCTAACAGAGAATGGATTGATGACATTATAGGGACTGGTGTAAGCAAGATCTGCACGCTTAAAAATAGCGGCCCAATGTGGGGGCAATCTGCAAAAAGTCATAAGCAATGCAATGGACTACTACGAACCTTCGACCCTTAGATCCCGATGATGATGATGATGACGATGATGATGACGTTGATGTTTTTAAATGAACAGTTATTTTTAAAACATGAGCAATAATAAATTTAAAAACTGAAAGACTTTTCTTGACACTCACACGAGTGCTAGCACGACGTTTATTGGAACTGACAACACGATTCCGATTCTGATCATTCTGGAAGTTTCTTTCTTTTCTGTTTTAAAGGAAAAATCTTAAATTACCATTCGATTTTCAAATGAGATTAAAATGTTTAGAGGCTGGAATATTTTTTTCTTACTTATTAATTGCTTCCAACATAGCATAGACACGACATTGCCGTTAATATACTCTGTGCACGTTGTTGGTCCAACAACCTGGAATAGGTATCCGCTGACTATGCAACACATCCCAAACTGTTCTCAATTTCAAAACTGTTGAAGACATTTTTTCCTTGATCTCGGCCGGGATCGCCTATGAGTAGCTATCTTGAATGGGCGCTATATAAATTCTGATTGATTGATTTGTTTGTCTGCTGGTTTTTGAAAGCAGACAACGGGTGAACCAGAAGAGAGAAATCCCGACAAGAGCGGACCGAGAAGAGAATTGAAGATAGCAGCAAGCACAATTAGATCGCATACTGGCTATACTCACTTCGGTCAGCGGTGTTCTTGATGCGAAGAGCATCTGAGGATGTGAGGTTATCTGGACTTTCTAACACATCATCGTTTCCGTTAACTTCTTGTGTTGTCTCGTTGACGTCTTCACTGGCTTCCACGCTGACCATCTCTTCAGTCGTCTCGTTTGCCGACGAGTCTTTCTCCTCCGTCTCAGATCCTCTCTTCTCGTCCTCTGCAATGCGGTTTCTTTCCTCGTCTTCCGCTCTCGTCTTTCTGTGAATCTCCTCTGTTTCTGCGTTCTGTGCCGGGCTGTTTGGCTCGAGAAGGAAAGCGTCAAGAGAATCAAATTCACTTCTTTTTAGAACTTCATACTCCGCCAAAGCTTTCGACGGATTCTGGAAGAAGTCCCTATAGGTATCGTCCAGTTTGACGTGAGTCCACGCGTCGCCTTTTCGTATTGCTTTGTAGACGTCAAGAGTCTGTGGTGAGTATGTTCCGGTTTCTTGCAGAACCTGTCTCAGAAGCAGTCTCTCTTCCTTCTGCTTCGCCTTGTAAGCGTCGGTCATCTCGCGTGGAGCGCTCTGTCCGTTTCTTAAGATCTCCAGAATCTTCGCCTCCTCTTTATCCGTTTCGCTCATCTTCTGTCGTAGCGCAGACGGGATTCTATCCAGAAGCGTCTTCATGACGCTGAGACTCAGCTGAACCATTGGAGACTTGCCTCCTCCTCCTCCTTCAATTCCTCCTCCGTTGGGCGCTTTCGGTGGAGGAGTCTTTGCGTATTCAGCTTCTAGTGCTGCTATCATTGGCACATTGTCAACGACGTTAGCTTGAGGTTGATTTGCTGATGCGGCCACGTTCTGCTGCTGCTGCTGTTGCTGCGGCTGCTGCTGCTTCTTCTTCTTCTTGGGTCCAACACGTCCCTCGACCTTAGGCAGCAACTGCTCCTCCTCGTGACGGAGACGAGCGAGCTTCACGAGGTCCTTGGAATTCCTCACCGCCTTCGGAAGATTCCGGTACTCGTCCTTCTCTCTCATCTCCTTGTTGAACTCCTCCTCGTTCGGGTACTGGATCGTTCCCTCGAGGTAACCGTCGACCTCCAACTCGTTGTCCTTCAGATCGTTGTACTCCTTCAGCAGATTCGTCGTCGTCTTGAAAAACGAGGAGAAAATATCTTCGTCCTGCTTCGCTTGGGACGCCTTCCCAGTTCGCATCTTCTTGTAGGTGGTCAGCAGCTTCTCCGCCTCAGACTCTTCCGGTAGCCCGTCGACGAATTTCTTCAGCAGCCATCTTTCCTCTCGCTGTGCGGCGATGTATTCGCTCGTGATCTGCTCGACGGCGGTTCGGTTGTTCTGTGTGACGAACTCCAGTAATAGTTTGTCCTCCCAGAAGTCAGACGCTTTCATCGCTGCCTTTAGTTTATCTGGAATGTGAATCGGCGGCTGCGGGGGTTTATTGGCATCGGAGATGTCACTCGGTTCGTCCCTCCTCTTCCTTTTGGGGCGCTCCTGTCTAGTCCTACCGGAAAATGTCGGTTCTGTTGGATTGCGTAAAGCCGTCGCTCCGTTGATAATCCGCAAGAATCTTGCCGAGATGTTGTCATGAGATTGTTTCGACAACATGTTCATCCTCTTCTTACCCGATGTTCCTGAATTTACTACAGACCGATTCTTCCTTTTCCATGACGAACTTTTCACGACATTTCCATGCTTCAAGACTCGTGAAGGACTTCCCAACGTTTCCAGAACATCTACATTTTTGGCACGGAAGAGACGTAGTTGGCTGCTGTGATCTTTTACCCTTGGGAGCGGCTGTTGGCTTGGATGGGTGATAATAGTGGCTGCGTCGAATGGAACGCGCGGTGGAGACATGGAGTCAATGACCTCCACGATGACATCCACATTCCCTTTAGCAGCCACTCCACGACCTGGATCAGCGGAGACTCGACCAATGACGATGCAGAGACAAATCGCGAGCAACTCCATCTGCAATGAATGACCACTTTAAGAATTTCGGCAATGCGGTAACACAGCAATAAGCATTTTGTCTGGAAACTGGAAATGCATCTAGCGGCCTCGTAGTATATACAATTTATCCATGCATATATACATGTATATATATACACACACACACACATATACATGTGTATATATACAATTTATCCATGTATATATATATATACATAATTTATACATGTATATATACAATTTATACATGTTGGACTGCATCCACGAAGGCTTTGACACGTAAGCGATATAATATATTATATGGAAGGATTGAGAAGCTACGGTAAGGATTTGGTTTATATAGTAATAGAAATCGTAAACTTTACATTTTCTATAGGTGCTATGGTCTAAAGCTATGCCAAGGGCATAAGGTTATTCACGAGCGCTGCATGAGAATATATCGAGACAGTGATGCACACGAATAAAAGTATAGTTGACTGCACAAGTGGTTGATGTGTATTCGGGTACAACCGACGGACACCTATATATGGTGTGGGCATTGTAAATTTTATATTGGATCAAGACTGTCCTACAGTTTATAATCGCTATAAAACTGCGTATACAGCCAAACAGGGCATTGGTATACTTAGA
>OX457042.1:3236549-3241549 GCA_949752735.1 Lumbricus terrestris | reverse complement strand
ACACAAAAAGAGACAGAGACAGTCAGAGACAGAGACATACAGAGGCACAGACAGACAGACAGACAGACAGACAGAGATAGATTACAAAAAGACAGATAGAAACAGATAGATAGAGAGAGCCAAACAAGGACAGACGTAAACACATACAGATGTAATCAAAGGCAGACACGAAGAAAGAGATGGCCTGAGAGGGTGGAATAGAGATAAGTAGAAGGAGACAGAAGGAGGGAGGGAGAGACAGGGGAAGAGAGAACCAGAGAAGGAGCGACGTAGAGACAGAGACAGAGACAGAGAAAGACAAACAGATAGAGGCAGATAGAGATGGAAACAGACAGACAGAGACAGATAGAGGCGGAGATAGACAAACAGATGTAGTCAGGTAGAAAGACAGAGCCAGACCAACATATAGAGGCAGCTAGAGACGGAGATAGACATACAGACACAGACAGACACAGAGAGAGACACACACACAGAGAGAGAGAGAGAGACAGAGACAGAGACAGAGACAGAGAGACAGAGAGACAGAGAGACAGAGACACATACAGACAGAGACAGACACAGAGACAGAGAGAGAGAGAGAGAGAGACACACACACACACACACACAGAGATAGTCAGATGCGATGGTTATTCGAGATCAGTTCCTTCTCTCCTTCTCCTTCTCCGATCAGTCTCGAATCGCACATAAAAATATCTTCCGGATCAACTCTTCCACCGCCGACGCCGATCACATCATTCGCATCAATCGAATCCATCTTCTTCCACTCCACTTCCCAACAATCTCCCTTCCTCCCCCTCCCATCCTCCTCCTCCCCATCCCCATCCTCCAGCCCTTCTCTCCCGGCCGCTGCAGTCTCCTCAGCGGCCAGGTCGTACTCCTCCATCTCAGCCGTCCCACTCTCGCGATGGTAGAAGTAGTTGAAGTTGGAGACGACCACTGGGACGGGGAGGGCGATCGTGAGCACCCCCGCGATGGCGCACAGCGACCCGACGACCTTCCCCAGCGGGGTGATCGGCCGCATGTCGCCGTACCCCACGGTGGTCATGGTAACGACCGCCCACCAGAAGGCGTCTGGGATGCTGTGGAAGTGCGTGTGCGCGGTGTCGACCTCGGCGAAGTAGACTGCGCTCGAGAAGAGAACGACGCAGATGAAGAGGAAGAAGATGAGCAGACCCAACTCCCGCATGCTCGCTCGTATCGTCTGCCCGAGGATCTGGAGTCCCTTCGAGTGGCGCGAAAGCTTGAAGATCCGGAAGACGCGAACGAGTCGGATGACCCGGAGGATGGCCAGCGACGTGGCCTGGTTGGACGACGACGATCGGGACCTCTCGACGAGCGCCGTGCCGAGGGTGATGAAGTAGGGCAGGATGGCGACGAGGTCGATGAGGTTCATGAGGTTCTTCGAGAAGAGGACCGGGTTGGGGCAGGACGCGAACCGAGCCAGCAGTTCCGACGTGAACCAGACGATGCAGACCGTCTCGATGATGAAGAACGGTTCGGAGAACCTCGCTCCGTGGTCGTCCATATCCGACCGATCCGGATCCTCCGACGTCCGGTTCCCGGAGGAACGAGATCCGTTGCTTCCGCCGCTGTGGCTGCTGCTGCTGCTGCGATAGTTCTTCAGTTCCGGAAGAGTCTCGATACAGAAGATGATGACTGAGAGACAGATGACGGATACGGACACGACGGCCAGCGCCCGGGCGGCCAGGGAGCTCTCGGGGTACTCGAAGAGCAGCCAGACCGTCCTCAGGTACCGGTTGATCGGAAGTGGTTTCGTCTCCTCCTTCACGAAGCCCTCCTCCTCGCGGTACTTCTCGATCGCCTCCTCGCCCAACTCGTAGAACTTGAGCTCGTCGGAGAAGACGTCGAAGGGGACGTTGAAGGGGCGGCGCAGTCTTCCGCCGCTCTGGTAATAGTAGAGGATGGCGTCGAAGCTCGGCCTGTTCCGGTCGAAGAAGTATTCGTTGCGCGTCGGGTCGAAGTAGGGGTCGCGTTTCCGCGCGTCCCCGAGCAGGGTGCCGGGAAAACGGGCGAGGGTCCCGAGTTGGGTTTCGAACTGTAGTCCGCTGATGTTGATGATGACCTTCTGACGCTGGTCCAGGTGACCGTAGTCCTCGTCGGGGGAGCAGCCGTCAAGGCCGACGTCGACAAGAGCCTCTGGAAGACGAGGGCACGACCTGGAAAACATCAACAGGAAGATGGAACGAATGATACACCTCCACTCACCCCCATTAAACGAAATATCGATTTGGAAAAGCAATTCGGATCCAATACAATACAATACAAATGAATACAATACAATACAATACATTGCAATACAATACAATACGATACAATAGAATACAATTGAACAATCAAAATACAGAGTATCTCAGTACACAGTACACAGTACTACACACTATTATACTGAACAATGTTGCGCTATAATACTGCGTACAGTAGGCCTATTCTATACTGAACTGCTGAACTAAAGCATACCATATAGTAAACTACAGCAAGCAATGCTATCCTATATTGTGCCAAAGAATACGATACTATGCTACTATGATTTTTGCATAACTATACAATACTATGCTGTACAACGCCATACCTTGTTAAATTATATTCTCAATCAATCAATCAATCGATCGATCGATCAATCAATCAATTAATCGATCGATCAATCAATCAAAATCAATCATGTTCATGAAGTATCTGAATACACATTTTATCCGTCACTGAAACCTTGACCATTTCTATGTCTCATAAATTTAAATCTGATTGTTATAATGAAAAAATTATGAACCTGAAAAATTCTTGATTTACAGCTTCATAATCATTTTGCCAAAAAATAATGTCACAGTGAATCAAGTTGTAACTAATTACAACATTTTAATTTATAACTTAAATAAAAGTTTTCTTGCATTTTCTAAACAATTTATCAATTTATCAATTGTCTATTTTTCGAATCATTGCAAACTTCATATGACAAGTCATTGCACAATTATTGGCAATCATTTCAGAAATTAAAACTGGTGGCTATAGTCTATTGTTTATGATTAGCCTACCCTTTTCTGGAACCTGCAGGCCTAGCTAAAAATACTTGAAATTTGATTGTTTGTAAATAAAGTTTTCTCAGTGGCCTATCACCGGTTTACGTGTTTTTTTATTCGATAATAAAGTACCTCATATTATGCCATAATAAAAATAAGAATTAATGAGTAACAGTTGTAAATAAAGTCCTGACTAAAATTTTGTGCTCCGATCAGTACAATCTGCTCAGTACAATCTGCTCAGTACAATCTGCTCAGTACAATCTGCTCAGGACAATCTGCTCAGCACAATCTGCTCAGCACAATCTGCTCAGCACAATCTGCTCAGCACAATCTGCTCAGTACATTCTGCTCAGCACAATCTGCTCAGCACAATCTGCTCAGCACAATCTGCTCAGCACAATCTGCTCAGCACAATCTGCTCAGCACAATCTGCTCAGGACAATCTACTCAGCACAATCTGCTCAGCACAATCTGCTCAGCACAATCTGCTCAGCACAACCTGCTCAGTACAATCTGCTCAGCACAATCTGCTCAGCACAATCTGCTCAGCATAATCTGCTCAGCACAATCTGCTCAGCACAATCTGCTCAGCACAATCTGCTCAGCACAATCTGCTCAGTACAATCTGCTCCGCGTGCAGCAACCTTCTGACCTTAGAGGGAACGTGTCAGTGATGTGCAGCTACGCTGGTACATGCTTCTTCTCTAAGTATTCCAAAATCATCGTCATTCGTCGCCTACTCCACCAATGGTTGAATGGGAGCGATGCGCCAGTGGCGTAGCCAGGAATTTATGATGGGGGGGGGAATTGGATATTTTTGGTCTTGCCGGATGCCTTTCTTTCTGACACCAACCCAACAGTATTACAGTAAATAAAAAGGGAATAAAGTAACAAAGAGAATAAAGTAAGAAAAACAATTGTTACTACAAGCAATTGTTTTGTTTTTCTTATTTAAGTGGATAAATAACCTTTAAAAAACTCTTTCCTAGGCCAATGGGGGGGGTTAAACCCCAAAAAACCCATTGTGACGCCACTGCGTTGCACGATGAGTTGATGAAATTTCTCCAACGTGTCCGATCCTCAGCCACAGTGATGGCCATGTTCAAATCTATACCCAGCCCTGTTAAGTCTTCATCCATCTTTCATCCCAGGTCAGATATTCTAAATAATCTAAATAATCTCAATAATGACTATCTGGCACTACAAATTAATTAATCAACACATTAATTTTGATAACAGCTATTTGAGATTTGACTTAATAAAATCGTTTTATGTTGCTTTTTGCTGCGCTATGTTTTTGGATCGTCAAAACTTAGTGGATGCACTCACTAAAACTGATATATAACTTTTGTTTGGTTTCCAATTTTTTATGCAATTTGGTTGCTGTGCGTTAATATAGATTACCTTTAAACCTGTAAAACTTCATTTAAAAATTCTCATTTTTGGTCAAAATTTTGCCAAAAAACTGCGAGGCATTACTTTTTTGGTCCACCCTGTATATAATTCAACCGACCTTCTGCGTTCCCTGTGCGTGTGTTTCCGATATTGCTGCGGATGATCAATGCGGAAGAATTTCAACAGGTCCTGAAACTTTCCCTTGTGTCCGGCAGCCATCTTGAGCCGGTATACGGAATATGGAATACGGAACGAATGGTATAACTTAATCCTCTTCTATCGCCAACTTTACGCAATCATCACTCAACATGATGAACCGTGCGGCCCTTTAAAGACCTGTTAGATGTATTGTTAGATGTTGTTTTCGTCCGTACAACTCTCCCTAAAATAAGACAACAGGTTGCAATGCGTTGCTGCCGTTGCACATATATAGTAACTATCCATGAAACAAGACAACAGGTTGTAATTCGTTGCACCTATAATAACAGTTACTATCCCTAAAACAAAACAATAGGTTGTAATGTGTTGCACCTACATGTATAGTAACTATCCACAAAACAAAACAATAGG
>OX457042.1:3216549-3231549 GCA_949752735.1 Lumbricus terrestris | reverse complement strand
ATCATACATGTATGTATCAGGTTACTTTACACACACACAGTAACACACACCGACACAAGCACTTAAGCGTCCACACCCACACACACGTACACACCCCCCCCACACACACACCCACACACGTACGCACCCATACACATGTGCATGCACACCCACACACACGTACAACCCCCAGACACACACACGCACACGCACGCGCACACACACACGGACGCCCAATACCCCCCCCCACACACACACACTGACACCGACATAGATACTTAATAGAACTTATCCTCTCATCTTATAAGATGGTCTTATCTGGGCAAGCTCTGGTTGGCATCGCTTCGTGAGTAGTCCCATAGAAGATGCACCATACACATTATGAATGAATGAATGAATGAATGAATGAATGAATGAATAAATGAACGAATGAATGAATGAATGAATAAATGAACGAATGAATGAATGAATGAATGAATGAATGAATGAATGAATGAATGAATGAATGAATGAATGAATGAATGAATGAATGAATGAATGAATGAATTAATTAATTAATGAATGAATGAATTAATGAATAAATGAATGAACGAATGAATGAATGAATAAATGAATAAATGAATAAATGAACGAATGAATGAATGAATAAATGAATAAATGAATGAATGAATGAATGAATGAATAAATGAACGAATGAATGAATGAATAAATGAATAAATGAATAAATGAACGAATGAATGAATGAATAAATGAATAAATGAATAAATGAACGAATGAATGAATGAATAAATGAATAAATGAATGAATGAATGAATAAATGAATAAATGAATAAATGAATGAATGAATTAATGAATAAATGAATGAATGAATAAATAAATGAATGAATGAATGAATAAATGAATAAATGAATAATGCGCGGTATTATGAGTGAGGAAACATGTACATGTAAGTATACTTAGCCTCATCCAGACATACGAACAGACAGACATACAGAATATGCAAGCACACACTCGCGCATACGCACACAATATATATCCATGGATGGATATATATATATATGCGTGTACAATTATATGTATGTAACATGTATCTAATGTGTATATGTATATAAATATAAGTATAAATTAAATATATATTCGCACTGGAATGTCGTCGCATCTGAGATTAAGCTCGCTTGCAGTTTGCGACATACGTCCGTCTATGAGTAAGTGCGGGAGAATGAGGTGGAGAAGGTGGAGGATGGAAAGAGAAGGTGGAGGATGGAAGGAGAAGGTGGAGGATGGAAGGAGAAGGTGGAGGATGGAAAGAGAAGGTGGAGGATGGAAGGAGAAGGTGGAGGATGGAAAGAGAAGGTGGAGGATGGAAGGAGAAGGTGGAGGATGGAAAGACAAGGTGGAGGATGGAAAGAGAAGGTGGAGGATGGAAGGAGAAGGTGGAGGATGGAAAGACAAGGTGGAGGATGGAAAGAGAAGGTGGAGGATGGAAAGAGAAGGTGGAGGATGGAAGGAGAAGGTGGATGATGGAAAGACAAGGTGGAGGATGGAAAGAGAAGGTGGAGGATGGAAGGAGAAGGTGGAGGATGGAAAGACAAGGTGGAGGATGGAAAGAGAAGGTGGAGGATGGAAAGAGAAGGTGGAGGATGGAAGGAGGTGGATGATGGAAAGACAAGGTGGAGGATGGAAAGAGAAGGTGGAGGATGGAAGGAGAAGGTGGATGATGGAAAGACAAGGTGGAGGATGGAAAGAGAAGGTGGAGGATGGAAGGAGAAGGTGGATGATGGAAAGACAAGGTGGAGTAGGATGGAAGGAAGGAGGAGGAGTGCGAGGTGGAGGAGGAGGGAAGGTGGTTGTCAATGGCAACTGGAAGATTGGCGGAGCATGGCCTCCGGGAAATAATTGGCCTCCGTCTTATGGATGGTAGCTGGGTGGATGAACTGGTGGATTAATGGATGTATGGATGGATGGAGGGATAGATGAATGGTTGGATGGAGGGACGGATGGAGGGATGGATGGAGGGATGGATGGTAGGATAGATGGGTGGATAGAGCAATGGATGGATGGATGAACGGATGGATGAATGAATGGAGGGATGCATGGATGAATAGATGGATGAATGGATGGATGAATGAATGGAGGGATGCATGGATGAATAGATGGATGAATGGATGGATGAATGATTGAATGAATGGATGAATGGATGGGTGAACGGATGGATGAATGAATTGAATGAACGGATGAATGGATGGATGAATGGATGGATTGATGGATGAATGGTTTAATGAATGGATGGATGAAGGGATGGAGGGACCGGATGGGTAGGTGCATGGTTCGATCCATGGATGGATAGATGGGTGGGTGGGTGGATTGATGCGTGAATGGATAGATGGATGAGTGGATTGATGGGCGTAGGATTGAATCGTTGTATGGATGGACTGATGGCGTGGTGGATGGATGGAGAGAAGGGTGGGTGGATGGATGCATTAATGGATGGGTGGATGGATAGACGGAATACTTTACCCACCATGCATGGTGTCATGGAGAAGACATCTTCCTCTCTTCCCCTCTCTCCCCTCCCCACCTGCCCCCCAACTTCCAACCTGACTTGACCAGCAACGGAAGACGAAACTCCCAAATCGATAATTGCCGAGATTCGCCGAAGCCACGTCGGCTATTTATAGCCGTGCTGCTCTGCGCGGACGCGTGTCGCAACCCCTCGACTGCGACTGCGGTGGCGGTGGTGGCGGACGAATACATTAGGACCGACGCACAACGTTGTCACGTTCCGCCGGACGTCCGTCTGTCCGGTAGGATGTATGTCTGTCTGTCTGTCCGTCCTTCTGTCTGTCTGCCAAAGTATGTCGATGTCCGTGTGTCTGTGTGTCTGTCTGTTTGTTTGTGTGTCTGCCTGGATGTCTCTTTGTTTGTTTCCTTCGGTCTCGTTGCAGCAACGCTGCATCCTTCCATGAATGTTTGTCTGATTGTTTGTTCGTCGGTGTGTCTATGTGCCTGTCTCTCTGTTCGTCTATCAGAAAGATAGACGGACAGAGAGACAGACACAGACAGACAGACAGACAGACGAAAAGACAGAAGGCATAAATGTCCGTCTGGATATCTGTGTACATCTCTGTTTGTCCGTGTGTCCACGTGTCTGCTTGTGTCTGTGCGTGTGTCTGTCTGTCTCTGTCTCTGTCTGTCTAAACAATGGTTGATTTCGTTTGAGAACTGGATCTATAATAGATTCAGACATTTCAATATCAAAATATATTAGAATTATAAAATACATGAAAATAATTATGTAAAGAGGAACTGTGTTGGTTTTTCAGAAAAAAACGACGAGAAGTTGAAAAGAAAAAAAGAAAAAAAAACGAGACAAATCAGACAATAGATAAATAACATTATCATCATCGTCGTTGTTGCTCTTGTTGTTGTTGTTGTTGTTGTTGTCGTCTTCATGGCTGTAATTGTTGCTCCATTAGCTATAATTTATCATCATTAGTATCAATATAATTGCTAACTACAAAGATACATTCCAGATAATAATATAGATCTAATGGAGAGAACGTGTTTCTGGAGGTATCGTCGAAGCTCGTTAATAATCTACGTGGCTATGTATAATTATGTGTAGACTATGTTTGTGCGTATATGTGTGCATGCATGTGTATTTGTTTGTGCGTGTGTGTAGGCTATGTGTGTGTATATATGTGCGTATGTGCGTGTGTATGTGTGTATATAGTGCATATATGTGTATATATGTGTGTATGTATGTGCATATCTGTGCATATGTGCGTGTGTGTACCTGTTTCTGTATTGGTCGTTCAGTTCGTGACAAGCCAAGAAGATCGTGTTCCGACGGCCGGTAGTTTATTACTTTGGTCGACGCCAGGGGCGCTGCCGCATGCGACCGTAACCCTATATATATATATATATAGCCAGAAAATGTCATGGCGGTTGCCATGACAACGCAAGGCCAGTCGACAGATGGCAGTGGAAACGGAATACCGAATGGAAAACGGAAAATGATCCGGAATGGAATTCAGAACATGATCCGAAATGGAAATCAGAACATGATCTAGAATGGAATTCAGAACACGTTCTAGAATGGTATTCAGAACATGATCCAGAATGGAAATCGGAGCAGAATACAGGATGGAAATCATAACATATTCTAGAATAGATACATTGGAAGAAGCAAGAGTAAAATTTAGAACTTTCTCCTGTAAAGAAACAGAAACAGAATCAATATTGGAAATATGAGGCTATTTCAAAATAGTGATTAAAAATTATAATTCAGAATAGAAATGAGAGCAAGTTGCTGAATGGAAATCAGAACTCAAGCTAGAATGATTGTGACTAAAGATTAAAACAGAATCGAGAATGGAGCATGGAAATTAAAAGAACTCTAGAACAGACAACCGGAACAGTGTAAAGAATGTAAATCAAACCAGAGACCTTGATAGAAATAGAACTAGAAATCGAAATACAATACAGAATGGAAATACAGTGGTGTGCAAAAGTTTGGCACCACCTAGAAATATCGTGTTTTTTCGACTTTCCAGCCTGTTACTCGCATATTTTCATATGCCCAATACAAACTTTTGTGTGTAACATCATGGGGAATATATTTGACTATGAACATAAAAACCATAACACAATCCTGAATCGAAATCAGAAAAGAACGAAGAACGAAGAATAGAAAGCAGAGCAGAATAAAAAAAATTGAAGCAAGATGTGAATCCACATTAGAAATCGGAAGAAAATTTATAATTCATGGAATCAAAGCAAAATCCACATTAGAAATCGAAAGAAAATCTAGGATAGAAGTCAGAACATTATCTAAAATGTAAATCAGAACAAAATCTGGATTAGAATTCAGGAAAAATCTAGAATAGAAATCACAATAGACTCTAAATAAGTAATCAGAATGAAATCTTGAATATGAATGAGGTCAAAAACAAAGAATTGAAATCAGAATAATATAGATTAAAAATCAGAACAGAGTCTAAGATAGAACTCAGAACATTATCTAGAAAATAGATCAGAACAAAGTCCAGATCAGAAATCAGAACGGAATCTAAGATCGAAATCTGGACAAGATCCAAAAATACAGAATCACAACAGAATATAAAATAGAAATCAAAACAAAACCTATAATAGAAGTTAGAACAAAACTGAGAATAGAAATCAGAATAAATCCAACAGAGAAATCAATGCAGACACAGAAAATAGAAATCGAACAAAATCCCGAATATGGAATATTATTCGGAGCTGAATCTGAAACACAACTCCGAATAGCACATGTGACTGGCATCATGGCCACCGAATCAGAAATTGGAGACCGCACAGGAAATGGTAATTTCACGGGCATTCACGTCATTCCAGCGCACATAATTTTCACCGCATCCTCGCTAGGACCGCTTAAAACCGGTTTCATCCGGTTTTCTAACTGGTTCCCTAGATGGAAAAGCTAATCAAGCGTCGCTCAACGTTTGCCTTGGGGCAAGAAGACAGAGAGCGATGCAAGGAATGGGGGTGGGGTGGGGGAGGAAAGGGGGATTGAATTGCGGAAGGATGTTTTGGGTGAGACCGGAGATTTAGAAGTGAAATTAACGGAAATTGCCATCGTAATCGACGATCGAGTTGCCATGGAGACGAGTCTTAAGGAATGTCTATTTATAGCGCTGGAAGGTCACGTGGGCATGGCTACTTTCAATTGAACAATAAAAATTTTAATTAAAGTTTTGAAGGGAAAATGAGTATAGCACAGTGTACTGTAGTCATAGTGACGGGGGGAGTTGGTAACTTTATTTTGATGACCATGAACATACAGCGATGACGTCATAATGACTCGCATTGTGATGACGTCACTCATGAGATCGTAGTTACCATGGTAACTACTGATAGACCATAGAAATCAACATGAAGGTCGTCCATTAGTTCCCTCCGCCGTTTGTAACCGCTTTGAACATCTTTGAACATCATTGGGACATCTTTGAACATCTTTGAACATCACTGGGAGTGGAGGGAAGAACTGTGTCAAGGTCGAACGATCCGAGGGTTACGAGTTCATAGGTCAAAGATCCGGGGTCAAGATTAAGGAGGTTAAAGTTTCGTAGGTCAACGATTCGGAGGTTAGAGGTCAGAAGGTCACCGGTGCAGAGTTCAAAGATCAAAAAGTAAAAGAACGAGGGTTGAAACATCTAAACAGGTAAAGATCCAAAGGTCAAAGAACAAGAGGTCAAAGTTCAAGAGGTCAGTGCGTCAACACCAATCGGTATAATATAATAATTATAATATATAATAATAATAATATTATTATTATTATTATATTATATAATGTGCTATTTGTCGATGTCCTATAATTGTTGTGGAAATATCTTTGCTAGAATCGAAGCGACCAATATTTGAATCATGACACATCTTAACTGACCTCATCCGACCTCAAACCACTCAATCACTGCACGGCTGGTTGTCTAGATGCCTGTTGACTGACTGACTGACTCACTCACTCACTCACTCACTCACCGACTCACTCACTCACACACTCACTCACTCACTCACTCACTCATCAAATATCTTAACGATATACTTCTATGCTTCCAGCAAAACTGAATTCGATGGATGGATATGAATTGGACAACTGCAGTAGTCTGCTCGTTGCAAAGCCTGGCTGCTATGGAGCATGCAACAACAGGTAGACAACCATTCTGTGTGTTTTGCTTGTTAATTCGCTCACCCGTCCATCCATCTGTCCGTCCGTCCAACCATCCATCCATCCAACCATCCATCCATCCATTCATCCATCCATCCAACCATCCATCCATCCATTCATTCATCCATCCATCCATCCATTCATCCATCCATCCATCCATTCATCCATCCATCCATTCATCCATCCATCCATTCATCCATCCATCCAACCATCCATCCATCCATTCATCCATCCATCCATCCATTCATCCATCCATTCATCCATCCATCCATCCGCCCATTAACTAATTAATTAATTAATTCATTCATTAATTCATTCATTCATTCATTAATTCATTAATTCATCCATCAATCCATCCATCCATCCATCCATCCATCCATCCATCCATCCATTCATTCATCATCCATCCATCCATCCATCCATCCATTCATTCATCATCCATCCATCCATCCAGCCAACCATCCAGCCAGCCATCCGCCCATTCATTCATTCATTCATTCCTTCGTCCATCCATCCATCCATCCATCCATCCATCCATCCATCCATCCATCCATCCATCCATCCATCCATCCATCCATCCATCCATTCATTCATCATCCATCCATCCATCCATCCATCCATTCATTCATCATCCATCCATCCATCCAGCCAACCATCCAGCCAGCCATCCGCCCATTCATTCATTCATTCATTCCTTCGTCCATCCATCCATCCATCCATACGTCCATCCATCCCCACCAACACACATACACCCACCCCAGCCCATGCCAACACAAACCACTCACACTCACACAAACCCACACAACCCCCCCCTCACACACGCACAAACAGTCACCCATCTAAGTTCCAACCAGACCTTAATCCTTAATCAAATCTTTTGGATCAGTTCGAAGGCGTCATCCGGTCGATCCCCGTCGCCAGCGTCTGTGGCGAGGGAGAACTGCGCCCAACGTGGATTCGATCCAATCGCTGCTCGACCACATCTGCGAGAGGTCATCGACGTCATCAAGGAACGAAACTCACGGATGCCTTGTCCGCTTCTCACGGAGTACCTCATGTCCGGTTACGGAGGTATACGCTATGTAATGAATGCCTGTATATTATACAATGCATGCAGTTTAATATATATGCATCATGCATATACCTTGCGTAGATATCACTTTATGCGACTGGCTATACCTTGATTTCAATTACTCTGTTGTTCCACCTTGGGTGCCCAGCGCCGATCCATCCATTCTTCGATCGGCGAACCAAGCTGAACTTCTGGTTTCCCCGCTGTCGGACTGCTATCCAACCACGCCGTTCAATCTCGGGTGCTGGTCCTACAACCTGGAACGGCCTCTGTAACACAACACTAAGTCTTATTGCCTCCCCACTGCGTTGCTTAAGAATCTTAAAACTGTTCTATTAAGCCGTGGTTGGGCGGGAGCGCTTCTGAGGAGCCTACGTTGAAGAGACGCTCTTAAAAAGCCTTCTTGAATAATAATAACAGCAAATGAATTACCCGGCTTACATGTATCTTGGAATGTTCCAATCAGCTGCGTTTCAAAACTTCTGCACGAATTGGACCATTGTCAGTAGGCAGAGAAAAAGGTCACGGGCCCATAAATTATCTGAGAAGCTTAAGGATAAACGAGTCTTCTAGAAACCTTTTTGTAAACAATTTGAAATTTTGAAATATTAAAAGCGCATGTAGGCCTACGACATAGAGCCTACAATTGTTTTTATTTTTTATAAAATAAAATATGACTTTATTCAGTTGTTAATTTGATCTGAAATAGATCAAATAATTATTACATTTTAAAAGTCATAAATTACAAACTTTTCTATAATATACTAACTACTTATTGTATTGTATTTTATTTAAGCATTTATAAAGCGCCTCTAGTAGGGTGAACCATTCAGAGGCGCTCAGCAGGGCGCTTAAAAGTTGCCGGGCCCCTGAGCATTTGCCCCTCCTTTCTCAGCGACACTAGTAGCGTCATTGTAGTTGCCTTGTCTTTCTTCCTTCTCTCAGGTTTCGTTCCAAATCAGCAGTTCCAGATCGGAACGACTTACACGGAAAGCTGCATCAAAGCGATAGGGCAGCTCGAAACCGGTGGCAAAGACGAACATGCCGTACGTCCATCTAGCGAATACTCTGGAAAAACGGTAAATGTCAAACGCTGATTTAGCCAGATCAATGTTTATTCACAATAGTAGTTTAAACCATCAGATTAGCATCTTGATTGATTTTTTACTTTTGTTTATTTTCGCAATTTGATTTTTTAGGCCTAAGGGCCGTTCATAAATGACCTCACGCACCGAAAAGGAGGCCAGACATTTGTGACGATGTGTGACGGCCCAGACTAGACATCGTACGAATTTTTGTGCTGGCGAGTGACGAGGGGAGGGGTCAAAAATCGTCCAAAATTGCGTGACGTCATTTATGGACGGGCCCTTAATGTGAAATGTTTGAACTTTGAAGTGGAAATACTTATCAGAGCAGAAGAAAGTGTTGACGTGACATCTAGTCAAATCATTCGCTAGTCGTCGGTTAATGGATGAAAATTCACGATTACCGATTTAAGTGCGGAAAAAGCAAGCATTTTAGGAAACAATAGACCTAGGTCTAACTTTGAGTTAGTCATCTAAAGCAGACTGCATAAATTACAATAACAGTTTTTGATCATGATCGAGGAATCGTAAGTAAGTTGATCTTCAATTGAACACCGCTTTCTAATAATTAACCGCCTAATATAATACTATTGTACGTTTCACAATTTTAATGCATTAATTGCCATACACAAAATCTCTTTTTTAATTTTTGACACTGGCATTCAATGTCAGTGAATATCGCTGTAAATAAGCCAATAAAGTTGAATAACAACGACTATGACAGTCAGCAGAATTGCACCTGTTAGATGTCAGCTGGTTTAAGAATTTGAGAATAAATAGCGTTATTTTAGTGAGTACCAAAGGAACGTGTATAGGATCACTGTGAAAAGTTTTAACGAATATATTCGAGTCTGCATTTTAAAGCCTTCCTCTTTAGTTTGAGTCTTTTCCCTCGGCCACCTCTGACACATTAATTTTATAAGCACTTGAAAACTGTTCTTTATGATCGCGCTGGAATCGGGAGCACACAAGTGAGCATTTTTCTGCAAGAAGTGCTATACAAATACTAAAATGATTGAATGAATTTGTGTCAGAAGAATTGGAAAACGAAGAATTCTTTAACCGTCGGGCAGCCAAGGTTGTGAAATGTTATCGGCTTCATTTATCATCTTCTCCATATGGGAGGAGGGAGGTGACCAGTCTTCTCCCATGGCAGTCTATTCTTCCCATGCACCGGCAGTTGGCGGTTAATGTACCCATGGGCGGAGACCTGGGCGGAGACTTGGAGGGGGGGACGAAAAGACGCGAGATTATTGACGGACTGAGTGCCGCCGAAAAATTTCCATCTTTTGCCGTCAAAAAAATTTCTGACGACCTTTTTTTAGTCATCGTCAGGCGAAATCTCAAAAAATTTGCTATTTTTGCTGCCAATAAAGTTGAAGACCTTTTTTTTAGTCGTGACGCTCAACGAATGGGGGGGGGGGGTAAATGCATGAGCCGTCCTCCCAACACCTCCATTGGGGGGGGGCGTCCCCTCTGTCCCCCCTAGGTCTCCGCCCATGAATGTGCTCATTACGATTGAGTTGGTTTGGTTGTTGATGATAAAGTAGACATTGAAAACAGAAATGTTTTTTTGCCATGGCGGGATTTCAACCCTGACTAGTCTTCTTAATTGATAGAACAGCTCTACGCTATAATAGGACATCCTTGGATTATTTGATTACTATGTTAGTTGGTGTCGCGGTCTAACTTTTTTGTGCAGTTATTTGTGTTAATTATTTTAAAATGCATATTGAGTCAAAAACACAGGGAAAATTCAGTCAAAGACCTGGTACCATGATGCTGTCGTTTTACAATTACACACCCTTAAAACGAAAGAGCTGCTGATTATATAAACAAAAAATCCACAAGCAGAACAAATTGTTATAGTAAATGTTAGTAAGAATTTTTGATACTAGCATTCGTTAATGTTAGTACAGTGATAACAACATTAAAACAGTTTCGCTGTTTTCAAGCCTAGTCAGGGTTGTTAGGAATTTTATTCGAGGGCAATTTTATGGAAAGATGGGAGGAGAGCAGCAATCGTGACTATAAGTCCCCTACTGTTATCTTGTGATAACCAGTCACGTGTTTACAGGGTTATCACAATTAGCCTAAGTCACATAGGGTATCCATAAGAGCTCGAATCATTATCGGTTGCCTACAGGCGAACACAAATATACAATGCGATGAAAAAATTACCACTGACATTCGTCAATGTTTGTGAGAGTTGCAATATAATTCATTCGGATATTTATATAGCGCCCCTTCAATAAAAAAACCACTTTGCGGCGCTCCCGACTCCAGCGCGTCCAAAAAGAACAGTTTTATGTTTGGTAAGGAATGATCCAAGTAGAGTACCAGGGTGTAGACGTAGCTCAAAAGGAAGACCATTCCAGACCACTGGTCCAACCACAGAAAAGGCTCGATTCTTCATGGTATAATATTGTACGAGCAAAAGGAACTAAGAGGACTCCCTTATCGGCAGAGCGTAGCTGACGACGTCCTTGGATACCAAATGCAAGGCAGACCTCTCGGAGGTAAATTGGGGCGAGACCCTGACAACATCGCCATATCAATGCATCTGCCCTGAACTCAATACGCTGACGAGTAGGGAGCCAGTGAAGCACTTCCAGCATGTAGTTTGAGACGTCACCATTTTTGGGATTTGTGCAATTAGGCGTGTAGCAGAGCGCAGCACCCTGTCAAGACAAGCCAATCTGCTGGATGGGAGGCCAATGTAGAGCGAAGAGCAATAGTCGATGCGAGATGTAGCGAGGGAATGCACTAAAGTAAGAGTAGCAGCAGACGTAAGAGAACGGATGACAGTGCGAAGCTGGCGCAGCTGGTAATAGCAGTCTCGAGCAAGACGGTGAAGTTGAGGAGCAAAAGTTAGTTCTTGGTCAAGTTAGACACTGAGGTCTTGAACCGTGGTTGCAAAGACAAAGCCAGGAAATTCAGATGCAAGAGAAACTAGATCAAGCTTGGTAAGCTGCTGCCGTGTGCCCAACCAAACAAATTTTGTCTTAGATGATTATTGGGTTCAAGCGTAGTCTATTAGATGACATCCATGCTTCTAAGAGCATCCAAAGTCCCACTCATTAATTATCCGAACCGCTTCGATAGCATTAGAAGGGGTTGCAATCTGTGTAAACATTGAGGAATGTCGATCAGTGGCAAAAAGTTCATTCGTCACAATTTGGCGATCAACGAAAATGCTGATCAGAACAGACAAAAGTAATTGAAGATTATTCGCCAGGTGGCGAGACAAGTTCAAAAGAAATGAAAACGCCACGTTCAACGATTTATGTTAGCGAAAACTGAATAAGATCAGGAAGTTTGGAAAAGGAATTCTTTAGATTATTATTCGTCAAATGCAGACTGCATCAAACAGAAGGATGATGGGTAAATTGATCTGCAATTGAACACCGTTATAAAAATTACGGAGCATTTTATAAGAATTCGCATAATTAACGAATAATTAGCCTAATTAATCGGGGCAGACTCGACAGTTAGTCTTTGTTACAAGTCAAATGATTTGCCACTGACATTTGTCAAGGCTGGTGAATGATAAAAGTAAGTTATTAAATTTATTCTTTAATATAACCAGCTGCAAAGTAGCTCTATTCAGAAGAAGTATCACATATAAAAATTCACATAATTTTTATTGTCGCAAATAAAATTAACAATTTTTAAAGCTTGCTTGCTTGAAATGTGATAGCCAACAGAACTAATATCACCGTTTAGATTCCGGACGATTTGAGGGCAAATATTTTTTTAAGGAGTCACAAAAGTGAAAGAGGATCACTGTGCTAAATTTCAACGAAAATACCCCAACACTCGAGTCTGAATTTTGAAGTAAAAGAAATGTCGATGATGGTTTTTGGCAGGATTATTGTGAAAACGTGAATTTAAAGCCGCGCTAAGATTCAAGAACATACAAGAAATTGAAAGGTTAAGGTCATAATCATTTTATTGTAGGTTTTTTTGTAATGATCTGTCCTGGTATGATGTAATGATGTAAGAAACCTCGCCCTATCGAGTGATAGGCTAACCTTACCATAATGTCACAGAGCATCATTTTGGGTACTATAATTTTAATTCACCCGAATTAATTTCTGATATATTATTAGAGCCATTCCATTTATGAAAAATTGTCAAATCCAACTTCTGATTCAGCGATACTATTTTCATCAATGACGACTTAAATTCATCCTAAGGCCAAAGTTATATGTATTGAACATTTGTAGCCATAATTGCTTATTAATGTCACAGTTTAAAATTTGTTTGTGAGACAATTGATATATAACAATATTGATTTTAATTAGTTCCTATTGTCGCAATGTATAAGCATAGAGAATGTAAGATGTGTGTCTAGTATACCAGCAATTTGTTGTTTTCATTGCATTGTATATTTTCTGTATTGTCGTCAACTGCCATTGATGTCAAAGGACGACGTTAAACTTCTGAATAATATAAAATAATTATCTTCAGATTTTAATTCTAGTCGCACACAACCGCAGTCATACAACCAGCATGCTAACTTTTAGATGTAGGCATACACAATATTGATTTAATCTTAATAATCATCGTGCTTTTTTTTACTAGCGTTACGGTTGCTAGTATTAAAAATTAATTTTATATTCACGTTTCTATCGGTATTCACGATTAAACCAAAAAAACTTTCAGTTATTATTATTATTTTTTACACTTTAAGGTGGTGTTCAATTGCGGATAAAATATGATCCCGTTTTTAAATCTTGAATAATGTTTTATTTTCTGTTTTCATTCCACTAAGTTAGAAATACTTTTTTAAAAGAAGTATTTCGTTAAAAATACTAGTCCGAACAATATGCAAAATCATTATTCACAATGATTTAAAATTTCTGAATTTTATTTGTCCACTGACATCTAGCGAATGGATTGGTACTACGCAGCCTCTTACAGTTCCTCGTTCAAAATACTAGATAAGACGCCATTATGCTCTAAACCAGAGGTCTCAAACACGCGGCCCGCGAGCTGCATGAACCCCGTGGACCCGATTAATGCGGCCGGGGACAGCCACCTGTATTTTGGTCTTGTAATGAAAGAATTCAATTAAAAACCGATTTTTCAGTGCTTTCGCTATTCGAACCAGAGTTCAAACTAGTTTCTACTCCTTTTGCTGTGGACATTGAATCTGCAGCAGCCGATATTGAGAGGAAGTTAGTAAACCTTCAATAGATATCATGCTGCACAAGAAGTAGCCTATAATAGGCTACAACTAAGTTGTTGTTATTCCGGAATTCCGCACATTTCTAACACACGACAAATTCTTAAATCTGCGGCTGGCTGCAAGCCTGCAACACGCATAGTAACAATATTTGACAGTAAACATACACAATTATTATGTGAGGAGCTTTTCATCAATGAAGAATTATAAATTTCAAAGAAGGGCACGCCTTACAGGTAACCTACAGGCGAAAATTTGCAACCTGTAAGGGCCTGTGCTCCGATTGCTCGTATTTCAGAAAATAAAACCAAACATTAATTGTAAAGATATATTATAGGCTAATTTCTATATAGTTTTACGTGCATTGTAATATTATATAGGCTTATTTGTATGTTGCGGCCCGCCAGCCATTGTGAGTCATCAAATGTGGCCCACGTGACGACTTGAGTTTGAGACCACTGCTCTAAACATTATTAGGCCTATCGTAATATTTCCTGCTAGCAAAACCGATGACAAGATAATTATATAATATTTATTATTTAATAATAATAATATTTATTATTTATTATCAGGTTCTGTCCTCGGTCCTCTCATATTCATTCTTTATACCTCCCCACACAGCAAACTCATTTCCTCGTCCTCTGCTGATCATCACCTCTATGCCGACGACACTCAATTATTCATATCTTTCTCACCTCGCTCCTTCTCAGACGCACTAAATCAGCTACGTAACACCATCACTCAGATTTCAGCCTGGATGACCGCCAATCTGCTTTGCCTCAACCCCTCAAAGACAGAATTTCTCATCATTGGCCTACGCGAGCAATTAAACAAACTAGAATATCTTTCTGGCTTTTCTCAAACAGACGTAACTCTTCCCGCGCCATATACTCTTCTCCTGTTCGCAATCTTGGATTTCATTTTCGATAAAACGCTTACTTTTCTGACCACATCACCCAGTTAT
>OX457042.1:3196549-3206549 GCA_949752735.1 Lumbricus terrestris | reverse complement strand
GGAGTGCAAGGGACGGAGAGGGATGGAGGAAACTGACGTCGTTGGCTCTGGTCTCCGATCCACAGCAACGAGGATGGACATGATGATGAAGATGATGATGATTATTACGTTACTTTAAAAGCAACGTTTTCATTTTCGATGCACTTGAAATGATCCTGCTGCATCTCAGCAGCATTACCCAGGATGTCTTTGGACCAAACAAAGGATCGTCGCTCAAATTCGTTTTAATTTCGATACAATGCAATACAATATAATACATTGCAATACAATGTATAGATCTATTGAGAGAGAGAGAGAGAGAGACGGACGGACGGACGGACGGACGGACAGACAGAGACAGAGAAATAGACAAAGACAGACAGAGACAGAGACAGAGACAGACAGTCATCCAGAGAAAGATGGAGGTCAAAGACTTACCTAACGTATAATGCTAGTCAAGAGTTCGAGTTAAGATGTCGATCTCAGAAGCATTATATATAGGCAGATAAAGTTGGCGTTTTAGACGTGTGGAAATTATTGCTTAATTTTGTTTGCGTAAAGTGCTGGTGAACTTTGATTCAAGAAAGAATCAAGAAATTTATACATTGTGTCGTTTATCTGAATAGTGTGCTGGTCTGTGTGTGGACAGAGAGGTCTGGTTACAAATCCGCAACTAGGCAAAGTTTGCTTCATGAGCTGCTCCCTATATATCCAACTGAGCTGTGGGTCTAATGGTGGAAGCAGAGACGGCGAAGGAGAGGCCTGGCCACCTGAACTCCTAATATGCCGAGGCTAAGAAAATGGAGTCGTTAACGCTTCAAACCCATGACAGCTTCAAGGCTATAGCATGCATAAAAGGACTTCTGACATTAGCCTGGATAAAGGAGGAGGGCGTCGCTAATGGTCTTTGTTACCACACAGTGACGTTAAACTTCAAAATAATACCATCACCAAAAAGCACGAGGACATTATGTCATTGCGCCATTGCCGAGTCATTTATATAGGTCGGGTTCTCCTATTATAAAAGGTGTCGTAAGCGACAGCAGGCTATATGTTACAACATGGAATTCCTTCTATATAGCTAGGAAAGACAGCGTGAAATCATTGCGAAATAACGCATTCAAAAAATAAAGTTAGTGCTCATTTTCGAGCTAGTTTTAATTTCCATTCAGTGCAATGCAATACAATACTATACAATAAAATACAATACAATGCAAAACATCACAATACAATACAACATAATGCAACTTGTATTCATGACGCTTTTCAATAAATCAAGTATTTACTATAGAAGAACGCTTTGCAATGTGTTGGCTACATTGGGGCATGCCCATAGAAATGAGAACTTTTTAGTTTAAATTGAAAACTATTAATTGAAGAGGGCGCATTGCTAGCATCTTACCAAATGATAAATCTCAAATAGACCAACCTGATGCTATGACCATAATGTATGTCTAATATTAATTTTCTTGTGCTTTAAACACCTCTTTTTATCTTGTCTACCTGATCATATATAAAGGCTCACACGGGAAGCATTAATCGAATATTTCCTAATGTCATTACTGGTACTAAAATAAGTAATTAATAAGAAAAATAATAAAATAGATTTTCGACACACGTTGATACTACCCATGTTGAGCCATGGTCGGCTAAGAATACTAATTCTTAATTCAGTGGTTTTCTATGAGTTTGCTGAGTTCCCTGTTAAGTTATATCCAACTAAAGAGACGTCTGAAAATATTTCAACACTTGACCAACGTCACAAGAAGAAGAAGATATGAAAATCTATGAAATTAGAACCACAGACTTATGTCGAACTAGAGACGCTGTTCTGCGCTGTCTCTGTCCGACGTTTTTCGGTCCATCTTCAGTTTTCCGAAGAACCTGGCTATCGGAAGTCGACTCGTCTTTCTCTCCGGAACCTCGGTTGACCCTGGTTTCTTTGAGCGGTCCGCCTTGACGCTGTCTGAGGGGCTGTCTGAGGACCCATCCTCCGGGGCCCGGCCCTGCTCCTCGGAGTCGTGAAGGGCCTTCATCGAGTGCATGAGAAGCAGTTTTCGTTGGGGAGTCGTAGCAGGGGATGGGCTGCCACCCGCTCCTCCTCCGCCTCCTGCTCCCTCTGCGGGGTCGTCCCCCGAGTCTGGGGCTTCTTCGCTCGGGAGGGACAACCGCGGAGTGACCTGAACCTGGTGCTGGTGTTCGATGGCGATCATCCTCTGTCGCCTGGATCGATCCACCGGGTCCTCTCTCGACTCTGCCATCTGCTTCTGCATCGACATGTACTCATCGAGAGAGTAGCTCTTCTTGCTATCCATCATCGACACCCGCTTGTCCCTCGCCGACCAGATGCCCCTGAACTGTCGCGACCAGACCCCGGCCGCCGCCGCCGACGACGACGACGGGGAAGAGGCGGCGTAGGGGGAGGACGAACACGGACCGCTCGACCGGACCATCCGCTCCCCGCAGCAGTGGGAGGCGTCCGTCGATCGCTGCCCGGTCCCAACGTCGTACGAGAAGCTCTTCTGATGGGCGAAGGCGTCCCTTCGCTCACCGTCGCAGTCCGGCTTCAACCGCGAGGGGTGCCGGGGGCTCGCCGAGGAGGTGGAGGCGGAGGAGCCGGGCTTCTTGACCGCAGACATCTCCCCGGCGTCCGGGGATTTCCTCCTCCACGTCACCACCCCGTCGGAGACGAGATCCCCGTCGTCGCCGTAGGTCGAGGAAGACGAGCAGGGAGTCGGACTGACGCGGCAGGGGACCGACGAAGGGGACGAGGGTGAGACGTCGCGGGGCTTCGGCGGGGGCAGCTGGAGGAGTGACGCGATCTTTGGCGACTGCGTGGCGGAGGAGAATGTGTCCTGGAGATGCTGGACAAGTCTTCCCTTCAACGTTGACGGCTTAGCAGGGCAGCTGTCGTCATCGGCAATCTTTCCGTCTCTTGTGGGGTCGGTTTTTTTGAAAGGTTGCACGTTCTTTTCCTTTTCCGGCTCTACGAATAACGGTCGATCTGTTTCAGACTGCAAAGATGGAAGAAGCCTCTCCTTTTCTTTGTTGGTGACAGTTTCGCAGCTGGGCAAGTGAGCGTCTGTGGTTTCCGGGCTCTTCTTCTTATTGGTCGTTTTCGTCGAGAGAAAATACGAAAGCGTCGTTTCGTCCTTTGGCTTCTGCAGAGGGCGCTGCTGCTGTTCCACAGGTGTCGGCGACGAAGCCCGGACTTTTGCCGACGCCTGATGCTTCTGCTTGTGCTGCGCTCGGTGCGAATTGCTCGCTGGGATCTGGAGCGTGCTCATAGGAGGAGAGTCTACCTGCCTGCTGTCGAGTAGACCTGCGTTGGTGGCTGGCGAAGGACCTCCTTGCTTTCTCGGTCTCTGGGACTTAGCAGTCGCCGTCGGGTCTCCGTCCCCCGCAGAGCTCTGTCCGTTCTCTGTCTTCCTCGATTCTGTTGATAAACTCTTCTTTCGAGCTTCCGGTGCAACTGAGGATCTTCGATGTGTTTGATCTCTCGTCGGATCTGCGCTCGGGTATCTCTGGTCGGTGACTGCACAGCGCACCTCTTCCGCCCGTTTTATCGCTTCCGGCTTTTTTGTGTGCGTTCCCGTGGCGGAAATGTTCTTCTGGTTTGCTCCTCCACCGCCTGTCATATTGGCCGCTAAAGACAGTCGCCTGGTCTCCTTCCGAGGACATTCCAGATGCCGGGTGACGGTCAGGGCCTTCTCAAGGACCGGTCTGCCAGTCTTCGATACCACCGTCGCCGCCTTCTTCTCCTCTCCGCTCTCCTTGTCCTTCTGTGTGCCGCTTCCACTGCGGTTCACCTCATAGATGGACTTCCGCCGACACCCCGTCTCGCTCTTCTGATCCCAGTTCGAAGTCGGTTGCGCTTGAGTTGTTCTCTCAGATGTCTTCTCCTGGTGAGCGTGGCTGGTGCGTTCGCGTTCGGTCGACAGCTGGTGGAAAGCGGGATTCCTGGCGCCCTGAATAGCCAGCACTCTCTGACGGGCGCTGGCCACAAGACACGCGCGGTGTTTCGGGTGAGAGGCAAGCTCGTAGGAGAACGACTTCTGGTCGGCGAATCCCTTTCTCTTTCCTCCGAGTACGACCGCCTGACTCATTGCCCGGCATCGTCTCGTATGCTGCACCACTTCCCCATCGTAGAGTCTACCGTCGTCGTCCTTCAGATCCTGCGAGTCGACGTGGAACTGTCGGAGTTCGTTAGCGTCTAGGTAGTCGCGCATTCGTCGGCTTGTGACTGCCGACAACATCCCCTCGCCGGTCCTGGCACCTCCTCCGCCCCCGACTCCGCCTCCTTCGTCCCCCTGTTCGTACTGAAAATACTCGTTGACCTCATACGAGAAGCTCTTCTGTTCGGAGAAGGACTTGCGTCGGTCCGTGTCGTCCGATGACGACTCTGGCGGCTTATCGTCCACCTCCTCAATGGTCACCTCGATCTCAACGGGCGGTGGCTTAGTGGGCAAGGTCGGCTTAGGGGGCAATGTCGACTGGGGTGGCTGGGGCGGCGCCGATGGTCCTGTCGTGATGCCCATCGCGGCCAGGGACGAGCAGGCGGGTCTCAGCTGGAGAACGTCGACGGATTGGTTGAATCGAAAGATCTGACTGATATGTTTACCCAACTCCGATTCCTCGATCGGCAGACGCGGAAGGAGACGACCACGTGACCTCGGCGGAAGTCCGCAGCTGCCGACGATCGGCTCCGACTGTTTCCGGTGCTGCACTTCCGGTCGAACCTGGAGACTCGGAACGTCGTACGAGAAGCTCTTCTGCTCGGCGAACGTCGTCCGTCTCTCGCGATCGATCAGGGGAGAGACGTCTCCTCCTCCGGGGAGAGCTTCGAGGCGACGCCCGGGACTCAACCCTCGACGGTCCCAGACTACGGCTGCGGTGGCGGCGGCGGCAGCGGAGGAGGGTTGTTGCCCGGCCACCGCCGCCTTCTCCTTGGCGGCATAGGCGTCTCTGAAGAGAGACATCCGCGGGTCCTTCCATCCTCCCGCGCCTGCCTCACACCGCGAGCTCGACTCTATGGGACTCGATCTGAGCTGATCTCGGGGACTCGGAGTCTTGTGCTGATCCTTTGGACTCGGAGACTTGAACTCGCGGACGATGATGTTGACTCGCTCAGCCGTCCGCTCCGAGAGGAACTCGGATGGTCTCCGACGCTGCTGCCTTCTCTCCTCGGAACCCCCTTCCCCCGTCCAACCATCCTCGTCTGTTCGCTTCACAAACGGAGGAGGGTCCCCGTGGTGCTGCAGGGGCGAACGTGGGAAGACGTCCGGTCGGTGTTGGGCATCCGTAGGGATACGGTGCGCCTGGGATGAGGTGGAGGCGGTGGAGAGGGGAACAACGTCGTTGAGGTACTGTCCGTGAATGGGGGAGAAGTGGAAAGGTGACCCGGAACTTCGATCTCTGAACCGATGTCTTCGCTGGTCGGTCTCCCCGCCACCGCCGCCTGGTTCGTACATGTCGAGCGAACGACTCTTTCGCCGGTGAAGGAGACGCAGTCGCTTGTCGCGAACGGTGGCGCGTATCCCACCGGGTCCCACGACGCTTGCCCTCTGTCCAGACCCCGAGTGGGTGTACCCTGTCCCGGCGGTGTTGCCTGGGATGAGGTCTTCGTGACGGGGGTAGCCACGATCGTCGAAGCTCGAGTCTAAGGAGTGGCTCTTGCGTTCCTGCAGCAGCCACGTGCGATTGGGAGACGGTCGACGGCGAGGGTCGCGCTCTGAGGCGGGCGACACGCTCGGCTCCCGGCGGAGTCTAGCCTCCGATGGAAGGACTGGACGCTGCCGGGGTTGGTGATGCTGAAGGGAAAGAACAGGTGGCCGCTGCTGCTGCTGCTGCTGCTGCTGCTGGGCCTGGAGCAGCTGCTGGGCCTGCAGCTGGGCCTGCAGCTGGGCCTCTGTGGCCTCGTAGGAGTCGTACGAGGACCCACTGTCCATCTGGAACATCGACGGCAACTTGAGTCTCGTCTTGCAGGCCCCGATGCGGGGAGTGGGCACGATGATGAGGACCTTGTTCTTCTCGTCGACGGGAGACCACATCCCCGATCGCCAGCAGAAGTCGAAGGACTTGCTCTTCTGCTTCTGCTTCACCCATCCCTTGCGACGGTCCGTCGGACCCTTCTTCTTCGCTCGCAGCTGACCAGCCGTCACTTCCGGTTCACGATGATGACCTGGTCAAAAGAGAAGAAGAACGATAACGGGTTGAGAGGCTGATCATTATATATATATATATATATATATATTATATATATATATTATCTATATAAATAAAAATGTAAAAAGTTACAGTTTGTTACATCGGTTCTCGGAGAGTTCTGAACCGATTCCTTTGAAAATTTTCGCAAACCGTTCCATTCGAACACCTCCGGGTTTTTTTATGCCTTTTGGGGAAAAGCGCAATCTTTACGACAAAAACACAACTTTTAATTCCACTTTCACGCGTCCGTCCATTTGCAATCCAATGAGGCCGCGCCGTTCATTTGCATTCCAATGGGGCCGTGCATACCGTCGCGCGTTTCTGTAGCGCATTTATTTGTAGGCCCTAACTGTCGTTTTTCAAATTTTCACACAACGTTCGAAGTTCGAACGGACGAGTTTTATATGCTTTTTTGGAAAAAATAGGCTACAACGCGTGTATGAGGATGTTTTTTTTAAAATCCGAGCGTGCGACCAAAAAACACAATTTTCAATTCCACCTTCACGCGTCCGTCCATTTGCATTCCAATGAGGCCGTGCATACCGGCGCGAGCTTCTGTAGCGCATATAAAACTGTCGGTTTTCAAATTTTCACAGAACGTTTCCAGCGGACGGATTTTTATATGCTTTTTTGGAAAAAAACAGAAATGCGTGTATGCGGACGTGTTTTTTTTTATCCGCGCGTGCTCTTATATAGCGCATACATCTATGTAGCTGTAGGGAGCGGATGGGTGAGGGAGGATGGGAGGAAAGAGAGGGAGGGAGCGGGAGAAAGAGGGAGGGGAGGGAGCGGACGGGATGCATGGATGGAGGGAGGGAACGGGAGGGAGGGACGGAGGGAACGGGAGGGAGGGACGGAGGGAACGGGAGGGAGGGACGGAGGGAGGGAGCGGGAGGGAAGGACGGAGGGAAGGAGGGAGGGAACGAGAGGGAGGGACGGAGGAACGGAGGGAGGGAGGCAGGTAGGGGAAGGGAGGGATGGAGGGATGGACGGTCTTTTCAGCCACAGCAACGCGTGGCCGGGTACAGCTAGTATATATATATATATATATATATATATATATATATATATATATATATGTGACCACTCAGGACGAAATGAGTCGGAAATCGAACAATGCAGAACGCCGCAAATCGCTATTAAAGGTGTGCAAACTTCAAATTATTTATTTGCGATTTTTTTTTGATTTTTTTAATCTACATTATAAAATGTATCAATAAAATATTAAAACTTATTTTATTTTGCCGTTTTTAATATGTTATTTTGCAAACTAAATCGCCAAAAAGATTTAAAACCTATATAAAAATTCAGAAAATCGCATTTTCCAAGAATTTTTTATTTCACAGGTCGATCGATTAAAAATGTTATATCTCCGCAAACAATTGGTCGATTTTGATACATAATAGCTCATTTTAAAGGTAATTTAATATCGAATAACGTGGAATACATAACTCAAAATACTCAAAAATTACTTGGCGACTCATTTCGTCGTGAGGGGTCACATATATTAAAAATTTTATTGCTCCCTAGTCGATCGTGCACAATACAATTTTTTTTAACAGTTGAGTAGACAACAAAATTGAATGTGATTAACATAAAATAATCAATGTAAATGACTATGCATGGAAAACATTGGGAACCTCTGTAGGGATGCATGGGTTGGAGTTGACGGACGTCCATCCATCCATCCATCCATCCGTCCATCCATCCATCCGTCCATCCATCCGTCCGTCCGTCCGTCCGTCCGTCCGTCCGTCCGTCCGTCCGTCCGTCCGTCCGTCCGTCCGTCCGTCCGTCCGTCCGTCCGTCCGTCCGTCCGTCCGTCCGTCCGTCCATCAATCCGTCCATCCATCCATCCATCCATCCATCCATCCATCCATCCATCAATCCATCCGACCATCCATCCATCCATCCATCCATCAATCCAACCATCCATCCATCCATCCATCCATCCATCCATCCATCCATCCATCCATCAATCCATCCATCCATCCATCCATCCATCAATCCATCCATCCATCCATCCATCCATCAATCCATCCATCCAACCATCCATCCATCCATCCATCCATCAATCCATCCATCCATCCATCCATCCATCCATCTATCCATCCATCCATCCATCCATCCATCCATCAATCCAACCATCCATCCATCCATCCATCCATCCATCCATCCATCCATCCATCCATCAGTCAGTGTAGCAACAGTAGCGTCCATTCACTTAAGTATAGGTAAACAAAGAAGTTGCATGAAATGCTCTGATCATCCTATGAGCTCTTCTCAACAACAGAGGGACAGTGGGGAGTGTTGAGTGAGAAACGGACCCACCGTTAGACAATGACAGCCAAGACGGTCTCCAATGGCAACGGCAGGTTGCGCTCAACCGGATATGGACTTCTGTCTAATAGTAATGTATGCTACAAATAATTAAATGGACTTCCCAGGAAACAGCAATTGCAAGTCCGACCCTGGACTGATGAATCGACATCAACGGTATACCTGTTGTCTTCTTGGAATTGGCTTTCACAGCAGTATAATAGCTAACCGTACTTGGACTATTGGCATAAAAATGCAACTGCTATATAAATAATGTGATCAAATAGATTTGCATACATCTCAATAATTGGCATCTCAATCCTCATTTTCCTCTTTCCCTCCTCCTTCTCCCCTTCTACCTCCTCTTTCTCCTCTATTCCATCCTCTTTTCTCTTCCGCTTCCACCTCCTCTTCATTTCCCAATTCTACTTTTTTCCTCTGCCTGTTTCTCCTCCTTCTCCTCCTCCTCCTCCACCTTGTCCTCCTCTTCCTCCTCTTCTTCGTCTTCCTCCTATTCTGCTCCTTCTTCTTCTCCTTCCTCCTCCTCTTCTTCTCCTTCTTCTTCCTCTTTCTCTTCCTCCTCTTCCTCCTCCTCTTCTTCTTTCTCTTCTTCCTCTTCTTCCTTCTCATCTCCTTCTCCTTCTTCGTCTTCTTCGCCTTCATCTTCATCTTCATTTTCGTCTTTTTCCGAAGTCCGTGGCTAATAGACTTCCATTTGAAGTTCAAACCCAATATCTTACAACAGTCGTTTCTGTAGAAGCAGCCACCCGACTACTAATAGATAAAGATGGCATCACGCATTTGGCCTCGCGCTCACTCCAATTCGTCACAGATCGAGTCCCAATTTGCCACAAACACCCCGGGGGCAGTCCCCTCGTATCCCCAATCTCTCTTCCTTCCCCATCCCTCCACTACATACGCCCACAACCTTCAACAGCCTCTGGACCAGGACCAAGATGATAAATTGCAACATCCTCGCCCCGCTGTTATTCATGCCGCTCGCCAACTGGCCGAACTGTGCTGCCGACTGCCGCTCGCTAATGAATCCATTTGCGACGGATTTCCCGGGACACTGGCGCCCTCTGAGATTGGCAGGCACCAGAAGGACCCCCAACCCCCGGGGATTTGGAAATCGATGGTGGGGAAAACGGTGATGAAGATGCGAAAATGGCTGGATTATATATCAGCAATTGTTTGAGATGCGTTCTGATAGAATAGTTGGTAAATAAACATTGTATCGCGCTGATTGATGGATGGATTGATTGATGGATTGATGAATGGATGGATTGATGATTGAATGGGTTGGCAGATGGATGGATTGAAGTAAAGAAGGATTGACGGAAAGAAGGAAGGAAGGAAGGATTGAAGGAAGGAAGGAAGGAAAGAAGGAAGGAAGGAAGGAAGGAAGGAAGGAAGGAAGGAAGGAAGGAAGGAAGGAAGGAAGGAAGGAAGGAAGGAAGGAAGGAAGGAAGGAAGGAAGGAAGGAAGGAAGGAA
>OX457042.1:3189049-3194049 GCA_949752735.1 Lumbricus terrestris | reverse complement strand
ATGTGTGCACTCTGCTCGTGTGTGTCTGTCTATGTGTATATGTCTGCCTGTGTGTATGTCTGCCTGTGTGTGTGTCTGCCTGTCTATGTGTCTATGTCTGCCTGTGTGTGTGTGTCTGTATGTACATGTGTGTATGTCTGTCTGTATGTGTATGTAGGACCGTGCGTCTTTTTGTATCCTTCTGTCCCTACATGTTTGTCTATTTCTATCCGTCTCTATTGTTCTGTCCGTCTATCTGTATCTCAATGTCTGTATCGGTATCTCTGTCTCTATGTCTGTCTGTTTGTCTGTCTTCTGTGTGTTTGTACGCCTAGTCGTGTGTGTTTCTGTCTCTGTCAATCTGCCTGCTTGTCCGTCTGTCGGTCTGTCCGTTCCTTCGCCTATCCGTCGGTCTGTCCGTCTGCCTGCCTGTCTGTCTGTCCGTCTGTTAATCTGTGTGTCTGACTGCCTGTCTGTCTATCCGTTTTTCCGTCCGTCCGTCTGTCTGTCTGTCCGCCAGTCTGTCTTTCCGTCCATCTGACTGTCTATAATTATGTCTCCCTTCCCTCATCGTTGACTGCTTCTAAAAGCAGGCGACAGACCGCTCGCCCTGATTACCAAAACCATCGGGCGCTAATGGCTAAAGGGAACGCATGCTCGGTGTCCGGCGCGTCCTTTCCCCGTTAAAAACTCACTCCACCGTTCAGTCACAATGGCGCGTTGCGTGCAGCGCTTGGACGGTTTAACGCTATCTGAAATATCTGTCTAACTTGATTGTCCGTCCCTCTGTCTGCTTGTCTGTCTGTCTCTCTCAGTGTCTGCCTCAGTGTTTGTTTGTCTAGCTCAGCTCTGTCTGTATAGTATCTGTCCGTTTCTTACTGAACCTGGATGATTCTGTGTGCTTGTGTGTGCGTGCGTTTGTATGTGTGTTTGTATTTGTGTTTGTGTGTAAGTGTGTGTGTCTCTGTGTGTCTGTCTATTTGGCTCTCTGCGTTTCTCTGTGTTTCTCTGCCTATGTCACTATAGTCTCTGCTTATCTCTCTCGTGCATGATACTTCTGTCTGTCTGTCAACCTATTTTCATACTTAATTGTCAATTCTCCGTTCTCTGCATACAAAATCGTGAAGAAAGAAACAATCGAACGCTGACAGTTTTCCTATTGAGATTTGAGACCATGACACGTACAAGGACTCAGATTCTAACCCACAACACGAAAACTATACATACATATATATATATGCAGATTTATAATATATATTTTTAAATAAGCATATATATATACACACGCATAGCATAATGTGTACGTAGTAAAGTTATATACAGTGATGTACATGAGAAAACATTCCACACCGATCATTAGGTACACACACACACACAAACACACGCATATACGTATACAAATACTGTAGACATAACACGTGTATATATATATAGTATATTTATTTTTTATACATTTCTATATAGTACATAATATTTATATACAAGCGTAATTTGAACCCAAATATTATATGCATGCACATAAATATAAATATAAGCATCTCTTCAGAGGTTGATATTACTCCCAGTGTGTACACAACCTGACATTTTACATTATATGAATCCAGCTCCGTATAGAATTACATATCCATAATAGATGGATAGATTGCTATGGCAACGCCAGCGGCAGTGCTCCATCGCCAAAACCACCACCACCACCACCACCACCACCACCACCACTCTCGCCGCCACCACCACCACAACCGCCATCACCACCATCACCACCACCACCACCGCCGCCGCCACCACCACCACCACAACCACCACCACGACCACCACCACGACCACCATGGTCCATGGCACCATCAACACCACCACCGCCACCATCTCAACAACCATCACCGTCATTATCATCACCGCTATCACTACCACTATTAAGTATTAACCCCACGAACACCACTGTCGCCACTATCAGCACCACCACCAACACCACCACCACCACCACCACCACCACCACCACCACCACCACCACCACCACCACCACCACGACGACCACCACGAACACCACTACCACCAACGCAACCGTGCACATTTATTCCCACCACCACCACGACTTCCACCACGACTACCACCACCAACACTGCCACCCAAAAGAACTGGGGCGTCGGTGCATTCAAAAGCGTTGCCTGGACGTACGACGAATGAAAAGTGCGTATGGAACAATTGTCGCTAAGTGGAGAGACGTCAGCAGAATGGAACGATCACTGTTGTCGCATTTGCATTTGCATTCGTCCATGCATATACAATACATTTACATTATTTTATACATTGTGTACGTATGCCACGACAATGCTTGCTGTCTGACTATTTGTTTGACAATCTGTATGCATGCATGTCTGTCAGCCTGACTGTCTCTCTATGCCTCTTTGTCAGTCTGAATGTCAGTCAGTCAGTCTTTCAATCTGTCTGTCTGTCTGTCATGTACATGAGACAGGCAGGCAGGCAGGCAAGCAGAGAAAACATTGTCTGTCTATCTGTCTGTGTGCCTGTCTGTCTGTATGTCTGTCTGTCTGTGTGTCTGTCTGTCTGTCTGTCTGTCTGTAATCATGACAGCTTGCAAATCTTTTAAGTGGTCGGTCTGAATAGCCTATCTATCTTACGGTGCGTATGTCTGTCTGTCTGTCTGCCTGTCTGCATGTCTGCCTGCCTGCCTGTCTGCCTGCCTGTCTGCCTGTCTGTATGTCTGTCTGTAATCATGACAGCTTGCAAATCTTTTAAGTGCATGGTCTGTCTAAATAGCCTATCTATCTTACGGTGCGTATGTCTGTCTGTCTGTCTGCCTGTCACTCTATGTCTCTTTGCGTATCGTTCGATCTTTGTCTCTTTATCTTCGTGCCTGGGAAGACAACAGCAAGACGAATGAATGGTAAACAGAGCAACATTTGATGTCGTTTAAGTAAACCTTACTATATAATTTGTCAATGCCACGATAAATCCATCCTTCCATCCACCCATTCCGTGACTCCGTCCGTCCATCAACTACATCCCATGCATCCACAATCCATCAATCCATCCACCCAACCATCCATGCACTCACCCACCCACCCAGACCTCCCCAACCGCAAAAACCCCAACCATTTATCTATACATCCATCTACACACTCCGCCTCCATATCCATCCATCAACCCACCCCAAATCCATCCATCATTCCGTGCACCCACCCAAACCAACCTACCCAGAACCCCATCCATTTAACCATCCTTCATCCACCCATCAACCACAAGATGCCTCCTACCAAGACAAAACTCCTTTGCCATACCGAATGATAGAGCCTACTCGAAACCCTCATGATATTCTGGTCCTGGAGAGTTTTTTAATGCGCCAGAATAACTTGCCACTAATTCTCAGATGCTTGCGTGGCACATCTTGCCGTGCCACCAGCAGATAAAGGAGCTAGAGAAACACTACGACGACCTCTGGAAACACACATCTCAGGTGCGCTTTCATGCTTGATTGGCAATTGAAAGTCACGTGTCTTTCGATCGCAGATGATTACGACGGCGCCACATAAGTCATAATCATCATTCGCAGCAAAGCAGCGTGATGAACTATTGTTTAGAAAGAAACAACTTTCAATTAAGAGTTCGCTCATGGGCGGAGACTTAGAGGGAACAGGGGGGACGGTCCCCTTAATGGATGTGGTGGTGGGGACCATCCATGCATTTGCCCCCCCCCCCCCCCCAACCGTTAATCGGTAAGTGTTAGGCCATCATGTACATACTTCACGAAACACACGGTGAACAACAAACGACGAAACGAAGCGATGACTAAAAAAAAGTCATCAACTTTTTAGCTATGAAAATTAGGTTTTCCATCGACATTTGGACGAATGACTAAAAAGGTCGTCAGAAATTTTAGCCGGGAAAAATGGAAAATTTTCGTCGGCGTCTCAGCCATTCGTCACCCAAAATCTTCGGCCGCCTCAAGTCTCCGCCCAAGTCTCCGCCAATGAGTTCGCCAGTTCAAGCCCTACCACCCCACCCCCCCCCCCCAATGCGAAATATCTTGATTCTTATAGATTAATTTTCTTCTCCAACTGCTTCAATTTCCCTTTTCCAGCTCGATATGGAAATCTCTTCCCTCCACTCTGCGTGGGACTCTACTTTTTAGATCACTATCTAAACCTCTGTCTGCCTTTGATGCTCTGCTGTTTGTCTGATCGTCTGTCTGTGTGTATGTATGTCTGTCTGTCTGCATGTTTGTCTGTCTTCTGTCTGTCTGTCTGCCTACCAATCTGCAAATTGTCTGTCTAGGAATGAATTCTTTCGCTACGGGTTCTTTCACTGAAATCGGTGATCAATGGCCACAGCTGTAAACGGTGCTATTGAAATTTCTAAATGCAATACATGTATGCACACATTCAGACAATTTAAAATGAACACACACAAACAGACATACAGATATGCATACATACAAAGATACCAAAATAAACATACATGTATTGTGTACCAATGTATACGAAGCAAGTGGGTCACGGTGGTGTGTGGGTATGTTCTTTGCCTTGCAGCCGGAGATTTGCAGGTTCGAATCCGCCTCAAGCCGCCGCGTAGGGACCTTGGGCAAGTCCTTCACTCGCAATTTGCTCAGCGCTTCAGCGTGAAACTCCAATGCAGTGTCCGCGCTGTAGTCGGGAGCGCCTCTGAGTAGGGAGCTTGAAGGAGCGCTATAACAAGTGCACATACAAACAACACAAAATATAACAAAGGGAGTGGCGTATAGCAGTGGCGGCTACAAACAACCTCAACAGTGTTCGGACATTTAAACGGTGGTCAAGGTGAACGGACAACATTCTTCATCGGCGACATTTTAACAGGACGATAATTATTAGAACGGGCCGACAATAGAACACTCGACACTTAACCCGAACGTTCTACATGTATAGTCTGGAGCGCCTCTTAGTAGCCTCTTAGTAGAGAGCTTGAAGTGGCGCTATACAGGGCTGTTTTAAAGGGATATTTAGAACTGCACAATCCCTTCCTTTCTT
>OX457042.1:3186730-3188849 GCA_949752735.1 Lumbricus terrestris | reverse complement strand
ATGATGCCCATCGCGGCCAGGGACGAGCATGCGGGTCGCAGCTGGAGAACGTCGACGGATTGGTTGAATCGAAAGATCTGACTGATATGTTTACCCAACTCCGATTCCTCGATCGGCAGACGCGGAAGGAGACGACCACGTGACCTCGGCGGAAGTCCGCAGCTGCCGACGATCGGCTCAGACTGTTTCCGGTGCTGGACGTCCGGTCGAACCTGGAGACTCGGAACGTCATAGGAGAAGCTCTTCTGCTCGGCGAACGTCGTACGTCTCTCGCGATCGATCAGAGGAGAGACGTCTCCTCCGGGGGGAGCTTCGAGGCGACGCCCGGGACTCAACCCGCGACGGTCCCAGACGGCTGCGGAGGTGGTGGCGGCAGCGGAGGGTTGTTGCCCGGTCGCCGACGCCGCCGCCTTCTCCTTGGCGGCATAGGCGTCTCTGAAGAGCGACATCCGCGGGTCCTTCCATCCCGCGCCTGCCTCACACCGCGAGCTCGACTCGATGGGACTCGATCTAAGCTGATCTCGGGGACTCGGTGTCTTGTGCTGATCCTTTGGACTCGGAGACTTGAACTCGCGGACGATAATGTTGACTCGTTCAGCCGTCCGCTCCGAGAGGAACTCGGAGGGTCTCCGGCGTTGCTGCCTTCTCTCATCGGAACCCCCATCCCCCGTCCAACCATCCTCGTCTGTCCGCTTCACAAACGGAGGAGGAGGGTCTCCGTGGTGCTGCAGGGGCGAACGTGGGAAGACGTCTGGTCGGTGTGGGGCATCCGTTGGGACACGGTGCGTCTGGGAGGAGGTGGAGGGGGCGGTGGAGAGGGAGACGACGTCGTTCAGGTACTGTCCGTGAATGGGAGAGAAGTGGAAAGGTGACCCGGAACTTCGATCCCTGAACCGATGTCTTCGCTGGTCGGTTTCCACCCCTCCGCCGCCGCCTGGATCGTACATGTCGAGCGAACGACTCTTTCGCCGGTGAAGGAGACGCAGTCGCTTGTCACGAACGGTGGCGCGTATCCCGCCGGGTCCCACGACGCTTGCCCTCTGTCCCGACCCCAAGTGGGTGCACCCTGTCCCGGAGGGGTTGCCTGGGATGAGGTCTTCGTGACGGGAGTAGCCACGATCGTCGAAGCTCGAGTCTAAGGAGTGGCTCTTGCGTTCCTGCAGCAGCCAGGTGCGATTGGGAGACGGTCGACGGCGAGGGTCGCGCTCTGAGGCGGGCGACACGCTCGGCTCCCGGCGGAGTCTCGCCTCCGACGGAAGGACTGGACGCTGCCGGGGTTGGTGATGCTGAAGGGAAAGAACAGGTGGCCGCTGCTGCTGCTGCTGCTGGGCCTGGAGTAGCTGCTGGGCCTGCAGCTGAGCCTGCAGCTGGGCCTCTGTGGCCTCGTAGGAGTCGTACGAAGACCCACTGTCCATCTGGAACATCGACGGCAGCTTGAGTCTCGTCTTGCAGGCCCCGATGCGCGGAGTGGGCACGATGATGAGCACCTTGTTCTTCTCGTCGACGGGCGACCACATCCCCGATCGCCAGCAGAAGTCGAAGGACTTGCTCTTCTGCTTCTGCTTCACCCATCCCTTGCGACGATCCGTCGGACCCTTCTTCTTCGTCGCTCGCAGCTGGCCAGCCATCACTTCCGGTTCACGATGATGACCTCCTGGTCAAAAGAGATGAAGACAATACAATTTTTTAACAGTTGAGTAGACAACAAATGTGATTAACAGAAAATAATCAATGTAAATGACTATGCATGGAAAACAATGGGAACCCCTGAAGGGATGCATGGGTTGGAGTTGACGGACATCCATCCATCCATCCATCCATCCATCCATCCATCCATCCATCCATCCATCCATCCATCCATCCATCCATCCATCCATCCATCCATCCATCCATCCATCCATCCATCCATCCATCCATCCATCCATCCATCCATCCATCCATCCATCCATCCATCCATCCATCCATCCATCCATCCATCCATCCATCCATCCATCCATCCATCCATCCATCCATCCATCCATCCATCCATCCATCCATCCATCCATCCATCCATCCATCCATCCATCCATCCATCCATCCATCCATCCATTCATCCATCCGTCCATCCATTCATCCATCC
>OX457042.1:3174230-3181730 GCA_949752735.1 Lumbricus terrestris | reverse complement strand
CTAATGGCTAAAGGGAACGCATGCTCGGTGCCCGACGCGTCTTTTCCCCGTTAAAAACTCCCTCCACCGTTCTGTCACAATGGCGCGTTGCGTGCAGCGCTTGGACGGTTTAACGCTATCTGAAATATCTGTCTGACTTGATTGTCTGTCCCTCTGTCTGCTTGTCTGTCTGTCTGTCTGTCCTCTCAGTGTCTATCTGAGTGTTTGTTTGTCTAGCTCAGCTCTGTCTGGAGTATCTATCTGTCCGTTTCTTACTGAACCTGGATGATTCTGTGTGTCTGTGTGTGCGTGCGTTTGTATGTGTGTTTGTGTTTGTATTTGTGTGTGCAATTTTAAGTGTGTGTGTGTCTCTGTGTGTCTGTCTATTTGGCTCTCTGCGTTTCTCTGTGTATCAGAATCGCCTTGTTTATGTGTATACGAATCTGCCCTTCGCCATCTCTCCATGGGTGCCTCTACTTTTGTCTGTCTCTTTGCCACTCTCTCTCCATCTCCCCTTCTCTCCCTCCCTCTCACTCTCTCTCCCTCTCCCCCATCTCTCTCTCCCTCTCTCTCTCTCTCTCTCTCTCTCTCTCTCTCTCTATATATATATATATATATATATATATATATATATATATATATGTCTCTATCTGTCTCTATATGTCTCTGTCTCTCTTTCTGCCTGTCATTATCTGTCTTTCTCTCTTTTTCCGTCTGGTATATATATATATATATATATATATATATATATATATATATATATATACAAATATACTTCCTCTGCCTGTGTCACTATAGTCTCTGCTTATCTCTCTCGTGTATAATACTTCTATCTGTCTATCAACCTATTTTCATACTTAATTGTCCATTCTCCGTTCTCTGCATACAAAATCGTAAAGAAAGAAACAATCGAACGTTGACAGTTTTCCTATTGAGATTTGAGACCATGACACGTACAAGGACTCAGATTCTAACCCACAACACGAAAACTATACATACATATATATATATATGCAGATATATAATATATATTTTTTAATAAGCATATATATATACACACGCATAGCATAATGTGTACGTAGTAAAGTTATATACAGTGATGTACATGAGAAAACATTCCACACCGATCATTAGGTACACACACACACACACAAACACACGCATATACGTATACAAATACTGTAGACATAACACGTGTATATATATATAGTATATTTATTTTTTATACATTTCTATATATATATAGTACATAATATTTATATACATGCGCAATTTAAATCCAAACATTATATGCATGCGTATAAATATAAGCATCTCTTCAGCGTTTGATATTACTCCCAGTGTGTACACAACCTGACATTTTACATTATATGAATCCAGCTCCGTATAGAATTACATATCCATAATAGATGGATAGATTGCTGTGACAACGCCAGCGGCAGTGCTCCATCGCCACTACCACCACCACCACAACCACCACCACCACCACTCTCGCCGCCACCACCACCACAACCGCCATCACCACCATCACCACCACCACCACCGCCGCCGCCACCACCACCACCACAACCACCACCACGACCACCACCACGACCACCATGGTCCATGGCACCATCAACACCACCACCGCCACCATCTCAACAACCATCACCGTCATTATCATCACCGCTATCACTACCACTATTAAGTATTAACCCCACGAACACCACTGTCGCCACTATCAGCACCACCACCAACACCACCACCACCACCACCACCACCACGACGACCACCACGAACACCACTACCACCAACGCAACCGTGCACATTTATTCCCACCACCACCACGACTTCCACCACGACTACCACCACCAACACTGCCACCCAAAAGAACTGGGGCGTCGGTGCATTCAAAAGCGTTGCCTGGACGTACGACGAATGAAAAGTGCGTATGGAACAATTGTCGCTAAGTGGAGAGACGTCAGCAGAATGGAACGATCACTGTTGTCGCATTTGCATTTGCATTCGTCCATGCATATACAATACATTTACATTATTTTATACATTGTGTACGTATGCCACGACAATGCTTGCTGTCTGACTATTTGTTTGACAATCTGTATGCATGCATGTCTGTCAGCCTGACTGTCTCTCTATGCCTCTTTGTCAGTCTGAATGTCAGTCAGTCAGTCTTTCAATCTGTCTGTCTGTCTGTCATGTACATGAGACAGGCAGGCAGGCAGGCAAGCAGAGAAAACATTGTCTGTCTATCTGTCTGTGTGCCTGTCTGTCTGTATGTCTGTCTGTCTGTGTGTCTGTCTGTCTGTCTGTCTGTCTGTAATCATGACAGCTTGCAAATCTTTTAAGTGGTCGGTCTGAATAGCCTATCTATCTTACGGTGCGTATGTCTGTCTGTCTGTCTGCCTGTCTGCCTGCCTGCCTGTCTGCCTGCCTGTCTGCCTGTCTGTATGTCTGTCTGTAATCATGACAGCTTGCAAATCTTTTAAGTGCATGGTCTGTCTAAATAGCCTATCTATCTTACGGTGCGTATGTCTGTCTGTCTGTCTGCCTGTCACTCTATGTCTCTTTGCGTATCGTTCGATCTTTGTCTCTTTATCTTCGTGCCTGGGAGGACAGCAAGACAAATGAATGATAAACAGAGCAACATTTTATGTCGTTTAAGTAAACCTTACTATAATATATCAATGCCACGATAAATCCATTCTTCCGTCCGTCCGTCCGTCCGTCCGTCCGTCCGTCCGTCCGTCAACTCCAACCCATGCATCCCCAATCCATCAATCCATCCACCCAACCATCCATGCACTCACCCACCCACACCTACCCAACCACCAAAAACCCAGCCATTTAACTATACAGTATACATCCATCCACACACACCGCCTCCATATTCATCCATCTACCAAACCACCCACCCCAAATCCATCCATCATTCCGTGCACCCACACAAACCAACCAACCCAGAACCCCATCCATTTAACCATCCTTCATCCATCCATCAACCACAAGATGCCTCCTACCAAGACAGAACTCCTTTACCATACCGAAGTATAGAACCTATATACTCGAAACAATCATGATATTCTGGCCCCTGGAGAGTTTTTTAATGCGCCAGAATAACTTGCCACTGATTCTCAGATGCTTGCGTGGCACATCTTGCCGTGCCACCAGCAGATAAAGGAGCTAGAGAAACACTACGACGACCTCTAAAAACGCACATCTCAGGTGCGTCTTCTTGCTTAATTGGCAATTCAAAGTCACATGTCTTTCGGATGCAGATGATTACGACGGCGCCATATAAGTCATAATCTCATTCGCAGCAAAGCATCGTGATGAACTATTGTTTAGAAAGAAACAACTTTCAATTAAGAGTTCGCTCATGGGCGGAGACTTAGGGAGGACAGGGGGACGGTCCCCCTCAATGGATGTGGTGGGGGACGGTCCATGTATTTGCCCCCCCCATTCAATCGGTAATCGGTAAGTTTGTATTTGTTTGTATGCGCATTTGTTATAGCGCCCCTTCAAGCTCGCTACTCAGAGGTGCTCCCGACTGCAGAGCGGACACTGCATCGGAGTTTCACGCCGAAGCGCTGAGCAATTGCGAGTGAAGGACTTGCCCAAGGTCCATACGCGGCGACTTGAGGTGGATTCGAACCTCGAACCTTCCGGTTTCAAGGCAACGACGCCACCACTATACACCACCACGACCCCCGTAAGTGTTAGGTCATCATGTGTACGCACTTCACGAAACACGCTGTGAACAACAAACGAGACTAAGCGATGGCTAAAAGTCATCAACTTTTTGGCTGTGAAAATTTGGTTTTTCCATCGACATTTGGACAAATAGGCCTAACTAAAAAAAAGTCGTCAGAAATTTTAGCCGGGAAAAATGGAAAATTTTCGTCGGCGTCTCAGCCATTCGTCCGCCCAAAATCTTCGGCCGCCTTTTCGTCCCCCCTCAAGTCTCCGCCCAAGTTTCCGCCAATGAGTTCGCCCGTTCAAATCCTCCTACTACCACCTCCCCCCAATGCGAAATATGTTTCTTCTTCTAGATTAATTTTCTTCTCCAGCTGCAATTTTCCCTTTCCAGCTCGATATGGAATTCTCTTCCCTCCACTCTGCGTGGAACTCTACTTTCTAGAATCTAGGTCACTATATCTAACTCTCTGTCTGCCTTTGGTGTTCTGCTGTCTGTCTGATCGTCTCTCTCTATGTATGTCTGCTTTTCTGTCTGTCTGCATGTTTGTCTGTCTGTTTGCATACCTGTCTGCATATCGATCTCGAAATCAATTCTCTCGCTCTGGATTCTCTCACTGAAATCGCTGTTCAATGGCCACAGCTGTAGACGGCGCTATAGAAATTTCTAATTGCAATATATATATATATATATATATATATATATATATATATATATATACAGTTACACACATTCAACTCAAAGAAAATGAACACACCCAAACAGACATACAAACATGCATACATACAAAGATACCAAAATAAACATACAAGTATTGTGTACCAATGTATACGAAGCAAGTGGGTCGTGGTGGTGTAGTGGGTATGTTCGTTGCCTTGCAGCCGGAGGTTCGAGGTTCGAATCCACCTCACGTCGCCGTGTAGGGACCTTGGGCAAGTCCTTCACTCGCAACTGCTCAGCGCTTCAGCGTGAAACTCCGATTCAGTGTCCGCGCTGCAGTCGGGAGCGCCTCTGAGTAGGGAGCTTGAAGGGGCGCTATAACAAGAGCCCATACAAACAAAACAAAAAAGCCTCATTAACCCAACATCGCGCATTTGCTATTGTTGGTCCTTTAATTTGGAATCAACTTCCTTCTGAAATTCGTGGCAGGATTCTTGTAGGAAATTCACCTGCATCTTTTCGCTGCTTGAAGACTTTTCTTTTTTCATGGGCCTGTCACGCCGAGAGCGCTTCTGAATAGCTCTGCTGTGAGAAGCGCTTTACAAATGCTTTACTAGATTAGATTAGATTAGAAAATATAATAGAGTAGCCTAACGTATAGATAGCAGTGGCGGCTACATACATGTACAACCTCAACGGTGTTCGGTCATTTGAACGTGGTCAAGTGAACGGACAACACTCTTCATCGGTGACATTTTAACAGGCGATATTAGAACGGACCGACAATAGAACAGACGACACCTAACCCGAACGTTCTGTAGTCGGGAGCGCCTCTTAGTAGAGAGTTTGAATGGGCGCTATAGGAAGTGCACATGTAAACAAACAAAACCATGTAATGTATTGTAATGTACGGCGGAGTTAACCCAATCAAAACTAATTGAATCCTACTGAGCCTCAAAGCTAATTACAAGTACGCGCATGCGCGAAAGGGTCGTCTGCTGTTGCAATTGCCGTCGACAGAGGGCGTCGCGTGACATATTATTGCGCAGCATAAATAATTCAAGATCAGCCAGTGCGCATGCGCCGTGACACGGCGGTCAGATGTAAGTCAATTAGCTGACGTAGATGTGTGTGTGTGTGTGTTCGCGAGCGAAAGAGACAGACAGACAGACAGACAGACAGACAGACAAAGAGAGACAAAGGGAGAAATAGAGACAGACGTACAGACAGACAGACAGAGATATTTAGACAGATAGAGCCAGAGATAACAGACAGACAGACAGACAAAGAGAGACAAAGAGAGAAATAGAGACAGACGTACAGACAAACAGAGAGAGATACTTAGACAGATAGAGCCAGAGACAACAGACAGACAGACAGACAAAGAGAGACAAAGGGAGAAATAGAGACAGACATACATACAGACAGACAGCCAGACAAACAGAGACAAAGGGAGAAATAGAGACAGACATACAGACAGACAGATAGATAGACAGACAGACAGACAGACAGACAGACAAAGAGAGACAAAGGGAGAAATAGAGACAGACATACAGACAGACAGACAAAGAGAGACAAAGGGAGAAATAGAGACAGACGTACAGACAGACAGACAGAGATACTTAGACAGATAGAGCCAGAGACAACAGACAGACAGACAGACAGACAGACATACAGACAGACAGACAGACAAAGAGACAAAGGGAGAAATAGAGACAGACGTACAGACAGACAGAGAGAAATACTTAGACAGATAGAGCCAGAGACAACAGACAGACAGACAGACAGACAGAGATACTTAGACAGATAGAGCCAGAGACAACAGACAGACAGACAGACAAAGAGAGACAAAGAGAGAAATAGAGACAGACGTACAGACAGACAGAGAGAGATACTTAGACAGATAGAGCCAGAGACAACAGACAAACAGACAGACAAAGAGAGACAAAGGGAGAAATAGAGACAGACATACATACAGACAGACAGCCAGACAAAGAGAGACAAAGGGAGAAATAGAGACAGACATACAGACAGACAGATAGATAGACAGACAGACGGACAGACAGACAGACAGACAAAGAGAGACAAAGGGAGAAATAGAGACAGACGTACAGACAGACAGAGAGAAATACTTAGACAGATAGAGCCAGAGACAACAGACAGACAGACAGACATACAGACAGACAGAAAGACAGAGAGATAGACAGACAGACAGACAAAGAGAGACAAAGGGAGAAATAGAGACAGACATACAGACAGACAGACAGACAGACCGAGGACCCAGCACCTTCAGAGATAATTTCACCTGGCGATTTATACAATGATTAGTCGATGATTGCCCTATTGCCAAGACGAATAGGCGATGCGGCACGTGGCAAGCCCTATCAAGAAAGGGAGTGATAGGCAATGTCTAGTCCTGATCAGGTTACACCTCTTGGATGAGGCTTTGACAGTCATGGCAATGCCAACAGAAGTATGGCAACACATGGCAAGAAAAGCTGAATGGCGAGGCATAGCGAAAATAAAGGCAATCGGAGCAAGATAAAAATGTATACTTTATTGTCATATTCAGTTTAAAGAAAGCAGGCAAAACATAGACTTTCACCACAACTTACAAGACGATTGCAGATTTTAATTCTAACATATATATATATATTTTTTATTACACAGATAAAAAGGTTTCGAGGCATTTAAGGGTATTACTTAGAATTAGATTATTATTAGTAGTAGTATTACATAAATTTATTACGCGCGCAAGGTCACACCAAAGTGTGAATCTGAGGCGCGGGTAGTAAGCCGCCAGAGGAAGATGCAGTTAAAGGTCCATGTGCTTGAAAGCCAAAGAGAAATAATGAGTTTTGAGCCGTTTTTTGAAGTTAGGGAGTGAATTTGAGCAACGAAGAGAGAGTGGAAGTGGATTCCATTCTTTGGGAGCAGAGGCATGGAATGCACGCGAGCCCATAACAGTTCTGCATCGAGGCTCAGCTAAAAAATACATGCTTGATGTTTTTCTATAGAACTCATTTGAATTTTGTGCAAAACCACTGAAATCAGAGCATTTCCAAGTCATTTTCTATTGTATTTTTAACAATGAAGGGTCGTCACATTATCGATGAAGTGATCTTATATCTTTCCACAAGGCTTTTTTTAACGTGCAATTCTACACA
>OX457042.1:3111730-3169230 GCA_949752735.1 Lumbricus terrestris | reverse complement strand
TACATACATACATACATACATACATACATACATACATACATACATACATACATACATACATACATACATACACACATGCATACATACATACATACACACACATACATACATACATAAATACACACACACATACACACACATACATACATGTATACATACATACATACATAAAGATATCAGGCGCATTATGCCGCGCATAACAGAGTTTAATTGGGGATGTTGAGTCACCTTTGGCGTTGAGTAATATTTCTATAATATATAATATTTCATCTATATTTTGAGTTCACCTATAACGTGATTTGTTTCAGTTTTAACGCTAATCACGACACAGTCTGCGCACACCTCTTTTAATGTATTTGACTCCTTGTATAAGAATATGTGTAAATACGTCAAAATAGATGCATTTAAGTCATTTCCTGCTATTTGATCAAATTGATTTATGGAGTTCGAACGGAGAATGTTTTTCATCTTATTTTAATCAGGAATGTATGTCATTAAGAAATATGGGTGCATCTGCTGCGCACTAATATTCTAGTTTAATAGTTTTTCGCCAAAATTTTGACAGCACCCAAAGCAGCAATGTTCACTCCGTTACCAAACTTTCTTCTCCATAAATTTTATTGGAAAACAAGAGCAACATCAAATAACTGCGTGTTAATTTGAACTCCATTGTATCACTTGTCTAGAATTTCAGTAAACTTGTAATATCATAATATCAACTCGGTAACACGCTGTGCGGAATTTTCTTATGCCAAAAGAATTGTCCACTCCGTTACGGCCTACTTTACTCAACAATACAAGTTCAAAAAACTTAGTGGCCATATTTGAAACACGTGATAGGTTTGAAGATACATGAAAGAAAATGTAACTCCATTTAACACACAAAAGAGTAGGGAAATGTCTGTTAAGATATTTCTTTAAAAAATCCAGAATTTCAAGACAACGACGAAATGTCCACTCCGTTACCAAACCTGCTGGTCCATAAATTTTATTGAAAAACTAAATCATTTTCAAATAACTGCAAGTTTAATCGGAATTTCAAGACCGACCCACACCTCAACGCGGTGGGGGGTGACAACAGTCAAATAGGGGATTGCCTTGGGCTATACAATAGGTTGGAGTGAAAAATGAACTTAAAATTTCAGTATCGGCAGGGTGTGCAAAAGTTGTGTACTGGGCACAGTAGCCTGGAGAGAAGTTAACAGCAATGCAAAGGCGGCGGTAAGGATGTGCGGAGAGATTGACATGTGGTTCAGCATCGGCAGAGGCACAAGACAGCAGGGTGACCCGATCTCATCAGACATATTCATCACTCTCTTGGAAAGAGTACCAGACAAGACCAGGGGGAAGACGGAGAGTACAGATCAGCGGAGAGAATATTAATAATAATAATATTATTATTATACATATATTATATGTTTTGGGGATGACATCGACCTGATAGACGAAGACATTCAGAGGTTGGAGAGTAGGCCTACAGCTCAGAAGTTAAGTGATGATGGAAAGACGTATGGTCCTGTCATGCATTTTGAGAAGACCAAAACGATGGTGTTTGAAGCAAAGGAATTACCTATAGGAAGATGGAAATAGACAGTTAACAAATACAGAATGTAGAAAAATGTACATATCTATGATACATCAAAACACATGACTTAGACAACAAGAAAGAGGTATGGGCGAGAATGGCGAAGGCAGCGACAGCCCTAAAGGCTTTGGATAAAGTCTGGAAGAGCAAATCCATGCATCTAGAAACAAAATTAGAAGTACTGAGAACCTGCGTGTTCAGTAACATGCTTTATGGATGCGAGGCATGGACAATAACCAAAGATATGGCGCACAAGAACATGCAGTTCATGCACAACTGTGCAAAATTATATCAAAAAATGAACATGAATATCGGCTGCAATAGCAAATAATTAGGAAATATACTTGATTGTATTAGGTGTGATACTTCCAGTCCAGCCGTAGTATACCACAGACCATCCCCCATCGCAACTGTTCACCTGTCTTCTCACCTGTGCTTTGATTGCTGTCAGCTGAAGTTGAGCGAGACGGGTTTCCGCCGACTTTCGACAAATGTCCTTCTCGATTTCGTAGAGTTTTCCCAGCTGTCGATTCGATAATTCACTACAATGAAATAAACAACAATGGTCATCATTTCATTTCGTTTCTTTAATTGCCATACTTAGACGCATAGACAACTCGTCAACATTAATCAATATTAATTAATATTAATTGATTTTAATTAACAAGACAGTAATAATACTGAAATATTCATGATAATATCGGATCGTGTGAGGCTGCCATACCGCTGACAGAGGTTGCCGAGAGCCTGGACGACATCCTGGTTCTGTTTGACGTATGACGTCAGTTCGGCAGCCTCTCTCTGAAGCGACAGTCTTCGTGCCTTGACCTCTTTCTCCGTCTGACCCGACACAATTACGTCGCAAGTGGTCACTGGAGTCAACTGTAGAGAAACAATTACAGACACACAATGTGACGACGACGACGAGGATAATGATGATGATGACGACGAGGATAATGATGATGGTGATGATGATGATGATGATGATGATGATGATGATGACGGTGACATTAAATTTTATTGAGATAAACATAAATAATATTATACTATCGTCGTTGCTAGGTAACCAACTGTTGCCTTCCTAGGTAACCCAGCGCCGGCGTTACTAGGCAACCTATCGTCATCGTTGCTAGGCAACCTACTCTCGTCTCCCATTAGAAATCTATGATCATCGTTGCTAGGCAACCTTCCATTACCATTTCTAAGCAACATACCATTGTCGTTACTATGCAACGTACCATCGAAGCAGGTGTGGTACTTGTTTCGGTTACGGGAGGAATGAAGGAATGTTGCTTCTGGTTGTACTGGGTACCGACTGGGTTCTGCAAAACGGCGGACAGGAAGTTGGACTGGTCTGTCCTTGGGTTGACCTTGGACCCCACCTGGATGCTGTCGTAGTGGAGACCTCTCTCGACGACCTTCAACGGTAAAGAAGAAGGTGAAACGGCAATGGTTACGGTACAGAGAGGTAACGGTAAACTGGTAAAGGTAGCAGGGAACGTTGAGGTATCATCATCATCATCATCATCATCATCATCATCATCATCATCATCATCATCATCATCATCATCATCGTCATCGTCATCGTCATCATCATCATCATCATCATCACCATCATCACCATCATCGTCATCATCATCATCATCGTCGTCGTTGCCGCGCAGCTGCCATCGTCATCACCCTTTTCATTATCGTCATCATCGTCGTTGTCGTCAACATCACCATCATCATCATCGCTATTGGATCAACTAGATTAGATTAGATTAGATTAGACTAGATTCGAGTAGATTAGATTATATTCGATTACACATGCGTAATATATTTCGTGCAGTCTGTATTTTATGATGAAATTTGGCGCTAGAGAAATCACCGAATGGTAAACAGAGTGCAGCTGAGTGGTGGAGAGAAAGAAGAAGAATAGGAAGAGGAACCATTTGACCTTTGATGAGACCGTTGTGGTGAATGTTTCCATCGCTTCTTTCAATCTTTCCAACAGATTCGTCTGCAGATCCTGCACCTCCTGTAAAGCATGATCGAAGAACGAACAGGAGAACATTAAAGCAAGCGAGCACGAAAACATGAGAACAAGAGAGCATTCCAACAAAAGAACAATAGAACATGAGAACATAAGAATATAAGAACATAAGAGCACGAGAACATAAGAACATGAGAACATGGAACATAATGACAATAGGACATGAAAACACAAGAATAGGATAATATGAGAACATGTATGTAAGTACTTGAGAACACGAGAACATGAAAAAATGAGAACAGGACAGCATTAGAACAGTAGGATACGTGCATACCAAGATTAAGCAAGAACACGAGAACAACAGACTATAATACGGCTTAGTATTAATAATAGATACGTGATAACACAACGCTAACACCGAACATCAACAATTTGGCTGCAATGAACTTTTACTGTGATGCTGCACCTGCGTTTCATGCGATAGGCATATAAGTAATGCAGCTGTATTCTTTTTGATACAATGCAATAGGCCTAGGTCTGCGAGTGTCGTTGTTGCGATATGATGCAATACAACTTTACACTAATCTATGTCAATCAATCGCATAAATTTGTATAGCGCCCCTTCAAGATCCCTACTCAGAGGCGCTCCTAACCCAGACCTTGTCAAAAAAAGAAAGGTCTATGCTATACAATAGACGTGTCTTTGATACAGTATCCTACAATACAACTTACTGCATTATTTTTGAGATGTCGTCACCTATATCTGCAGTTTATAATGACACACGCGACAGATTATAGCCGCTGGATGGTAAATAGCCTAAATGACTTTTGCTCAAGTTCCCTCTAGACAGGAATTCCACAATGAAGTAGAGGAATCGAACCCAGTATAGTAACTCTTATCGTTGTAGGCAACACGCCCCATTCATTGGACCACTGTACCCGACGAAATAGTAGCAGCAGCGATATGAAAGCGCACAATAATAATCTTTGTTTAAGTCCAAACTGACACAACGCAAAATAATTAGGCCTAAGTATGGATTACAATAATGATAATTAATACTTAATTAATAATTACAATAATGAATTACAGCAATGAAGAAGATGATCACTAATTAGAACAGGAGTCGAATTTCCCTGACTGGCAGTCAAGCAAGACGCTTATAATTATACTGCTCAATTTATTAACGACATCTGGCGAATGGAAGGTGAACCATTTCGAGAGGGTAGCGAGAAGCTAACCCGCATCCACACGACGCCCCTCGTGCCAGAATGAAGTTTAGCAATACCCCATTAGATGCAGACCCATAGGCATAGGAGACGGGGTCCAGAGGAGGGAGGCAAATACCCCCAAATTTTGGGCAAATGTGTTTTTCGGGCAAAACAGACATGGACGGACGAACCTTTTTTCGGTCAAACAGGCATGGGAGGATTTTTCGGGCGCACAGAGGTAAAACGGCTATATTTTCTGAAGATTTGTACGAAATGACTAAAAAAGGTCATAAGAAAATTTGGTCGATGAAAAAAATGTCGGCGACTCGCGGACCGCCAAAAAATGTAAAGTACACTTTTCGGGCATAAGTAGAAGTCTTTCCCCCACCCACTGCCGAAATGTGCCCTACGCCTATGCGTAGACCCCACCTGGATGATGAAAGGCAGGACGCTGTTGTGGTACGTCTCTTCGTAGCTATTAGCGGCTCGCAGCTGTAGCGCGTAGTCGTTATGCGATAGATGATACGAAGTGAGCAGACGTTCTGACGACGAGTCAACCCCTCCTCCTGCTCCTACTCCTGCTCCTCCTGCTGCTCCTCCTTTTCCTCCTCCTCCTGCTCCTCCTCCTCCTTTTACTGCTCCTGCTCCTTTTCCGGTCGACTTGCTGGTGGAAGAGGAGTATGCCTGGTAGCAGTCGACGTTACATTTGGCCGTCTACAATCAAAGCAGCATCATAAGCAGCAGCAGCTACTACACAACAGTCAGATGAAAGAACGACCATCAACGATGGAGAGACGGACGGACGATGGAGTCGTCGTGTGTCACGCACGACGCCAACACTGTCGCCGCCAGTGACAGTCGTTGCAGTAAGTAAGTAAGTAAGCAAATAAATAAGTTAGTAAGTAAGTAAGTAAGTAAGTAAGTTAGTAAGTAAGTAAGTAAGTAAGTAATATATTGTCACGTTGGCTCAAATGATACAGGCCTACACATTCCTTCTATGTAATCATGGATTCCAGTGACATACAAATCAACATTCGAATCTCTGAATCAACCCTAGATCAACAGCTGTTTCTCTTAAGGAGTCCAAAATCTTCCCCGGGATAATTTAAATGTAGCCTACGGTGAGATATTGTCTTTCCGCGAAAACTTTCTTTTGGAATAATAATTTCTATTATAGTCTGTGTGGGGGATTTATTTCGATAAAGAACCGCCGAAATAGTTCTTCCGATTAAGACTTTTAGAAGCCGGACACTGTTTCGAAAAACTGCGGTGTCTGCGTCCGCAACCCATTATTAGTGGAGCGGCCAGGAACCAAAATGTGAAGGAATTGTGCATTTTGTGATACAAGCATGAAATTTGGTACATACCATGAAAATGTCATAAGAAAAAGATTTGGCTATAGGGCCATCGCAGATTTGGCCCCTGGCCCCAATGGCGGCCATTTTTCAAAATGGCCGACCTGTTTACAGATTTTAAATTATCTCAGCTTCCAGTGCACTTAGAATCGTCGTCTTGGTGTCTAAACATACATAGTTAGGGGCGAGGATTCCAAAAAAGCCATTACAAATGTTCCTCAGAGCTTCAATGGCGGCCATTTTCCAAAATGGCCGACCAAAATACGGATTTTCAATATCTCAGCTTCCAGTACACTTAGAATCGTCATCTTGGTGTCTAAACATACATAGTTAATGGCAGGCGTTCCAACAGAGCCATTGGAAATGTTCCCCATGGCTTCAATGGCGGCCATTTTCCAAAATGGCCGACCTAAAAAAATAAATATAATATAAATAATAAATAGAATCATCATCTTGGTGTCTAAACATACATAGTTAAGGGCAGGCGTTCCAACAGAGCCATTGAAAATGTTCCTCTTGGCTTCAATGACGGCCATTTTCCAAAATGGCCGACCTAAAAAAAAAATACTTCAATATCTCAACCTCCAGTACACTTAGAATCGTCATCTTGGTGTCTAAACATACATAGCGTGGGACGAGGTTTCCAATAGAGCCATTGTAAATGTTCAACAAGGCTTCAATGGCGGCCATTTTCTAAAATGGCCGACGAAAAATGGATATTTCAATATCTCAGCTTCCTGTACACTTAGAATCGTCATCTTGGTGTCTAAACATACATAGTCAAGGGCGAAGTTTAAACAATCAAATACAAACGTTTCTGTTCACAAAATTTGCAGCCAAGGACGTGAATGGTGCGGTGAGGTAAAAAGGTTCCTGCTTATTTGAAAATCCGCTGTTTTGGGCTCATGGCGCGTCAAGTATAAATATAGTATAATCCAAGTTATTTTTTGCATCATACTTTTTCTGAAACTTCTGATCGAGTTCATGTTCATTTGGCTATAAAACAAGTTTTGGAATATATGCAATTCAAGATATTGCTGCCACCCCATTGACCAGGACATGGTAGTTAAGGAACAGCTATGAACATCTTTGTCCAAACGTGACCTGCTTGGTAGGCAGCTCTCTTTGTGTGTTTCACCAGAGCAGCTTGAGTTGGTGGAAGGCCATCCCTAGGTCTGTCTTTCTGTGCCGACAGTTGCTTTCTTGCCTCATTCACCTTCTCCTCACCACTAGCACGATTGCACAGAAGAACCACAAAGCACTCGGTTACATCGAGTTGGTCATAAACAGAGCTGGAAGTTGATGCTACAGGGTGCAGAAGACTGGGGTGATGTCGCTGAATGTCTTCCAAATATCACAGACAGTCCTTTTTCCGCTCCCAGCAAAGGATGATACTGTGTCACATCCGCTGAATGCGTGTAGGAAGGACAAGGCTATGCACTTTTCTGTACCGAGGGCACTCGCCATCTCGTGGGTTGGTATGTATCTGAAGCTTTTTGCCTGAGGCAAAACCAACCCACAGTTCATCAATGTTCAGCTGCCAAACTGCTGCTACGGCCAACGCCAACACGTCAGAGTCAACGGTGCGCATCATCACCTTACGATGACCATGTTTGGGAGCATCGGAGACATGCAAAAAATTTCTTGTATCAGCTTCCTCCTGAGTGCATGTAGCAAGTCCAGTTGTGTCTCTTTGCCGAGTACAGATCGAGCACATCCTTGTGGTAGATGGCTATGATCTTTCTCCCTGTTTCTATTTCTAGTTTTTGCTATTCGCAGACTCAAGAAAGAAAACAACTCTGACTTACTTTCGTCGTTCCTCAGGAAATCCTGCCAGTTTTTGGGTAGAGCACTAAAAGCCTCGACGCGCCTTCGACTTTCTTTTACCCCTCACACTGCGTGTTTGTGTCTTCAAGCTGTCACGCACGTATTCATCCCATGCAGCATCTACTCTATGTACGTGCTCTAGCTGTCTTGTGAAGTAGGGCAAGAAAGTATGGGAGGAATAATCTGAAAAGGTGCATGCAGTGCCAGGCTTCAGCATGATGACTATGACGGCTCCATCCAGTATACAAGAGCGTCAGCAATTGGAATACCCAGTGAATGGCCTGGTTGGATATCTGCCGTGGCCTCATTTGTTGAGGAATTAGTTCTTCTAGACAGTTACTGTCTGGCCTATAGTTCCTAGCCGTAGTTTGCTGATATTCGAGAGTGATGGGTGGCATGCCTGGTTCTCGTGAGCAAAAAAATCGTCCAGGTGACCAGGTCTCTTCGCGTGTCTGACAGGAAATGTACAACCTGGAGAATAGTGAACCGTCCTTCTTCACAGATGAAAAAATGTTCTCTTGCTCGTGACTTGTCCCATGCAGGCGGACGACTGAAGAGAGGGAAGTTATTTCTTTCTATTGGATCACTTACAGGTCACGTTTGGTTAATGAGACGTTCATTGATAAGTGTTTCGTACCACTCAAGTTGTTGTACTAGCACAATAGTAATTGTACTCCGAGGTTGCACATGGTCTTTATCACTGTTTGATCGGCCAGATCTCTGGTATCCTGGACAAGTAGGTCATTGCTGTCGTCAATAAATGGGTTTCCCATCTCCTCGATAACACTGCTGAGAGCCTTAACCTGATTGAAAAACTTTACCTTTCTCACATGTTTCATATATTCCAAGACTTGTTTTATTGCCAAATGAACTTGAACTCGATCAGAAGTTTCAGAAAAAGTATGATGCAAAAAATAACTTGGATTATACTATATTTATACTTGACGCGCCATGAGCCCAAAACAGCGGATTTTCAAATAAGCAGGAACCTTTTTACCTCACCGCACCATTCACGTCCTTGGCTGCAAATTTTGTGAACAGAAACGTTTGTATTTGATTGTTTAAACTTCGTCCTTGACTATGTATGTTTAGACACCAAGATGACGATTCTAAGTGTACAGGAAGCTGAGATATTGAAATATCCATTTTTCGTCGGCCATTTTAGAAAATGGCCGCCATTGAAGCCTTGTTGAACATTTACAATGGCTCTGTTGGAATCCTCGTCCCATACTATGTATGTTTAGACACCAAGATGACGATTCTAAGTGTACTGGAGGCTGAGATATTGAAGTATTATTTTTTTAGGTCGGCCATTTTGGAAAATGGCCGCCATTGAAGCCATGGGGAACATTTCCAATGGCTCTGTTGGAACGCCTGCCATTAACTATGTATGTTTAGACACCAAGATGACGATTCTAAGTGTACTGGAAGCTGAGATATTGAAAATCCGTATTTTGGTCGGCCATTTTGGAAAATGGCCGCCATTGAAGCTCTGAGGAACATTTGTAATGGCTTTTTTGGAATCCTCGCCCCTAACTATGTATGTTTAGACACCAAGACGACGATTCTAAGTGCACTGGAAGCTGAGATAATTTAAAATCTGTAAACAGGTCGGCCATTTTGAAAAATGGCCGCCATTGGGGCCAGGGGTCAAATCTGCGATGGCCCTATAGCCAAATCTTTTTCTTATGACATTTTCGTGGTATGTACCAAATTTCATGCTTGTATCACAAAATGCACAATTTTTCACCAGGCCGCTCTACTATATCGGGTAGATCTATTTATGTCGGGAAGATTAAGGGTTCAAACCCCTCCCGAAAAGAAATCGAATTTATTCTAATTCTGTTCTAATAATATTCTCTTTATTAACAATCCGGTTGACACACCGCAACCGGTTAAAAGTGTACAATTATGCAGTTTAAACAATTCACAAGAACAGAGATCACAGAATACATAAATCTTAACTATACTAACTGCTCATGAGCAGACCGCCTGCAATATATTCTATTCTAATTCTGTGTATTTCGCGACCATGCGTCCATTTGAAACCCCGGAAATTGAATCCCCAACGAAATCATTTCCTGAAGACACCTCTGTTTACCCCATCTAAAATTGCGTACATCCCCATCCGCCGACATCTTCCCAACACGAAATTAATCTTAAAGAAAAGGCAATAATTGCGTCAAATTACCTTCGTCAGGTTGTCTTCCGCCTTGGCAATTATGGCTTGGCAATTGTCCCGAAAGCAGAACAGCCTCCGCAGCTGGTTGTGCTTGTGTGTCGCCAAGTCGGCTAATGGTTTGCCAACAGTCGTCCTCAGCAAATCCGCCATCTCACGCTGAGTCTATGTTTTAAAAAATGAGCTAAATAAGCTGACGCCGATGCGTCACGTGACGAGGTCACATGGACGCGAGACTGATAGTTACTTGTGCCGGAAACAGCGAAACAGATGTGAAAGTGATCATGGTTGTAATGTTAATACAAGAACTTGAAAATGCAAAACTGGATGTTAAGAACACCGGTATTTTTTCTATACACAGATTTCTAAATGTAAAATTTGAGAATAATATGTTAAACAACGTCATAGTAAAGGCACAAACCATAATAACATATAATTATGATCATGATCATAGAAAACGAAATGGAACGCAGTTGATATTAATTTGAACTATTTTTAGACTTACTTAAAGCTAAATTTTCCGATTTCACTTGGTATATTGTCATTGCCATCATAAAAATGCTTTGGTCCTGATCCAGGTTTTAGCGACAGCTTGCAACAGCATTATAGACCGTTGCCGTCGACACATATTAGTTTGGCATAATACAGTTTTTATTATGCTTTGGTGCAAGGAAATATTATATTAAAAACCAGTAGTTAAAAACGGTGTCTATTCTTTAGGGACATTCTTAATTATACCTCTTGCCCCTATATGTGCGCTCGCCCATCTGAGCTCATAAGAGCTCATAATGCGTGTGTATTAGTCGTTGCATTTCATCGCATTAACTCAAAGGCAGAAGCGAGGCTCGAGATTCCTGCCTCACCTGCGCCCTCTATCCTCCATCTTACGCAACGCTGATGAGTTCACCGACCTTGCGATGTTGGTGGGAAGACGAGACGGTGAGGGAGAGGGCTGGCTACATGTTCTTATAATTAATATGGCAAGAAAATGAAGTGGCCACCACTTCATACACATGTCTGCCTGAGGATGGACTCCTCTTCTTCCTTTTCATACTCCACATCATAGACTAATTACATTCTCTGACCTTGGTTGATTAATCTCACTAAATTAGCTTTGATTAATTAACCAACCTTCACTCACCTACATTAATAAACCTACATTCATTCACCTGAGCTTATTAACCCAATTTTATTTACCTGAATTAATTAACCTACCTTAATTTACCTGAATTAATTAACCCAACTTTATTTACCTGAATTAATTAACCTACCTTTATTTACCTGAATTAATTAACCTACCTTAATTTATCTGAATTAATTAACCTACCTTAATTTACCTAAAATAGTTAACCTACCTTAATTTACCTGAATAACTAACCTGCCTTAATTTACCTTAATTAATTAAATAATCTACCTTCTACATTGCATGCAGTAGTCTACCTCACCCCTTAATTGCCCTACAGTCCTTAATGGTAGCATTGTTTGTGCGAACCTGTGAGTCGCTGTAGGTTCTGTCGAGTAGAGAGTCGTAGGCATCGCAGAGGGAACTCGCGAAACTGATTGGACCCCTGGAAAAAATCCACAACACACAAACAATCGCACACGTTAGGCGATAACACATAATATTATAATCATGGATCCAGATTTATACACTGGCATCCAATGCAGACTGGTTGATTTGGCTATGAGTTGGCTCCATAGATGAATGAATGAATGAATGAACGAGTGAATGAATTATGAATTAGTAAATAAATAAATTAATTAATGTATAAATGCATGCAATGAATCATTGAATGATTGAATGAATTAATTATTTAATTAATCAGAAACTGATTGATTGATTTAATGACTGATTGACTGACTGATTGATTGATTGATTGATTGATTGATTGATTGATTGATTGATTGATTGCATGAATCAGTGGCGGCGCTACCATTGACCGCGGGATGGATGGATGGACGGACGGACGGACGGATGGATGGATGGATGAGTGAATGGGTGAGGGGTGGATGGGTGGGTGAATGGAAGGATGGGTCGGTGGGATGGGGTGGATGAGTGTGTGGATGGATGTGGTGCGGAAGATATCATTTTTGACGACATTAATCGACAGATGACACGTGACGTTTTGTGTCGTGCCGCCTTTTCATGAGTAATTACTCGTAACCGGTTACGTGCATATTAGACACCTTCAAAACGTGTCGCTGTGTGCTGTAAATAATTTGAGGTCTGATTGTGTGCAGGTCTTGGGGTGGCTTGCTGATCATAGCTATTACTCGATGTGTTACCCGGCGTTGCCCGGGAAATTTAGGATTTTCAACACTATACTCCTCTGGGGCGCCCACCGTTGACCGCTAAATTTCGGGTTTTCGGTAACGCTCCACCCCACCCAGCTGCCCCAAAAAGCCAAACATAACCCGTCCCTGAGGGGCGGGTGTGTGTGGTGACTGTGGCCTAATACAATTATTGCAGGTTGTCTATTCTGTTAGTATAGTTAATATTTCTGTGATCTGCGTTCTTGTGAAGAATATTATTGTTTCAGCTGCATAATTGTAATCAGTAACCGGTTTCGGTTTGTCAACCGGATTGCTACGGAAATTATTATTGGGCGAGCAGTGGCGTAGCCAGGAATTTTCGATGGGAAGGGGGTTGTGGCCGGAAACCCTGTTTTTTGCTATTTTTCTTACTTAAATGGAAAAATAACCTTTAAAAAACCTTTTCCCGGAGCCAATGGGGGTTTTAACACCCGAAACCCCCTTGCCTACACCACTGTGGGCGAGTAGGACGTCAAGCGGACTGATGACTCTTTCTAAACGGCAGCGTGAGTGAAAATTGTTTAAATCTGTCTTAAAACGCTATTAACTCGAGTTTTAAAGTGAATTAAGAGCTGGAAATAGTCGCGTTGATTTTAAAGTTTGGGTAGTAATCAATTGCAAAAAAATTGTTAAGCCGATGCTCTGTCATTTCCGAGCCTTTTCTGTTACGAAGAGTCAAAATGCATATAAACAAACAAAGAAACATATGGAAGGACAAATTTCCGGACTTATAATATAAGATTATTTATTGGAAAGGTGAGGTCAATGTAGGTGGCCATAATTATGAGCAGAGAAGCAGACAGGCAAACGGATAACAGGCAGGCATAGACAGACTGCTCACTGCCAGACAAACGGATGATTGAGATGATGGCATGGGCAAGGCGAATATAAAGGCGGACAAAGAGATGGTGGGATAGATGGAAAGACGTAGATACAGGCATAGGTGGCAGACATTACATATAGCCAGATAAGGATAACTTTCATAAATAGATTAGCTAACACACTGCTCGAACATTTTCAAATCTATGCGATCCTTGTGTGTGTGTGTGTGTGTGTGTGTGTGTGTGTGTGTGTGTGTGTGTGTGTGTGTGTGTGTGTGTGTGTGTGTGTGTGTGTGTGTGTGTGGTGAGTGAATGCGTTAGTCTGTGTGTGTCCGACTGGCCGTGCGCCTTTGTCATTGTGTGAACGTGTGCGTCTGTCCATCCGTCCGTCTGACTGACCGTTCGTTTCTCAACTCGATGTTCTTTTGCTGATAAACTTCGACGACGTTCTGCACCTGATGCGAAAAGTCTTCGTGCGCGGCTGACATCTTCAAGACAAACTCGGAAACTGGCAACAGGCAAAAGAATTTTCGTAAGATCAGCTATTTTTGGCGGTCTAGAGCAGTTTGGGTGTTCATCTTGGTAGCATGGTTGAAAAGGGTGAAATATACATTTTATTGTTCCGTGGTTAAAATAGGACAAAACGAGAAAACATCTAGGCAAGTTAAGATCGTAGCTATTATATTATGTCAGGATGCTAAGACCAGTGGTTCCCAACCTTTTTTTACTTTTAGGGTCATTTTTCTACGTTGGAGGACACGAGGGCCACTTTTTCAAAGCTGAAGGACATTAGGGAGCCACGAGGCTAGAATTTAATTAACTAAAAGCATATAAATTGTTATAATTGATTTAAAATAGAATGTTTTATGTTAATTATAGGCGACATTCCATATATACATAGTACATACATACAGACTACTGCTACCTTCGTTGCCTTGGTTTTCGATACCTTCACCTTCGTTACCCTGACCGTTACAATAACCTTTGTTTCTTCAACCGTCTTTACATTTGTCTTCGTTATGCTACATTCCATACTTTTCCTTTCGTTTCCTTCATCTCCGTTACCGTTAACCTCTTTACCCTTGCCTTCGTTGTGCTACCTTCATCACATTTTCCTTCGTTACCTTGACTTCGTTACATTTGATTTTCTTGCTCTTTCCCAGAATAATATGCTGAGACAACTTCAACAATAAGGGCTTCTCTGCAAGATCAGCGTTTGAGACGATTATAACAAAAGATGAAAGACAATATTGGACAATAGAGGACAATAGCGACTACGAGGGATTAATAGACAGACATAAGAAAAGAAAGGAACGAGAGAAAAAAGCGAGGCAGGCGATCGATCGGGAAAAGAGCGCCAATTGCACATGAAAGAAAATCTTTCGTGCAACCATAGAGCACGCATGCCCTTGCTGATGAGGCCAATCACGCACGCACCGACCACCCCGGTCCCTGGTCCACCAAACCCCATCTCCCCTACACCTCTGAAAGTTAAAAAGATGCGTGGAACTCATAGTTATCCCCTTTTACCTGTAGGCCTATTTCTGATAATTAATTCCGTGTATAATAGGCTACCGGTATTGGATTCTCAACGCTGATATCTTTACTGATAATGAGAGGACATCATTGGTTGTGTTCGTCCACTTCTGAGATTCTCTACACGTTATCTCTCACGTGTGGGCTTCAAAATGTCCAACAGGGTCAATATATTCGAAGCTAGCCTTCCTCCATTTCAGTGTACATTAGCCTATTCATTCTCACTCGTCATCTTATTCTCTTTCCTTCCGATTCCAGCGACCAATTAATCGTGGTTAAAATTATAAATTTTCAATTTATTGTTTAGTGTCACTAGTCAACAATTTTCAGTCCGTCTTAGTGCGAGATCTTAAGACTAAAATGTATTAGTAGGAACAGATTCTTGTGCCGGGTCGCTTCATGCCCTGCGAACGTTGAGAGCTCATGGACTATCACCTGATGCTCTTCATACAGTTACAAGAGCAACTACTGTTTCCAGAATGATGTATGCCGCTCCTGCGTGGTGGGGCTTTACTACTGCTCAGGACCGAGCCAGGATCGAGCGCCTATTATCAAGAGTCCGTCGATCAGGGTACTTGCCAAATGACTCGCCTTCTGCGACTGAAATGGTTGATCTTGCGGATGCTCGTCTTCTAACTGCCGTTTCCAGAAATGACTTCCATGTTCTTCGACCGCTTTTCCCACCGGTTGCTCATCGTCCCTATCAATTGAGGCCACGTCCTCACAACTTTGTATTGCCAACCAAAGATGACAGGCATTATATTTCTCGGGTTCTGTATAAAAAGGCACCCTATGTTCATTAATTATAATAAATTGTCTAATCTCATTATTGCAACCTATACCCTATATAAACATAGAAACATTCTTTTGTAATTTCTGTCATTTTGTGCTCATCCTAAGACAAATGCAACAGTCAAGGCTAAAGACATTCTATAGGTAGGCCTATTATATTGTATTTGATCAACTGCTTCTTGTACCTGATAGCGGTGTGTCTATCAGTTTTTGTTACCATTAAAACGAATATAATAATAAAAAAAGATTCACTGCGATTGCAAATGTGTTCGCTAGATGGCAATGAACATTCAAAAGAAACGACAATTGCTGACAAATATCGGATTTCTAAGTCTCTGATATTTAAGTTGGCGCTTAATCAACGAGATGCTTTCTTTAAAAATATTTTCATGAGACAGTTTTTCTTGAGAGAATTGAACATTTCGATGAACAAGGAAATATAAATCATGGAAAAGTTATTCTGGCATCTGCAGTTACACACCGTTGTAAATAATATATTGCGCCATATAAATAATAGACACGGACGTCGGGATTTAGGCCCATCGGTGGCGGCCATATTGTTTACGTAGTTTTTGAAACTAACATTTTATCAATGTTAGCAAATATTATCATCATCATCATCATTCACAATGAGCCATATGCTCGTAGGTGTCCCATGTCAACTTCGTCTTCTTCTTCCAATCGCCTCTGTCCTGGACCAGGTGGAACAGCTTTTCCCCTACGTCCTCCTTCCATTCCCGATGTGGTCTGCCTCTCCTATTAGGCTAGTACCGTCCATTATTCCGAAAACAAGAGTCTTAAGTTTTCTGTCGTCCGTCATTCTGGCGATATGGCCGAAAAGCCCTAATTTGCGTCTCACAGCTTTTTGCAAGATTGTTTCTGACCTGTCAAATATTCAAATGTTCAATATAATTTTTGACCAATATCAGATTCAATATTCAAATCTGTCAGACAAGCAAATATTAACGTGACAATATCAATACATGTCAACTTGATAATGCGCGTGTTCATGAAAGGAAAGCGATCTTTCAACGACGAAAAGAGAAGCTTGGCCCACCAGTTAATAAGAAGGAAGGGAAGCTGGTTCCACATTGCATGACCAATTAAATTAAAATCTCGCGTTACTTTTAGCCATGGCAATCCTAGCTTGCGGTTTAATAGATCATGTCAGTAAAATGAGCGGAGCAGATGAAGAAAAGTATTGTTTTAATTTCCCTTTCTCCCACTGGGCCATTGGTGCCATTTCAACCATGATGGTATGCCATCAGGGCCGCTTTCGCGTGACAGAGTCTCCCCCTAAAAGTCTCCCCCGGGCACATTATTTCTAAACAGACTCTCCCCTCGGCGGATCTGCTCAAGAATAAATTCGCCCCCGAGACTATATTCTGAAATAAAGTCTCCGGGGAGAGAATATTTCCTCCGGCTACGAAATAAAGTCTTCCCCCTCGTTGAGCGTGAAATCGGTTAGACCTACGTTCCCATAACAATAATTATGAACATATTAAACCGTCAGTGTACGTTGCTAGATTATTTAGCACGAGCACATACAGGGGCGGATCCAGAGGGGTCAATCCGGCCATGCCCCCATTTAAAAATTGCATGGGACGTGCCCCCCCCATTTGGTTTCAACAAGCCATTAAATAAATGTAGTGGGAGAGAAAAACAGGACATCAGGCCCCCCCCCTATTACAAAATCGTCCACGGGCGTGGCCCCCCCTCGATTTAGCGGCGGTTGAGACGGTATCTTTTTCCAGGAAAATTGGTCGATGACTATAAAAAAGGTCATCAGTTTTTTTGGCGGATGATATGGTATCTTTTTCCAGGAAAATTGGTCGATGACTAAAAAAAGTCATCAGTTTTTTCGGCGACACAACGAAATTTTGTTTCCTCTGTCCCACCAGCAAGACCCTAAATTTTGGCCCCCCTTCGAAGATTTCTGTATCCGCCCTTGAGCACATATACTTTTACATCAAAAAAGTCTTCCCAAACCGATTTTTCAGCCAGGGGATACTCTGTTTCGTGGGGGGGAGACTTTGTTGCGGGGAGACTTTATATCGTGACACCGGCGGAGTTTCCTTTAATAGAGGCAAATGCTCTATATAAATGTCACATAGATTAAAATTGACAACATCCATGGGCTTGAACTGCAGGTTTGTTTGAGAGGAGGAGGCTCATATTATAATAGGGTGACCATTTTCTCGCCATCAAAAACCGGGACACTTTTGGGGAATGAACGATGATATTGTAATTCCTTAACTAAGGCCACGGATCGATAATGGCCATGTAGAGGGGACAAGAAGCAAAGGAAGACACTCAAGACAGGCAAAGACTTGTATGACGAATGTGATGGAAGATCTAGGCCTAAAGACAAAGCACATGGGCGCGAGAGAAGCCATGGATAAAACTAGGAACGGAACGATTTAGAGACGTCTTGTTAAAGCCTCGTCGTCGGCACATGCATGCCTGACCGGGGGAGGGGGGAGACAAGAAAGAAACTACAGGACTAGGCCTATAGGCCCACGAAAGCTGAGTCCAATCAGGTTTAGGCCTAGCTTATAGGCCTACTACAAAGTGGTGAAAATCAGAAGGGCGAAATCGAAATGGCGCAATCCTTAAGATGGCGAAAATTAATAAAGCGATTGCTCAATAAGGCACAACAGAAGAGTATTCTACTAGCCTACTTTGAACTTTCATCTTAATTAATGCAAATGCCAATTGGCTCAAGTAGCCCACGAGAACAAGTACAAGCTTTGTGCTGCAGTGTGGTATAATGTGTCGATCGCAAGCGACACAAAATATTTATTGCACTGTAGGCCTAATTGGAAAATTACGGTAGCTTAAGGGGTCAAGATTATTTCCCCATTTTCTGGAAGTCTTAGTTAGACAGTCTTTAAATCGTATGCTACATGTAGATTAAATTTCTAAAGTAAGCTGTCCTCTGTTACGTCAGATCGTTGGAGCTAGCATCGGCTGGCCGGAGCAATATTTTAGGCTATAACTGAAGTACGTGGGCTGCAGCAGTCGCACCAGAAGCGTATTATTTAGGTAGGCATATGTACACATTGTACAGTGTCTACACTACAGTAGCTTACAACCTTTAACATTTCATATAAACCTAAGCTGACAACTTGACTTTCATTATAATTCTGTTTAAAATTACAAACAATATTTTATTCTGTCACTGCAATGAACAGACGATTCCAGGATCCAAGTTGACAATTTCTTTCCCTTGTTGTCAGAAACCGGGACAATTTTGCCATTTTGACTAAGTCGTCGGGACACCGGGACACACCACAAAAAACCGGGACATGTCCCGGAAAACCGGGACGTATGGTCACCCTATATTATAAGGATCACTGGAAATGTTCATGTAGTGAAGGTTAAGCAATGAAGCCGTGATGGACTCAACGTTGACACCGACAATGCCTGGCTGTTGGTCTCCATCCCTCAGGCGGCGGACCTACGTCCACAACCGGCGAGAACCGCGCTCCAGACCCACAAAAGATTCCGAATTTTTCAGATGACGGCTTTACTAATTCTGGCAGCGATGACTGTCGCTTGCTCATAACGGTGAGCTCTGAGAAGTTTACATCTCCTTACTGTGACCTTACAGTAACCAATTAGTCATTGTTAAAACTGTACATTTTCAATTTATTGCTTATTTTTTGCTGGTTAAAAATAAAATCAGTCTTAGTGCGAGATTTGAAGTCTAAACGTTAATGGGAAAAGATTGACTGCGATTGAAAATGTGTTCGCTAGATGGCAATAAAATTCAAAAGAAACGATATTTTCCCCCAATATCAGATTTCTGAGTATTTGATATTAAGTTGGCGCTTAATCAACGAAATGCTTTCTTTAAAAATATTTACATAATACTGGTTTTCTTTAAAGATTTGAACACTTCGATGAGGAAAGAAAGATCTTGACAAAGTTATTCTGGCAGCTGGCCATCTGCAGTCACACACCGTAATAAATAGTAAACAATACCATAAAATATTAGACAGAGGTTCGGCGGATAGGCCATATTGTTTACTTAGTTTTTGAAACTAACATTTGTCAATGTTAGCAACTATTCATGTGAAAAGATTAATCCAGATTGATAATGATATTATTTTAGAAATTTCAAATCTGGTTAGTGTGTATATATATATATATATATATATATTTGTATAGCGCGCCTCTCGTGGTGCACCCTAGTCAGAGGCACTCCCAATGGGCGAGACCAAGAGATAAGTGATTTTGAGACGCCGATTAGAGGCACTTGGCCAATCACCAGTTAGGCCTAATATGAAGGAAGGAGGAAGCTAGTTCCATAGTGCAGTACCAATTAAATTAAAGGCTCGCGTTTTAGCCATAGCTATCCTAGCTCGCGAACTATTAGAACATGCCAGTAAAATGAGCGAAACAGATGAAGAGAAGTAGGCCTATTAGGCCTACTTGAATTTCCTTTTCCACCATTGGGTCATTGGTGCCGATTCGGTATGAAGCACCATGAAAATGGAGTTGACTAAACTCCAGCAAGTACAAAAGTTGCAAAGTATACCTGTACTTTCTTAGGTAGACCTATATCTGATTCAGTTTTGCACGCGAAAGATCACTGAGATGTTGAACGGCTTATTCTTCAGTACAGTTTTGTATGGGCCCACTGTGCGTCATGCCTAGACTTTGGCCAGTCATGTCATGTCATTCCGCCATCGTCGCTCTGCGACGGTTGGCTGCACGAATGGATGAGCATTTTCCACAGTTGTCTATCTCCTTTGGCCAGTCCTTGCGCTAAAACATCGTCCGACAGCTTTGAGCCGACGAAAGGCGAATGCTATTAATAGAGCTGACCTTCGTCCCACTTAATTTATGTGACAGTACGTGCTTTTATTGGTCAACCATTTTTGCTTTTATTGGTCAACCATTTCCTTTTATTGGTCAACCATTTTCCGCTCTAGATGTCCGACCAATCCTTTGATACGTATTATTTAATATAGGTCAATCAAGTTCAAGCAGAATGGTTGGCCAATGTTAAACTGACCTAGTTATCTTCGAAACGATTGGATGCTGAGATGCACGATGTTTTCGTTTCACGCGTTCATTTGCACAGTGCAAAGGAATTTAGCATCAAATAATCACGATTAGTTTCGCGTATATAATTACGTTTCTCGATTTTGCTAATTATTTTGCTGATAATTACGTACTTTGAAATCGTATTTAGAATTTCACGAAAAGATGTCGATGTCTAAGTTTTTCCAGAATTTTTTGACGTTACCACATCATCGACACGCTCCGATGGTAAGTCATTCATTCCGAATACATCGTGGGCATGGGTACAAAAGTAACATGGTCAGATTTGTACGGCGCTGTCATTGGTTCACCTAAAATAGACATCGGCTATATACAAAAAACGTACAAGAAACATGCGGATTTCACCATTCAAAATTTAAGAAATTGACGTTGTGTTTTGATGTAAAATTGCAGATTTCAATGAAGTGCACACTTACTCATGTCTTTAATAAATTAAAGACGAATAAGGGTAATCCCGAAGACCGCGTGCCCGTATACAAAACAATATGGTTGCCAACGACTGCACTAAAATAGAGTGCAGCGGCCTATCACTTGCATCCCACATTGCAAAGCGGCCAGTAAGTAAGTAATCAGTCGAAGCAAGGGGTGATATATGATAATCTTCTTAAGTGCTCTGCCCCTAGGCAGGTCCAAGATTCCAATGACACCATGCTTGTCTATTCTGTGCTTTCTTCCTTGATTTTTTTATAACCTTGCCCCTTTTCTTTGTCCATTAACCAATCCATCACCGTCTTTCTTGGTCTTCCTGGTGGTTTCTTTCCCTCCATTCTTCCCTCAAGAACAGTCCTCAAGAGCGAGTCTCTCTCAACATGTGCCCCAGTCAGTTCATCTGCCTCTTCCGTATTGTATCAATCCACGATCTTTCTTCTTGCGCCAATTGCAGCACCTCTTCATTGGTTTTGTACTCCATCCAACTAACCTTGACCATATGATAATTCGACGGTTAAATATACAGTAAACAGAAACGAGAAAATAACACGATTTGGAAATGCAACGTTTTATATATGATCGGACGAGTGTAGGCTAAATGTACCGAAATAATGGAAAGAATAGGCCTGCTTTGATTGGTCACTTACTGACCTCTTTGCATTGTGGGACACTGGTGATAGGTCACTGCGCTCTATTTTGAGCAGTCATTGGCGGTTAACCATATTGTACTGCATATGGTCACACAGTCTTCTCAATTATCCGAATAAGATTACTGATCTATTGATTGATTGGAGAATGGAGACATGTTGTGGGCATTTATCGCTCACCGTTCAAAACTGTCAGACAGTGCAGTATTTACACCTTTTTTACCTCAGCATATGACTATTACAGGGGTCAACCCGAATCCCAGAAACCTTGATACCCGAAAACGTTGAAAATACACAAAGCTTGATTTCCCGAAAACAGTTTTATAGAAGGCGGCTGAACTCAAAAAGACTTTATTGTATTATTCAGTGTTAAATTAATTACATGACATGGTGGTTCTGTTAGTGTTGCTGATAATTATTATAATTTCTCCTTTGCTTGCTTTTTGGACTCTTGTAACTGTAGCAGTCTGTGTAATTTTTGTTGTTGTTGTATGCAGAATTGATTTGCAAACGAGCACAAACCTCTGTACATAATGTAATGGTTTCAAATGGTTTGCTCACAAATCAATATATTCATATGGGTTAGTTGCATATATATATATATATATATATATATATATATATATATACACATACACACATATATATATACTTGCTCTATCTGGTAGTAATTTACTCCCCAGATGAGCAGTCCATTCTATACCGGTTTGGGAGTACTTGGTAACAAATGAAGCAACTCTTAGACATCCAAAAGTAGAATATATGGAAGACAGTAATTTTATAATTTTCGATTCTGTGACCTTTGAGGCAGCAATGTACTGATTGGAAGGTCCAGGACACATGACCTTTGTATTGTATCATATTTTATATAAAAATTTATAAAGTGCCTTGTACATTACTAGCTCTTCAGAGGCACTCTCAGCATGACAGTTGTATGAAGTACTGTCTACTTCTCTGTGTTGGAACGCTGTGATAAATGCGTGTGTATGCAAGGCAACTTGTCCTGGATCATTGCACTGGGTATATAAAGCAAACTCTGACTCGTGATCGTTGGTTTATACGCCAAACATATAGACAGAGCAATCTCCGACTACAGTTATCTGTTTTGGAGGAATGAGAAGGTGCAACCTTGCATACAGCACAGTTAATATTTTTTCGATAACATACTTATTGCAGGCCTATGCGTTCGTTATTTTTCCATGCGTTAACATTACTGTAGTTTATTCACTCATGTGCAGCACTCATCTGTTCAGTTTCAATGTCAGTGCAAATGTCGGTGCACTCATAAAATATTTCCATTCAGCCGCTGCCTCGTGATATTCCACATTATTTATTTTGTCCAAAAATGATCATTTGCATGGATGCAGGCAGTGCGTAAAGTGTGGAAAAATAAGTGCCTGGACGCCCCTTACCTTTCCAAAAGAAGTACCTGGACGCCCCTTACCTTTCCAGAAGAATGTGCTGGCCAATAAGTGGCAGGACGGCGCTCCGATTTTAAAATAAATGCATGGACGCCGTCCATGACCGTCCAACCACACTTTAAACCTTGCATGGATATATGGCTTTTTGTAGGCCTACACCGATTTTGCCAGAGCTCTTTCACTCATTCTGCAAGTGAGCTGCAATTACGTTTTTAATGTACGCATAGGTTTTTTAAGATAACGCACGCACCATACACGTTCTTTTTTCCAGCAGGTAATGTAGGCCTACAATTTTACCCTCTGGACATTTGAACTGCATAAGATTAATTTTACAAATGTCGTTTTTGAGGATATTGAAACTATTGCTGGTTTCAGGTGGTGAAAGAGAAGAGCTGCCATGAAACTAGGTATTTATTGTTTCCATTGTTTAAACTTTTTTATTTATCTCTCTTAAAGTACTTCTTGTTTTGTAGTCATTCTGATTTGCATTTATTATGATTATAATCATTTTGAATATTATAATGATAACGATACATTAAATTTTTTTGATAATTTGTTATAAGTGCCAGAGGTAGTTAACTAATTTGTGAGTTTCGAATTGACTTGTGCATTGATTATGGTACAACTAATGCTATTTCTAACAGATTAGCTACATGATTTTGCTTATTTTATTTATAATCAATTAACAAATTCTGGTAGTTAAATTTAATTCTAATTGTAATCGATTGGACAAAGCTAGTTCTAATTGATTACCTAAAGGAATTTTAATAATTCTAATTTTAATCATTTAGCAATTGAACCATTTATGGTCGTGTCATTTTCTGAACACTGCCAAGAGTATCTTGCTACTCTTTCCAAGTAGACCTACTCGCACTGGGAGTGGTAATGGCATACTCGCACTGAATACGTTACTGAATGGTCATTTTCTGTGACACCATAACAAGCCTTAAATTGCGTTACATTACATTAATCAGTTGGTTGAAGCCATTCTCATTTTGAATTGCTGATTATAAATTATTCCAGTTGCAACTTTTTTATGTCAACGATATTCTTCTCAGTTGAATATCAGCTTATGACTTGAAGGCTATTCCACATTTAAAAATTCGGAAGTCAGACTGAATTAATTGATTAATTAATAATTAATGCTTCATAAGTTGCAGGCACTTGTCCAATCTATTAGTCCCACAACAGAAACTACTGCAAGGAACAGTCTCTGTTTCTCATATATTATCGGTGAAATTCTATCTGTTGTTAATTGCTGTGTTTTGACTTCAAATTTTTTGTCCATTAAACGAAAATGCAATACAATAATGTATACTGTATTTTATGAACCGTCACATGTTTTGTGGTGTGCTTGGACTATTTCAGAGAAACAGAGCATGAAGACAATGACTCCAACATACAAAAGTCTACAGGTAGTATGCATCACTCAAAGTGATGTGTGCATCATAATCCGTTAAAGCGATTTTTGTGAGGCCCAGTGTTGTAGTGGTGGCATCGTTGCCTTGAAGCCGGAAGGTTCGAGGTTCAAATCCATCTCAAGTCGCCGCGTAAGGACCTTGGGCAAGTCCTTCACTCGCAGTTGCTCAGCGCTTTGTCGTGAAACTCCGATGCAGTGTTCGCTCTGCAGTTGGAAGCGCCTCTGGGTAGAGAGCTTGAAGTGGCGCTATAACAAGTGCTCATACAAATAAACGAAACTTATGTAAATCTCTAAAATGAATAAATGAATACATGTGCATTATTAAATATTATTATTATTATTATTATTGTTGTTGTTGTTGATGAATGAGTAAGTAAGCATATTCTTTTATTCCAACCAGTTGACAAAAGCGTTTTTTGTATAATAGATAAAAGTTAAAATATAGTAATCCATGCATTCAAGTATTTATATAGCGCTTCTTCAAGGTGACTACTCAGAAGCGCTCTCGACTCCAGCAAAGCAAAAATGACAATTTTTATTTTTAAAAAATGTTTCAGCAAGAGCCCCAGGAAGTAGATGTAGCTCCTGTGGGAGCCCATTCCAGACAACTGGGCCGATCAAAGAAAAGTATCTATAAATGCAATCTCTTCTGTGCAGAACAGAGGTCTTGGATACCCATGGAGCAACAAAGCTCTTGCAAGTAGTCTGGGACAATTCCAAGCTGGCATTGCCTAACTAGAGCGGCGATCCTAAATTCAATGCACTGCCGTGTAGGAAGCCAGTGTATAATAATTATTCACAGGCATTAGAATCTTAAGCTGAATGCATTTTTGCATATAGGCAGCCGTCCCATTTAAAGCTAGATATAATATGCCCGAACTTTGCTGACAAGCTGTGACATTAAGAAAGCAGCTAAACCCTAGTTTATTGTCTAATTATGAAACTTGGGATGGTGCCGGTCTAGTTGTGTATAAATTCTCCTCAGGAGAAAATTCCTGGTTGAGTGTATAAATTCTGAGGAGAAAATTCGTGGATGAGTGTATAAATTCTCCTCAGGAGATAATTTCTGGATCCATGCAGAATTCACCATGGCGTTGGGAGAAGGTTTCTTAAGTTGTGTCAGCAATAGATCTAAATGGGAACCTGAGTGACGAACATTACATGCGATGCCTATGTTAGAACCTCTCAGTGGAAGTCGCAGCCAATGTTAAGGACATAGACTGAGATTGCTATGGCGTCGAGAAGAGCAGACGAATGCGAGTTGACATGGTAACCAACAATTAAACCCACTTATTGACCAGGAAGACAGAATGGAATTAACTTGTGCAGGTACATGCCCTATTGTAGTAGACAGGTCAGAAGAATTCATATAGAATTAGTGTGCAAACAACTATCAAATGGATTTGTTTATCTTTTAGTGGTTTCTTCGGATGATGAGTGCGATTCGATAGCATCTTCGAACACGGAAATTTGCGGAGAAATCGATTACCAGGATTTTGAGATTTGTGACGAAGAAATTGTGAAAGTGGTTAAGAAAGGAGATGTCAATGACTTACCTCCAGCAGAATGTGATGGGCCTTTTGTAGTAAATCATTCATTATGCAAGGTTCCTCCTGTGCAGTCAGTGTCCACGGAACAAATTGTAGAGTCGTCGAAAGACAAGCAAAAATATCTTATTCAAGAGCCTTCAGATCAAGGCTGCAAGACCACATCTGTATCTGGTGAAGAATTCAAATCTAGACCTATCTTACTAGTTCCCATAGATCATTGTGGAAAGGGCAAAAAAGAGATTTGTATTGAGAAGAGTACAATCGCAGTGGATTCTAGCGTAACCTCCATGTTACCAGAGGAAGTGTTAGCAACCAAAGAAAACTATCTGCCTTCTATGCCATATAGTTCAAACACTGCATTTCTAAATACTTCAGAATGGCCAAATAAAACTATTGATCACTGCATTGGCGAAACTCAGAAGCAACCTATGAAGACAAATGAGTCATACAGTAATGGCATCACTGACCGAAGACAGCTGCCAAGAAAAGCCAATGGCCAAGAGAATATTAAAACATATGTCCATGCATTCCAGTTAAAAAGCCAAGTGAAATTGAATTATTGCAGTGATGAAACACAAACAGAGACAGCTCAAGAGCTTGTCTTGCCTTCCAGTAATTCCACTGCTGTTGCAGATCAATTATCAGACAATGAAGGCCATGTCGAAAGCAACAGTCACCCTTTGCAGCTGGAAAACAGTCGGTTAAAGGAAAAACTTATCCTTCCAATTATGTCAAATGGATTCGTGACAGCGTCTCGTATCGTAGGCGAAGATGAACTTCTGTCTCCTGAGGGATCTCAGTGTTCTACCACAACACAAACGTTGCTTTCATCTGAAAATGCAAATTACACTAAAGAAGTTCTTCACCATGCAGCTAATGACCGTAGTCCAACCTCATCATTGAGCCGTGACGCTAGGTCATTTTTATCTTCTAAACTGCCACCTGGTTCTACAAAGTTTAACAGCCTAGGCGTGTTTCGCACAAGAGATAAAGAAAAGCCTTTTATGTGTGGGTTCTGTGGTAAGACCTCCGACAAATACCATACTCTAAATCAACACATCACAGTGCAACACAAAACGTTAGAGAAACGTTACGTTTGTGAGATTTGTGGCAGTCGTTTTGCACAACCATGGCATTTGGCAAGTCATGCGAAACATCATGCGCAGGAGAGGCCTTTCACGTGTGATCAGTGTGGTCGCCGCTTTAAATCCCAGGCTGTGCTTCGCCGTCATGCTGCGGCACACACAAAGGACAGACCGTTTTCATGCAAGATTTGCCACAAGTCGTTCGAGTCCCAGTCTTATTTGTTATTCGAGCACAGCAAAGTTCACAAGGAAGAGAAGGGCAGCATCATTTGCAACATCTGCAAGAAAGTATTTAATCATAGCTTTCATTTGAGTCGGCATATGACAGTACATTCTGGTGAAAAACTGTTAAAATGTACTTTTTGTGATCTACACTTTCGTCGTGACATACACTTGCGGCAACACATGATTACTCACGAAGAAACAAAGGAACTACTGCAAGGAGATGCTCAAGACGCTGAGAAAATTATAAACGTACCTATCCAATTAGTAACCAGCTCAGACAAACCTAAATTTCTTCAGTGCAGCAGTAAAGGAGAATTGAAGACGGGTCAAGTGTCCATATTGTCTTCAAATTGTATAACTGCTGTGAAGGTACTACAAGAAAATGCAAGCTTTGCAAAGATTAGCATTCTTCCATTTCAATTGGAAAACAGTGAAGGCCTGATAGAACCCAGCTTCACGATGGCGTCAACTAGACTGTCAATGACTGATCCGAACTCTGCACCGAGTTGCACGAAAAGTCAAGTCGTGGGTACACCAAAAAATCTCCCCTATGACTCGGAAAATAAGGTCGTATCAGGGAGTAAATTGACGATCGTGGGAGAACCAAGAACTTCAAATATATTGGACCCAATATCCAATCAAAGCCAAAGAAGAGGTTACGTGACAAGAGCCGTTGACAGAAAGCGGGTTTCACTTGCGTCTGGTATCGTATATGAGGATGAAGTTTCAACTCTGGAAAGCCTGCACTATTCTACCACAACCCAAACGTTACTTTTGGGGGCATGGAAGGAACATCTTTTGTCATCATCGCGCCAGTCAGTTAATGACGATGGAAAATCGTCTTCATTTCGTAAACACGTTCAGTCTGTAGTGACTTCAAAACGATCATCTGACGATGCGTTGCGTAGATCTCAACACATTGTTTATACAAAAGGCAAAGAAAAGCCTTTTTCGTGTGGAATCTGTGGAAAGGCGTACAATTTAAAGCATTCAGTGTATGGCCATATCATGTTCAAACACGAGGAGAAACGTTACTCTTGTGAGTTTTGTGGAAAACCTTTTGCGCAACCTTCAGGTTTGGCAATGCACGTTCGGATACATACGCCGGAAAAGCCATTCACCTGTGATCAGTGTGGCAAGCAGTTTCGACGCGACTCTGAACTTCGCAGTCATAAATATACACATTCCGAAGAGAGACTTTTCTCTTGCGATAAATGCAGCAAATCGTTCAAGTTCAGAGGCGCTTTATCAAGACACAAAGAATCTCACCAGACGGTGGAGCAACGAAAAGGTGTCGCCTGTGACATCTGCAAAAGAAAGTTTGGCAAGCCCTCTCTTTTGAAGGAGCACGTGAGGATCCATACTGGAGAGAAACCGTTCAAATGTACGTTATGTGAGAAACAATTTCGTAAGAAGATACAGTTACGGAATCACATGAACTCTCATAGTGGAAAGAAGAAGCTTGCAAAAGATCCGTGCTCCGTTTGTGGTAAAACATTCTGGGCCAATCATATGCCTGACCACATGAGAATGCACGCTGGTGTGAAGCCATATGAATGTAACATCTGTGGAAAGAGGTTTCCGAAGAGGGCAAATCTCGAGGGACACATGAGAAGTCACACGGGTGAGAAACCCTTTGCTTGTGACAGATGTGATAAGCGATTTGCTCTCTACAGTAATATGGTGACTCATAAAGCAAAGTGCACGGTTCTTTTGAAAACCTTAGCGTAACTTCGTGGGGCAGGGTGGTGTTGTATGTTCGTTGCCTTGCAGCCGGAAGGTTGCGGGTTCGAATCCACCTCAAGCCGGCTCGTATGGACCTTGGACAAGTCCTTCACTTGCAATTGCTCAGCGCTTCTGGGCGAAACTCCGTTTCAGTGTCGGCGCTGTAATCGGGAGCGCTTCTGATCGAGTTAGATCTTAAAGGGGCGCTATAGCAAGTGCACATTACAAATTTTGTTGTTGGGTTTTTAGTAGTGAAATTATGAAAATTGTGTTTCTTAAAGAGACTGAATTGATTCTCCTACATGAACAATCGCCGAGGCGCGTAAGTTAGCGTAACCACCCGCTGGTAGCCTGAGGGTTAGGCCTAATGTTCTGTTTTTCCTAGCGCACAATACTGATTAAAATTACTTGTTGTATAGGGTATAGGTTATTGTAGTAAACAGACCTAGCGTTTTGTAGATATGAAAGTCAGGGTGACGCTATAATTGTGTTGGTCCCTATATGCCTGTAGTTTTGTTGTTGCTGCTCTCATACCACTTTACTCTGTATTAATACAATGAAGACTGCTAGTGGATTTCGAATTTCTGCCTTCAATTGGCTTGAAATTGACTATGTAGGTTAGTTCATTTATATTTCGAACTTTTGCTAGTTTTTAACTGTTTCAGCTGTCCCAGGCCGGTTTGTTTGTTTCAAGCAATTAGAGTTTACAGCACAATAGATTTATCTCACTGTCTCACAGTTCCTTACCTCCTCTGCCAAAAAGGTTTTGCTCAGTGATGTTTCCTTATTGTTCCGAGCAAATTCTGAAATAAAATAGTTATTGAGTAGGCAACCTGCTCGTCATCCGTAGTCACTTCTTTATTTCCATTTCCAGCGGTCCTCTCCAGTCTTCCCCTTCCTTTTTCTTTCTTCTTCCTTAAAACAATTGTAAAACACTTGCTGTCTGTCGTCCCTCCTATTACTTCTTAACTTCTACTCAAGACGTACGTGCACCCTCGTGTTTCCATTATTGCTATTCAGTGCCTGCCACTGAAACACAGCCGAGCCGGAGCACCACCTTGATCCCATTTCCATCAAACTGTCTTTGATGTCGCCACCGCACGCGCAGCCTCCTGCTATAATAGGATAGGTGAGGAGCATTGATCAATGATCGGCGGAGGAAGGACAGAGAGAAAGCCGATCCCGGATTTGGCGACATTTTATGCTATGTTTATTTTCCCGTCTTGCCCGGTCGGCGTCGGCGAAGAATTGATCGGCGGGTGAGGCTTAAGGGTCCGGCCGAGCGACAGCGCGAGAAAGACGGGGACGTGCAGCCGTGATCAATCGCCCTTTCATCGGATCTGTCACGTCAATGTACGAATGATGCCTGGCCGGAAGGTCTGCAATGGTATGCGAAGGATGGGATCAGTGGCGGCGCCAGGATTTCAGTTTCGGGGGGGGGGGGGTGGGCTGAAGCCCGCGGTAAAATTTTCCATTTTCGCCGCCAAAATTTCTGGCGACCTTTTTTTTTTAGTCGTCAGCCGAAAATCGTGGATATTTCAATGTAAAATAATTCAGATGGCCATTTTTTTAGGGGGCTGAGCCTCTTGTAGGGGGGGCTTAGCCCCCCAGCCTCCCCTAGCGCCGCCACTGGATGGGATGGGAGAAGAGGATGCTGGTTCGAATCAATGAATGGTAGACATTGATGTCTGGATGGATATGACCTCAACGTCACCCCTCTATAATACTAAGCAATTGCATATGGATGGAGATACCTTATACGTGACCTCACTACTATCTATAGCCTACATCTAGATGGAGATAGCGTGACCCTCACTACTGGCAGACAGCAATTACATCCCCCTACCTCTCTCGTCACTGCTAAACACTATCGTAATCGTCTGTGTGCCATCCTTATACTTTGAGTAATAATAATAGTAATAACAATGATAATAATGATATGGTAATAGGCCTAATAATGATGATGATGATGATGATGATGATGATGATGATGATGATGATGATGATGATGATGATGATGATAGTAATAATAATAATAACAAAAACAATAATAATAATAATAATAATAATAATAATAATAATATATTCTTCACTGAACAATCCGGTTGACAGATCGTAACCGATTGCAGTGTTCAGTTATGCAACTGAAACAATTCACAAGAACAGACAGCATGCAATACACGGCGCTGATAGCAGCCTACAAAGGGCGACCGCCATGATACAGGGCTCGAACGCTGGTCCTCTGATCTCCATGCCAGTGTGTTATTCAACGCACCTCTCTCCCCCGACCTGGACCTGGTCCGATTTTTGCCCTATCTGTATTCCCGGTTTGCTTTGATTGAGCACCTGCGAATGAGATGCATGTCCTCGAGAGTTGCTCATCATACGACGCTGTTGATAGTTGACACTCGATGATGACGTCACGATTCAGATCTGAGTTTGGAACTGACTATCTCTGATTATCTCTGACTTTCTCTGACTATCTCTGACTATCTCTTATCTTGTCACGTAGTTTTCGGTTTGGTTTTGACGCGCCATCGGTTCTTTAATTTAGGGAAGCTGCATTTATATAGCGCGATTAGCGCCCCTCCAAGAAACCAGTGGCGGTGCCAGTGGGTTATAGCCACCCTAAAATAGGCCATCCGGCGGCTAAGCCCCCCCCCCCCCAAAAAAATGAAATACAAATACATATATGAGATTTCGACCAAAATAATGACTAAAACTAGTCGTCAGAAATTTTGGCGGATGAAAATGGAAAATTTCCTTCGCGCGGTTTCAGCCCCCAAAACTTAAATCCTGGCGCCGCCACTGCAAGAAACCTGCTCAGAAGCTCAACCAGTCTGGCCACGTTAGTAAGAATAGTAAGAATTGAACTTTATGAGCGACTTACAAAATGTTGGCGCATTGCCCCTTACCATCCGGTGAGTCTCTTTAAACTAGACCATTGCATTCGAAATGGAAACCCAACAATTGAGAATGTGATGTGACACAGCTTATAGTAGGCACCGCCAGACCACTACAGCAGCCTAAGCGGTTCATTGCGGACAGGGAGCCAGCGCAAAACATCCCGCATAATATGTCCTACAGATACAGAAGCGTCGAATAAGATGTACAAGCAGGGTTTAAAATGTGGCAGGACGGTCATGGACGGCGTCCAGGCACTTATTTTCAAATCTACGTCTGCCCTGCCACTTATTTGGCCCGCACACCTGAAAAGGTGACGGTCGTCCAGGCACTTCTTTTTTTTACACTTTAAGCACTGTGTAGGCTATAAGCTTAGCTATAGGCTATACATTTAAGGTTCGACAAGATTTTGGCCACACTCTTTGCGATTATACATCTCGACATGCCGACTGCTTAGAACGAATTCTGCTGCTGCAACGTTTCTAAGAAAAAGCAATCTCATCACTTGCGAGTGTCGTCAGAACCGATTGCTAGGCCTATCTATCATAAAATATCTCTGAGATTCGGCGATGCGTTTCTTATTTTGCTTCTGAAGTTCATCGACTCGAAATGTGATTCGTCAGCGGACAGGGCTGCGGGTGTATAGTCTATGTATAATAGTCTATGTATAGTCTATGTATAGTCTATGTATAGTCTGTGTATTATAGTCTATGTATACCGGTTCAAATGATTATTGTAGCCGTCTATAGAATTATTATACAGACACCAACGTTCGTTCCACTGTGCAACTATATGACGCTGGGTCAAGTCCGCATGTCCATCAGGGAAGTCAAGGGAAGAAGTGAATTCTTTTTCCAAAGAGACTATCGACTAGAGATACCAGACCGAGACAAAGACAGTGACAGAGAAACAGACAGAGCGAGAACTACGTATAGAGTGAGAGAGAGAGAAAGACAGACAGACAGAAGACATATAGACGCAGAGACAGACAAGCACAGACCGTGAGAGACAGACAGAGACACAGAGACATATAGACAATAAGAGAGACACACGCAGAAAAAGATAGACAAAGACAGTGAGAGAGAGAGACAGAGACAGACAGAGAGAGAGAGACAGAGAGAGACAGAGAGAGAGAGAGAGAAAGAGAGAGAGACAGAGAGAAAGAGAGAGACAGAGAGAGAGAGAGAGAGAGAGAGAGAGAGAGAGAACCGTACGCGAGATTCTATATTCAATTTCTACAGCGCATGCATCTTCAACGGGTGTTAAAGGAGCGATGAATCTCGCGCGGGACAAATGTCATGTGCACCCTTTCCCCTTTGACCAATACAGGGTGTTCATTAACATATTTTTCCTATTAATCAATGCATGGTGTTCATTCTCACCATTCATCAATGCATTGTTCTCGCTCATTGTCATCCTCTTTAGGATCGAATCAGCGCTGAAGCAATCACGCTTCGATCAGACGAAGCATTGAGCGATGTAGATATCGATGAGTTGGACGAAAGTAGGGCAGAGAAACAGTGGCGGTTCTAGAGTTTTTCAACTGGGGGGGCTAAAAGTTTCCTTAGCCCCTCCCTCCTCAAAGGTGTATATGTTAATACTGCTGAGTCTTTTTACCCCCCCCCCCCCTAAACCCCCCGGTCGCCCGTTTCAGTATTATAGAAACATGAAAATTGATATTATCTGGCTGACATTTCATAGGTCTAAATAAGAATAATAATTTATTTATAAATTATAAATGAATTTTTTTAAAGAATAAATAAATTTATATCAATTGTCTGTCAGACAGCAGGTCTAGGCCTAAGCTACAGGGCTGTTTTTAAGGAATTTTTAGAACTGCGCATCCTCTTCTCTCCTTTCTCATCTTCCATGGTAAATTATTCCCCATCTGAAGAAAATTACCTATTTTTACTAGTTTTAACTGCACGGAACGTGACGGAAGTGCTTCTACAACTGCACAATTCCATTTAGAACTGCACATTTTGTGTAGAACTGCACGTTAAAAAAGCCCTGCACAGTATTCTAAAAATATAGGATGCATGCAAAATATAAAGAAAACTGGAAAACGCGATAAAACTTAAGAATAAACGTAGCTTTCCAGAAAAAACAATAGTAAAACCCAAAACGGTTGTACTGTGCTTTAAAGTATCATGGACACGAATTTCAAACATTTTATTTGATGTATGGAATGGGTTACTGTAGTTGTCTGTGGCTGGAGTTTGCTCGGAAGCATTCCATCGTAGTCTCAAAACTGTTCTTTTCAGCCAGGCTTGGGTCGAAAGCGCTCCTGAGTAGTAGGCTTGTCGGGCGCTATATAAATCTCCAAGATGAATTAATATAGTGCATTTTAGAATGAATAATTAAATATATATTTGAAATATATTATATATATATCTCCAGCATCTTGACTGTAAAAATTAAAATAAACTTTAAAGTGCAGTGAAGACGGTTATAGGCTACTGCCAAACTTGCTCCACAACAGATGTCCATAGGTCATGCGCTACCGGTACTAAGCATGCGATGTAGGCCTATGCCATTCGCAGGTGAGAAATTATCTCTTAACCGCCCTCAGGACTTTTGAGCCATGAGAACCCGCACAATAGCCCATACATGTAGGAGCAAGAGCCAGGGCACTTAATTGACCCTGAAAATTTTACACCTTTTCAACTCTTACTTTTGTCATCATTACATTAATTTTTTTGGTTTTTAAGCAACTTCTTAACAATAAAGCGTTTAATAACATCAATAATACACAGTGAAACTGAGAAATTGACAATGAGTTAGAATAAAACCTTTCTGAAAAATGCTCATGTTCTTAATTTCTTGTTTTGCATTGTTCAAGCTCTTACCAGAAACCTAACAGTGACCACTCATTGTGTTTGCCCCTCCCGCAAAAATATCTGAGACATGAGTTTCGGTAGGCCTAAATATATTGCAGCCAATCTTTGATAGGCTTTAATTCTCCCATGACTCATCCCATCACATGTGGTCTCGTCATGCCAGTTTACATACCTGCCGTAGGATTATCAATGCCGTCGAAAACTTCATCTTTAACTCTTCAGCTTTTCTCCTTTTGTTCTCACAAAGAATTCATCCATTTACAATAATGAACGTATGCGCGACTGTGAGTGCTCCAAACGGATTCTAGTAGGCCTACACATTATTCAGCGAACAGAATTTCACACAATTTTATGCAGTGTACACTCTAGTACACAGTGCACACAAGACTGATCACGAGACCTAGCCTGCCCTTGTCTGGTCATCCATGCTTCTGATGGTGGTGACCTGCTGCCCACCCTGCTGTCTTCGTCTTTGCTAATGAAGCTGGAATCACCAGAGCACTTTTCATCAAGTGCTGGGGGAATGGCCTAATCTTTGCCACTCAAGCTGCAATCTGTTCTTCACTTTCTTCCTAAACATCCCATGGGTCATCGTAGTCACAGGACAGCTATTATAGTATATAGTATAGACAGACATGTGCTAGTATCTGAGCAAGCATTCTGATTGTAGCAACAGTTCAGGAGTCAATGGAATAATTAATTATGTGATAATGCTATATATATATATATATATATATATATATATATATTCATTCATTCATTCATTATATGCATTTATATAGCGCCTCTTCAAGGGGGCTACTCAGAGGCGCTCCCAACCTCAGCGCGGCCAAATAAAACTGTTTTAAGATGAGAGAGGAAAGTCTGAGAAGGATTTTTACAAAGAGAGCGGAGGGTCAGAGGAAGACCATTCCAGGTTGAGGGTCCCACCACCGAGAAAGCACGGCTCTGCATAGTGGAAGTTCGAGCAAAAGGTACTGAGAGTAGACTTTGTTCAGTCGAACGAAGGGAGCGGAAGGGGTGAGAACTAAGAGTAGGGCTACAAAGCTCACAAAGATAGGCAGGAGCAAGGCCTAGCATGCAGCGCCAGACTAGAGTAGATATCCTATACTCAATTCGCTGCTTGAGTGGAAGCCAGTGGAGAACGTCACGCATATAGCTGGAGATGTGGCTGAATTTAGGTATGCGGCCAATAAGGCGGGCTGCAGAGCGCAGGACGCGATCAATGCAACTCAGACGGGAAATTGGTAGGCCAGCATAGAGAGAGCAGCAGTAGTCAAGTCTGGTGGTAACAAAAGAATGGACAAGGGTTGCAGCAGCAGTAGGAGTAAGTGAGCGAGCAACAGTGCGTAGTTGACGGAGTTGATAATAACAGGCACGGCTGAGTGAGTGAATATGTGGAGCAAAGGTGAGCTCTTGGTCCAGAGTAACACCAAGGTCACGGACTCTGGTTGAGAAGACAAAATCAGGAAAGGCATCAGCGATGGTTGTCATATCTAGCTTTTTCAACTGCTGGCGAGTGCCAAGCCAAATGAATTGAGTTTTTAAAGAGTTGAGGCGAAGTCGATTGGACGACATCCAAGTCCCTAAGGCTTCCATGGCAAAGTACATAGACCGGACAGTTGCAACAGAGTCAGAGGCACGACAGTGCTGGTAGGCTTGCACATCATCAGCATACAGATGGGCTTGCATAGCATGGGAGGCAAGAAGAGAGGCAAGATCTGAGGTATAGATTATGAAGAGAAGGGGGCCCAAGACAGAGCCCTGTGGAAGACCGTAAGGAGCGGGGACCCAGAGGGACCTAGAGGGGCCATGGACCACAGAAAAGGAACGATCACTAAGAAAGGATCTCAGCCAGAGGAGCAGAGTACCAGAGAGACCAAAAGATATATGCAGTCGTTCAAGTAAAATGTCATGGTCCACAGTGTCAAACGCTGCACTAACGTCAAAAAGGGCTAAGAGAGTCAGCTGAGAACGATCGATGGCTCCGTAGACATCAGAAAGGAGTCGAAGAAGTAATGTCTCAGTTGAATGACCTTTTCGGAAGCCAGACTGGATTTCCGGAAGCAGGTTGTGAGTCTCAAGGTATGATGTCAGCTGGAGAGCGACTATTTTCTCGATAAGCTTCGAGATAAATGAAACATTAGCAATTGGACGGAAGTTGACTGGATTGTCTGAATCGAGTCCTTCACACTTGAGAACAGGAACCAGGATGGATCGTTTTTGAGACGGCGGCAAGATGCCTTCAAGGATGGAGCGATTGCAGAGGACGGTGAGGAGTGGAAGAAGGACATCCACGAACTCCTGTAGCAGCGATGTTGGGAGGCTGTCAAGTTCACATGATTTAGGAGGCGAGGCGAGAATGATTCGACGTAGATCAGCAGAGTTGACTGGAGTCAGAGTAGATAGGTTGAATGATGTAGGAGGGTAAGCTGGTGGCAGGGAGCCAGCGGTGTCCTCCCGGATGTTGTGCACCTTGGTGGTGAATGAGGTTAGGTAGTCATCAGCGGTAAAAGATGGAACGTGCTGAGAACGATCAGCTTGTCCACGGCCAAGAAGGGCGTTGAAGGTGGCCCATAACCGCTTCGGTTGGTCAGCATTTGCAGCGATTCTGGCCTCCCAGTGGTCCCGTTCCTTCCCTCGGTAGCGCCTGTGCATGTCGCGGACGGATTTGATCCAGGCGGTATGATCCACAGGAGATCGTGTCCTCCTATACCGTCTCTCTAAACGGCGAACCTCACGCCGTAGGGACCGGCACTCCCCGTCAAACCATGGGGAGAGTGGGCGGCGTCGGACTTTGGTGTGGCGAGTGGGAAGAAACTGGGTCAAGAGGTCTGTCATGGTGGATTCGTAAACCGCGAAGATGTCAGCAACCGGCAGGTCCTCCAAGGTCGATGGGTCAGCGATGGCTGGAATATTGAGAAGAGCAGACTTGAAAGCTGCCCGGTCAAGACTCCGCCAATCACGTACCTGTCTAACGAAGTAGGACGGTGCCTCGAAGAGGAACGGGATGGATGCGACGACGAGGCCATGATCGGAGATGGTAGGTGGATGGACGTTGAGATCGATCAGCACACAATCGTCACGGGTGAGGATGTTGTCAAGCCAACCGCCATCCTGGTGCGTCGGCTCAGCTACGTGTTGGGCCAGTCCAAACTGATCCATGATAGCCTGGAAGTCAGACACTGCAGGCAGACTGGAGTCTTCAAGGTGGATATTCAGATCGCCAGCAATAACAAACTGCGTATTGTAGAGGGCGAACTGTTCAAGTAGTAACGCAAATTCACTGAAGAATTTCGTCGAAGGAAGAACAGATCCAGGACGGTAGATTCCTAGGATCGTCAGTGGACCACGTGGCGAAGAAACCGATAAGGCAAGCGCCTCAAAGGTTGTCGGAGGAGAGGTAAGAGGTATCCTTCGCGTTCGAAGAGCATCACGGTGGATAATGACTATTCCACCACCCCGGCTGCTCTCATCGTCAACGTCAGGACGTGGACAGTCTACGACGGAGTAACCCGGAGGAGTGGATCGGCGTACAGCGACGTCAGACTGCGATTTGTGCCAAGATTCTGTAACGACGAGAAGATCGATAGCACTTTCCTGCAAAGTATCTGCTACGGCCACGTATTTATGACGAAGAGAACGAATATTCCATGTTGCAATACGAATGTTAGATGAAAGAGGAGATGGCGGCGGCGACGGAGTAGGAGGAGGAGGAGGAGGAGTAGGCGGATCAGGACGCGGAGCAGGAGTAGAAGGACGACACAGCTATCATTCATGTCAATTGATCTATGGAAAGTACCTCTGTTGCCAGAAACATTGAACTCAATGTGTTGTTTAACTAACTAAACGTTAAACTGGGGGGGCTAAAATGTGCATGGGGGCTAGGAAAAACTAGGGGGGCTAACTTTCCATCTGGGGGGGCTGTAGCCCTCCCCAGCCCCCCCGGTAGAACCGCCACTGTATATATATATATCTATATATAGGCTATACAAACATTAGCTGTCTTTTCGCTGCATGGCCCGCTATCTCCCTGCAGTCTTGCTGCTCTTGCAGGATTATAGAGTGGCCTATATTGGGCGTACTTACTTGTCGCATCATAAATTCCTTCCCCTTTGTATTAATGAAGACGAGATCTTGTCTTTCGAATTTCAATGGATACATTTACACCTCTTGTAAGTCTCAATTAAGTCTCCAAATTAAGTATCTACCATTCGATTGTGCAATGTGCAGTCGCCTACAGCTTGCAGACCTTAACATTGTGACACAGCTGAGAGAAGTGTGGAGGGGAATTCTTCACGGTTGAAAAGTGGAGAGGGAATTCCCTCCCTTCCTTCCCCGGGATTTACACCCTGTCTCAGACTAATGAATCCACGGTTCGATTGAAGTCACATATTTGGTAGAGTATGTGCCAATTAACTCTTAGACATTAGTGGTGGATCATACCCATTCGGGATTTATCTCTCATCACTTGTCACGCTTACTGACGTGCCGAAGCCCACGCCATGGCAGGTGATGAAGGCAACAGTGCAATGATTGCGACGGTCAATCAAACGACCCGTTAGACACTTGCTGTGCACGTATACACCTCAGTCTTCGGACAGTGGAACCTTCTGTTAAAGTAGCCTAGGTCTAATGAACCTAATAATAGATGTTTCGTATTAGATTCCCAGCCAGCAGATTTCAGAAATGGATAAAAGCAGCTACGATATTTGTAACAGTCTTTCCAAGTTATACAGTATATAGAGATGCAGCTGTAGCGTGTTAGATGATCAGACGCATAGACGACCGAATGTTAGCCTCTTGCTTCTGTTATGTCGCGGAGAATTTTCACCTAAACACGCAATCCCTAGATAGAATTCAAAAACTTTTTCTCGGCTACCAGCAACAGGATATTCCTTAATGGTGAGTTTCAATGATTTACAATTGTATAACTTTTCTACTTACCTCATAAACATACGATTATAGACCTATTTGCGGGCGCTGTGGCGTAGGAGCTATAGTAGGCCTATGTTCGGTGCCTCATTGGAGCCGGAGGGTTTAGGGTTCGAATTCCATCGAGCCGCCGCGTGGGGACCCTGAGCAAGTCCTTCACTCGCAATTGCCCGTGCGTATCAGTTAGGACTGTTAGGCCATGAATAGGCCTATAACCTGTTTGCTATGTGCGCACGTTTTCGAAGACGTCAATAAATTAAAGGCAACTAGGGCACATGTTATCATTTTTAATAAGCCAGAATAAAATGATATTCATGACAAATTATGGCAGATAACGTAGACTTGATTGCATTCTGAGTATTCTGAATGTAAAAACTTAGCTGCCTTGTCACCAGTGCTGAGGAAGCATTTGATCTGCAGCTAGTGTAATCCTGCAGCTGATTATTAGGGCTATTGGAAAACTGTTTAGTCATTTTTCTAAACTGTAGCAGTGTAGCTTGCGCAAAATAATCAATATAGCTTATGTTACGTTATGTAGACTCTCTGAATAAAGTCATAGCCAAATTCAATTCCAACAAACTATTCTGTTCACTGATTTTTTAAAAGCTGTTTAATGTTTTAACCTGAAAGTCGCTAATAGTGAGAGCACAAATATAGCCTATTCATTAATGAACTTTTAGTGCTCTCATTTTCAGGTTTTAACTTATAGAAACTGGTCTATATGACGATGTATATTAATTCACTGTTCTGAACTTCTGAGTCTCTTACAAAAATTGCATGTCGGCAAAAATGGGGGGGTTCGTTCTCCCACTCAATGTGGGGGGGGGGGGGTTAGACGCCACTGCTTACAATGTAGCCTATATCCTTTATTGTAAAACGTATAGTTCGGCTAGCTGAGACACATCTTGATGCCTCTATGCAGAGGAGAAATTAGAATCGAAGCTTACAAGATTATCACTGGGAAGGAAGTGATGCAGTAAGCTTATAGACGGCTTTTTGAATTAGCACCAAACACGGCAACTCCATGACACAGGTATAAATTAATTATTCAAGATGACGATGGATCATTATGGAGGAAATTCTTCAGTGCAAGAGTCATTATAGGTTCGTGGAATGGCTTGGATGGCAGCATACTGTGTCATTGGACACTGTTACTGCTTTTGAGAGAAAACTATAGGGCGAGATAATCGTTCCAGGTTCTGACCATATCTTCTTAATCACATAAAACCCTTATTGGATTACAAGGCCGTATATAGCCAGGATTTTGTTTCGGGTGTGTGTGTGTGGGAAGGGGGAGGGGTGTTCACTCAACTTTGAGCAAGTTGAAAAGCAACCGCGTCAATACGTACACTACACACTGCAGTAATTATTAGTAGACCTACTATACAGTTAAATTAGTTACGCGGCCAGTGGCTACATCATCAAATCAAATCAAATCAAAACTTGTTTATTCACAGAGATCAAGAAAAAAACCAGAACAACATAGAAAATGACAGTATAATAGTGTGCAATAAAAATAGAAGTCAGAATAACATAACTATTAAGTACGAGATCCCTGAGAATGGGTAACCCAGAAAGGGAGTGATCCCGCTAGACCTGGGTCACCATAGACAGAGATTTTGAATCAAGATGGTGGAAAGCACTAAATAAGCGGAATAGAGAGGGGAGGAAACAAGTGTAGAGCTAGGAAAGAGAAAAAAAGGTGATTGAAACAAGTAATAGTAGAGAGTATTGTTTAGAGGCTATGACTTCAGAGTAGGACGCAAAGGTTCCAACCCCAATGCATTCAGTAATGGAGGTAGAATCCCCGTAACCCAAGCAGACAATGTGTACATTCTCAAGACGTGGAAAAATGGAGAAAACTGCAACAATAAGTTGAACAAATGTTAAACAATAAGTAGTAGGTGAACAAAAATGTCAATGCATGCATATATAATAGAAATCCAATATAAGCAGGTATTCCACAAAATAAATTTTAAAAAGACAATAGTTGAACACAACCAGCAATTATTAGTAAGTGACATATGATCCCATTTAAATGAGAAGCTAATAGACAAATCATATAATAATGATCACATAGACAATGGTAAAGGGATATATGTTATTAGATCCCAATAAGAAACTTTTTTAGCCGGTGTCATGAAACGGAGTATCCCCCCTGAAAGCTATCCGGGGGGATGAATTAGTCTATCCCACCGGATGGAATTAACCGGTCTATACTATCCGGGGGGATAAACCATTCTATCTCCATTTTTGAAAAAGGCGCATAATAAAAATATTTATGCTGTAATCAAAATTTTAAGTGACTCTAATTGTTTTAAGTGTACTAGGCAATGCTCAGATAAGGCAACTCAAATTTATTCAGTGACTCTGAGTGTTTTTAAGTGTTTTTAATGTTTTAAGTGCTCTAAAAACATGGCAAAACAAATTATCTAGTCGGAAAAAACATACCAGTTAGTGTCATTGTTCAAAACAATGCAGATGAAAATTAGTTTGCCAAAAAACTACACGCGGAAGCGGTTTTTTCGACTTTTTTACTTTTGGGGGGATACAATTAATACGGGGGATACTCTATATCGTGACACCGGCTTTTAAAAAGACTGGTGGAATTTAAGGCAGATATGTGGGTGGGAAGACCATTCCAAATTCCAGGACCCAAGTATTTAATAGAAAATTGTTTAATTTTTAGGCGTGCATAATCACGGTTCCCGGACAATTCGTCCCGGACAATTTGTCCCCGGACAATTCGGACCGGACAATTCGTCCCGGACAATTCGTCCCCGGACAATTCGTCCCGGACAATTCGTCCCGGACAATTCGTCCCGGACACCATTACCGTATACAGATGACCGGAGATACTGCTGCGCATTAAAATTCAATTCGAAATTGAAAATTATTTCATTGTTCTCAAAGCAAATGTAGGCCTAAACATAATATAACACGTTACCTCACTTGGCTAAAGTAGGCTATAGCCGGTCCGAATTGTCCGGGTCCGAATTGTCCGGGGACGAATTGTCCGGGACGAATTGTCTGGGGACGAATTGTCCGGGACGAATTGTCCGGGACGAATTGTCCGGGACGAATTGTCCGGGGACGAATTGTCCGGACACCCATAATCACTGCGGTAGAAATGAGCATGCCTATAGTAGCATGATCATGGACCATAATTCTAGTAAAAGTAAAATCCCACATATAAATAAGTCTTACATCGTGTGCTAGAAAAATGAATTATTTCATTTTTACATAATTTCATTTGGGGGGAGGGTATTCAAACACCCAAAACACCCCTAGCAACAGCCTTGTTGGGCTATGTGCTTAAATTCCGCCCTATCCAATGGTGCCACCAGAGCCAGTCCCAAGATATCGATATCCTCATTGTAGTATCCACAGAGACAGTGTGCACTGTCTTCCAAGCCATGCGGCGACTCGGTAACTCTTGCAACAAAGAATTTCTGTCCTAATGTTTCCTTGACTTCACGAATAATTGATACCTGAAGAATTGTTGCCCTGATTTTTGTTCCCTTGGCTTCTTAGAAAATGACGAAGAATAACATCAACGACCATGGCATACTCTCTTGAAGCTATCGTGAAATCTTGGTAATTGACAGAGTGGGAATTGCCGAAGTGGCTGGTGTTTCAACCATTAGTCATTTAGTCATTCTCAATCTCAGCAGTAGGTCTACCTACAATGAAGTCTTCACTGCACACCACAGCTCCACGAAGATTAACGCTTGACCGGCAGTCGTTTTTCTACAATCATTCTCGTACACTCGATCATTCATCTTTTAACCTTCTCTCGTATGTTTTGCCTTTCTGTTTTCTCTCTGCGTCTCTCTATTGTCTCTGTCAGTCTGTCTCTCTCTCTCTCTCACTCTCTCTCTCTCTCTCTCTCTCTCTCTCTCGCTCTCTCTCTCTCTCTTTCTCTCTTTCTCTCTTTCTCTCTTTCTCTTTCTCTCTCTCTGCCTGTCTGTCTGTCTTCTCTTTCTCTTTGTCTCTTCCACTTCTTGCTCTGTTTGTTTGATATTATCCAGTTTCTGTTCAATCTGCGATCTGCGAATGTGTTTGTTTGCCACATAAATTTGCAGAAGCGAAGCAGATTCGCATCCCGGAATCTATTTGAATTTCCATCTAAATCCTCATTACACCACCCTATCCACCTACTCCACCTTCTCCAATTCCATTCGTGCCACCAACTTCTCCAACAATTCCTGCTGTATAATACTCCAATGTGTACACGTACAAAACAATTTGATGTCAGACAGCTAAAGTGTTTGCAATGCTACACTGAAAGCATGAAGCTACAATAATAATATGGTGTATCTTATGAGGAGGAGCGAGGAGGAGGAGGAGGAGGAGGAGGAGAAGGAGGAGGAGGAGGAGGAGCAAGGATGGAGGAGAATGAGGATGAGTGAAGGGGCAGGAGTGAGGATGATGCTTACGAGGAGAAGGAGGAGGAGGAGGAGAAAAAGGAGAAGGAGGAAGAAAATAAGGAGGAGAAAGAAGAGGAGAAGGAGGAGGAAAAGGAGAAGGAGGAGGAGGAGAAAGAGAAGGAGGAGGAGCACAATGTTGACTATTATGATCAAAATGTTTCTGGCTTTGATGTTACATCCTCTCATCTTTCTCTCCCCTTTTATGATTAGATTTGAACGAATAGGATTCTCTGATAATCACAATCATGCCGACACCTGATTTGATTATAGATTGAATGGAATCTAAGGACTTTATCTACGCGTACGATCATTATAATACGCATAATCTAATCACGATATGCTGATCGATATTGTGATCTCCTCATTCGTTCATTGTTGCTCTGTCATGAGTCTGTATACCACGGTGCCTCCTCCTCCTCTTCTCCTCCTCTTCCTAATCCTCTTCCTCCGTAATCTCCTCCTCCGCTCCGTCTCCTCTTCCTCTTCTTCCTCTTCCTCCTCCTCCATCTCCTTCTCCCCTCCTCCTCCCCTCCTCCTTCTTTTCCTTCTCCTCCTCCTGTTCCTCCTCCTCCTCCTCTTCTCCTCCTCTCCCCTCCTCTTCCGCCTCCTCCTCCTACTCTTCATCATCCTCTTCCTCCATCTCCTTCTCCCCACCTCCTCCCTTCCTCCTTCTATACCTCCTCCTCCTGTTTCTCCTCCTCCTCCTGTTCCTCCTCCTCCTCCTCCTGCCCTCCTCTCGCTCCACTTCCTCTTTCTACCTCCTCCTCTCGTCCTCCTCCTCCTCCTCCTCGTCCTTCTCCTCATCCGTTGCCATCGTTTATCTAGCGCCATTTCTCTCACGAGACCCCTCCTCCTCCCTCCCTCCCTCCCTCCCTCCCTCCCTCCCTCCCTCCCTCCCTCCCTCCCTCCCTCCCTCCCTCCCTCCCTCCCTCGTCTCGTGATCTGTCGTTCAGCAGAGGCATGCTGCTGGCGACGCCTCCAATAAATGCCGCATCCACCAGCAAATGGCTTTCTAATTCGAAAAAAAACGCAGCTGTCCATCCCTCGCCCTATGGTCCATGTCGACGAAGAATCGGCTGAAAGCTCAACCTACTCTCTCTCTCTCCCTTCCAACACAATCCGTCTCTGTAAAGCTGGTCACTCATTAATCCACCGGACATTCGCTCTATATATATGCAATGCATATATAATATATATATATATATAACTGTATATGAATGACGTTTATACAGATACACGAGCCTGCATTAAGATATAAACATAGCTATGTATTATATGTTGGCTATATAATAATTATGAGCATGATTTTATTCATGTATCATTTATATTTAACCGTAGGTTGACATATGAATATTACTATCTCTATTATGCACACTGTTTACATATATATATATATATATATATATGTTTATATATACTATTATGCACACTGATTATATAATATATATATTTCTTTATATTATATGTATATGAGATACTGCTTCATGTCGTATATATATATATATATATATATATATATATATATATATATATATATATATATATATATATATATATAATACGAACGTGGTTTTGTCGGTTATAATCAGCAATGATCATAATTTAGATCATCGTAATAATAATAATGGTAATAATGACATTCGCTCATCTAAATCTAATGCATATCGTGACAGATTCGATGAAGTGACGAATGACTCCAATATGGGTAAGGTAGCCCATTATGGGCACCCTCCTAATATTGGCACCCCTGAAGAAAAGTATATATAACATGTTATTATAGCGCCATCTCTTGGATTCCAGTAGAACTGCAGTGCATCGTTGGATTTACCCAAAAATTTCATCTGGATTGTGATTGTGTAATTTTTTACACAATTTAATCAAGAATAAATCAAATTTCACGAAAACGTTAACGATTTCCAGAATTCTATTTTCGTGTACTGTATCACGTGTACCGAGTCGATTCTTTGAAGGTAAATTTTTCTGTTTTGACTAATGTATTGTGATCAGGTTGGTGTGCGTTGACAGGTGATTCCTGTAATGCATTATTTGTATAGCCGACTTTGAAGCGTGTCATAGGTGAGAGCATAATATGGGTACACTTGTCCTGCCCGAATATGGGCACCTAATATACGGCTTGAACATAGGTCCGAATATGGGCATGCCCATAATAAGTCTATTGCCAATAGGCCATATATTGTATATAAAATATACAATATTATGGCCTGTTTATTTTATATATAGGTATATTGTAACAGAATAAATACTATTACAAATATAAAATTTAGGCATGCTAAGCCAAACCTTTCTATATATGTGTGTACGTATATACACACATATATGCATACATGAATACGTTGAATAGACAGCAAGTCCTTGCTGGGTCACCCACATTTAGGTTTAAATTTTTCAATAAGGTTTCAGATCCCTCTAGTGTTAGACTACAACTGTATTGTGTGGGCCTAGTAGCGGATGAACAATTAAGAATTTCTTTTGGAATATTATTGTGAAGAGCAACTATATGACATTTACATGTGACATTGACTACATTATGCGTAAACTTCATATATGATGGGTGCCCATCATTAGGACACCAGTGCCTAATATGGGCACCTTAGAGCTCTTGGTATTTTCAATATTTTGTAGGTAAATCTCAACATTTTAATATCATTTCCGTGAGTTTCTAGTTGCTAAAGTGTTGAAGATTAGTTTGACAAACATTATTTTTACTTGACCTTCATTGGACCATAAACTACAGGCAAAAGTCCTTAAGGTGCCCATAATAGGGTACCTTACCCATATGTATATATTTATGTAATATATATATTAGGGTGCCAATGAAAAACAAAGTTTGAGTTTTTTTAGGTCTCACCCCTTAGTTTTGTTCATTTAGCCATAAAACTGAAACATATAAAGTTTTGTACCAATCAGATAACATTTACTGGTTGCACCGTCCTGTGAAGTTTTGAAAATCTGCAATATGGAATCTCGTAAGCCGCTATGTATAGCAGAATGCTCTGCATTGTGCAGAATAAAAATGCAGTGTTCCACATTGGTTCAGTGTTTAAAAAATGTTATTGGTTGTCCAGTCTTTGACTGAGCAAACGTTGTTGGGTGCTTGAAAGTGCTGGTGATGGCTTTCAACCACCTAAAGCAGATATTGCTTTTGCTCCTCCTGGTTTGTGATGGCAGACTTGAACATCTGTTTCAATGCGACGCTCCATTCAGTTGTGTCGTTTTGTACCACCTTCAGCTCTTATGCCCTGCACTCTGCTGTGATTATATGTTTTAATGGGGTTCTTGCAAAAGGAAATCTTGTGAGATACCCATGGAAGTAAAAAATTCTTTATGTTTCGTGACACAAAACGAGACAGCTGTTTTTCATAGATGTTGTCACTCGAACTGGAGAATCTTCTTCACCAAACTTACTCATGGCTGCAACCATGCATGTAAACTTTCTCCATAACCGTAAGTTCAGAATAAAAAAAGGCAAGACCGAGAAGTGACCCACTCAAGTGCCGCACATGTCACATGAAAGTTTTTATGGATACAAGTAAATTTTTATACTGCTTAACAAATTTCCCATCCATTATGCCCTGTGGCAGGCTCAAGGTGTGATGATAAGGATTGCTGGCAAAAGGCTCATTTCCTACAAACAACAGCGACAACCGCATCAACTCCTTGTACCGTAGTCATCTCTTGGATGATACTGTTGCAACTACTCACGAAGAAATCACCTGAAGTTGTCTTTCAGCGGTTTAAGTTCATAGGATGAAAGTAATGTCAATGTGAATCCATGCAGTAGAAAACATTACAAAGAGACTGTCATGTGGGCCACTAGAACATCCCATAAGCGTATCAAATACTTTTTCGACATTTGGCTCGTGTAAATGATGCCTGCCTGCATGCCACGTTAATGAGCTGCTTATGAAGTTTTTGCTACCGTATGTGATACAAGCACCCGCTTTGTTGTCTGGGATACTAGTACTTGTGTCAAAACACATCAGCTGGGCACATTCACTGAGTTTCCATTTGTCAACCATTTAAAATACTGCTGCAGCCTGTGCCTCACCAGAACCATGCACTGCATAACTTTGGGACCCGAGAATCTTCAACTCACTATCTCCAGATGCTATGACTGCCAGACGATCAACGGTGTCTTTACCTGTGAGAGCAGGCAATATCTTACCATCCCAATGTATCGTCAGAGGACCAGGAATATACTGTTGAAGGAAAATGCTTGCTTTTTTTAAAGCAGTAGATGCGCGATGCTACATTGGTGCCAATCGTACGGATTTCTTTTAAGAATTAATTCTGATGGACTGTGACTTAGAGACAGTTGCCAGGAAAATATATGTTGCATTAAATTTTCTGTCCAATACCTATGTTCTATCCTGCAGTGCTGATACTGATCATGATTAATTATGTACTTTTGGCTTTGCTGTCTTCCTTTCCTTTACCCCGCAGGAATTTTCACATCACTGCCTTCATCTTCAGCTGTATTGCTTCCATCACAATCTGTATTGCTATCTGGATTTGCAATAAAACTGTCATCTAATTATAGGCCTACCTTACTCCCTTGTTATCGTTTCCTTCTGTTTATTGTAACCTGTTTTTTTTCGTACAATGACGGTCTTCAACCCGCGCAAGTTTCAAGTCAATGCATGGGTTCCGGATTTTAACATTTTCCTTCCCCCTCTGTGCTAGTGATGTTATAGAATAGAGATTTAATATAAAACAGATAATATGTAAATATGATAGAGAACTGATATAAAGCACTGCAGATATAACCAGAACTGTTAGTAATCCACAGAGTTAACTTCTCAATACTGAGACAGACCATTATGTCAGGAATTAACTAGCATCACGGCACATATTACTATATACAACTTCAGGAGCATGGTGCATCCTCTAAATGTTCGTATATTTTATTCATTTTTTCTCTGAGTAACTTCCATATATAAAGGAACATTTTCAGAGGATGAGACCTAAGAAATTCAAAACTTTATTTTTTCCTGTATATTTCATTGGCACCCTAATATATATATAATGTATATATATATGGTGTGTGCATATATTATGATCATATGTATAGTCATAGCTGACATTATATCATTATATATACATAATAATTTATATGGATGATATTATATTATAATGTGGCCATGTAATCACCATTATATACTACCACCATCATGATGATGACGATGACGATGACGATGACGATGATGACGATGACGACGACGACGATGATGACGATGACGACGACGATGATGACGATGATGACAATGAAGCACCGAAGCACGTGTAACGTTTCTTCATGCTAACCAATAGCCTTATGCATAGTATTGTATAGGTCACCGTATATATCACTCGAACCAATCAAGCAAGCAAGCAAGTAAGTAAGTATGTGAAAACGTTCTTCACTTATTTATCGCAAACGTCCCATATTATCTCGAGTCGCAAAGAACTTTCTATATAATATACATATATATATATATATATAATTATATATATATAATATATATATATATAATTATATATAATATATATATATATATTATATATAATTATATATATATAATATATATATATATATAATTATATATATATATATTATACAGGCGACACATAAACTTCGAAGACAAACGACGAGTCAAGATCTGTCCATGCATGGATGACACTGGTTCCCGGCAAGGTGTGAATGGACCATGTAGGGTGCCGCTAGACTATTATAAGGCGCGGCCACCGGGGAGTGTCGACCGCGGCCCTGGGCCTCTCTCGGGGAGGTGTCGGCCCTGGCCTCTGGGCCTCTCTCGTGGAGGTGTCAGTGGCGGCCCTGGCCTCTGGGACCCTGGGCCTCTGTCGGTGTCCATCAAGAACCGGGAGGCGTGGAAGAATCCGTTTGAATTATGCATAAGCGAAGGTTGCGTGGATCTATAGCAACGAAAGGAAGAGAAGCTGATGTGGAGGATGATTCTGTGGAAGGTTAAAATGTTGAAGATAGTGTGGCCATTGCCTGGTCGAGGCAGACATTAATGCAGCCTGCGTTATAATACAGTAGTAATGCGAGATATATAATGCAATGTACATTTCCTGCTGACTATTATTATAGCGACGTAACAAACGGACAATAATTCAAGTGCATTGTTTTCGCGCAGGGTTCATTGCATTGTATATTAGAAGCATTTGCATTGCATTGCAAATGCAATTGCACGCCATTGACCTATATACTCCACCAACATTGTATTGTGTGTGTGTGTGTGTGTGTATGTATGTGTGTGTGTGCATGTGCGTGTGTGTGTGTGTGTGTGTGTGTGGGTGTGGGTGTATGTGTTTGTGTAAAGTGTCTGAGTGTGGGATTGTAGTCAAGCGTTAGGTCAAGGGGTTCAAATCGCTGCCCTCTCCCCCTCTCGTATACCCAACTCAGACCGTATACATCGTCGGAGGGAAGACGAGACGGCGAGGGTGAGGATTGGCCACCTGACCTCATACGCTGAGGCTGAAAAAATGAAGTTGCGAGCGCCTCATCATACCCATGCATCGTTGTTTCATAAATACACTCATGCATAGATGAAAAGCATGCACGGATGCATGGACACACACACACACACTCACTCACACACACACACGCACACACACACTCACACTCACACACTCACACACATGCACACACACACTCATACACTCACACACACGCACGCACGCATGCACGCACACCCACATGCGCACACACACACACACACACACTAACACACACACTAACACACACACACACACACACTAACACACTAACACACACACACACTAACACACACACACACACTAACACACACACACGCACGCACGTACACATCCACCCACATGCACACACAGGCCCACATCCTCACATATAGACACACAAAACCAGTGGGGTCTACTTTGGTCAGTGGTCGCCCTGAAGATCTTTCCTATTACACCGTGTTCCAAGTAAAAACGGTCGCACTGAAGCCGGTCATCATCTATTATTCACACATTCAATTATTATCGTCGTCCAACCTCTGAGCTACGCTCCCCCACTCACCCCCAACCCCACCCCAACCCATACCACCCCATTCCCCCAGCCATCTTCTCCCACCCACCCCATCCTCCCACCCATCTTCTCCCACCCACCCCATCCTCCCACCCATCTTCTCCCACCCACCCCATCCTCCCACCCATCTTCTCCCACCCACCCCATTCCCCACCCATCTGCTCTCACCCACCCCATTCCTCCCACCCATCTGCTCCCACCCACCCCATTCCTCCCACCCATCTGCTCCTACCCACCCCATTCCTCCCACCCATCTGCTCCCACCCACCCCATTCCTCCCACCCATCTGCTCCCACCCACCCCATTCCTCCCACCCATCTTCTCCCACCCACCACATCCTCCCACCCATCTGCTCCCACCCACCCCATTCCTCCCACCCATCTTCTCCCACCCACCACATCCTCCCACCAATCTGCTCCCACCCACCCCATTCCTCCCACCCATCTGCTCCCACCCACCCCATTCCTCCCACCCATCTGCTCCCACCCACCCCATTCCTCCCACCCATCTGCTCCCACCCACCCCATTCCTCCCACCCATCTGCTCCCACCCACCCCATTCCTCCCACCCATCTGCTCCCACCCACCCCATTCCTCCCACCCATCTGCTCCCACCCACCCCATTCCTCCCACCCATCTGCTCCCACCCACCCCATTCCTCCCACCCATCTGCTCCCACCCACCCCATTCCTCCCACCCATCTGCTCCCACCCACCCCATTCCTCCCACCCATCTGCTCCCACCCACCCCATTCCTCCCACCCATCTGGTCCCACCCACCCCATTCCTCCCACCCATCTGCTCCCACCCACCCCATTCCTCCCACACATCTGCTCCCACCCACCCCATTCCTCCCACCCATCTGCTCCCACCCACCCCATTCCTCCCACCCATCTGCTCCCACCCACCCCATTCCTCCCACCCATCTGCTCCCACCCACCCCATTCCTCCCACCCATCTGCTCCCACCCACCCCATTCCTCCCACCCATCTGCTCCCACCCACCCCATTCCTCCCACCCATCTGCTCCCACCCACCCCATTCCTCCCACCCATCTGCTCCCACCCACCCCATTCCTCCCACCCATCTGCTCCCACCCACCCCATTCCTCCCACCCATCTGCTCCCACCCACCCCATTCCTCCCACCCATCTGCTCCCACCCACCCCATTCCTCCCACCCATCTGCTCCCACCCACCCCATTCCTCCCACCCATCTGCTCCCACCCACCCCATTCCTCCACCCATCTGCTCCCACCCACCCCATTCCTCCCACCCATCTTCTCCCACCCACCACATCCTCCCCCGCCGTCTCGTGGTCGTTGCTGTCCTCATCCAATTTATTGCTGTTGTTCTTCTTAGGATATTTCGTTTCTGTTGTTCGAAAGAAATTATTAAAAAAATTGAAGTTTATATAAAAAGAAGCAACTTAAATTTATGAGATTCATCGAAATTACGCTGATAATAAGACGAGCAATAATAATAATAATAACAATATTAAAAATTTATAAATAATAATAATAATAATAGTAATAATAATAATAATAATAATAATAATAATTTTGTTTGCAATATTTGTTGAAACAATAAAAGGAATAATAATAATAATAATAATAATAAGAATAATAATAAGAATAATAATAATACTAATAATAATAATAAGAATAATAATAAGAATAATAATAATAATAATAATAATAATAATAATAATAATAATAATAATAATAATAATAATAATAATAATAATAATAATAATAATAATAATAATAATAATAATAATAATAATAATAATAATAATAATAATAATAATAATAATAATAATAATAATAATAATAATAATAATAATAATAATAATAATAATAATAATAATAATAATAATAATAAGAATAATAATAATAATAATAATAATAATAATAATAATAATAATAATAATAATAATAATAATAATAATAATAATAATAATAATAATAATGCTATCTATCGCTTGCTATTTCGTCAAACTCTTGCTTGACATGGATGAGGGGGAGATGTTCCAGATACACCGCTTTTATGATTTCTAAGACCGTGTGGGAAATTAAGCTAAAAAATTAAAATAATAATAATTCAGTTTTTGAACAAAATAAATGTGTTATAATAATAATAATAATAATAAATCAGTATGCTTTTTTATACGCAGGTGCTGGGCTTACATGTATCTAGGGCTTCATGTGCACCTGCATGGTTTTGGTCGGATGTCTCGTATATTTTAAGTGAATGAACGAACATGGTCCACAGAGATGGGTTGCTTTTGTCGGTTCATCGTCATGGAAAACGTTGCCTAGCAACGGGCGACATTAGCTAATCAGTCTGTTATCCGCAAGCGCATGTGGACCATTCCATTGCACGCTGGTTTCACTGCTGCATTGCTATATTAGGTCGTGAGGGATGTGCTTCTGTCATGACTGCAGTCGCTACATAAATTATGAATTATGATGGTGATTATGACTGTGACGCTAACCACGACTTTTAGGTAAGATAACAGCAATGGCGATGATGATGATGATGATGATGATGATGATGATGATGATGATGATGATGATGATGATGATGATGATGATGATGGTGGTGGTGGTGGTGGTGATGATGATGATGATGATGATGATTATGATGATAATGATTATGATGATGATGATGATGATGATGATGATGATCATGATGATGATGATCATGGTCATGATGATCATGATGATGATGATCATGATGATGATGATCATGATGATGACGATGATGACGATGATGATTATGATGATGTTATATCATGAAATGATGATGCCGGAGATGATGTGGTGTGAAGGTAATTCGAGGGTAATGGTGATTGGGATTATATGGTGTAAAATTAAGCTGACGGTAACCATGATGCGATGATTTGGTGTGAAGGTGAGTTGACGATAAAGATATTGACGATGAATTAATGTGGAGACAATTTGAAGGTAATGATGATGGGGAATTATTTGGTGTGAAGGTATTTTGAAAAGGTAATCATGCTAAGTGTCGTATGATGTGACGGTAAACTGAAGGTATTCTGGTATTGATGATGGGATGAAATTATTACGCAGCTAACTTGAAGGTAATAATGATGATGTATGTATGTATGTATGTATGTATGTATGTATGTATGTATATATATGTATGTATGTATGTATGTATGTATGTATGTATGTATGTATGTATGTATGTATGTATGTATGTATGTATGTATGTATGTATGTATGTATATGAACATTTATATAGCACCTTACAATAACCTCACGAAGGCGCTTAACGCAGCTACCGGGCAGTAGCGCGCAGGTAGCCACGTTCGGTGTTTACACGCAGAGCGCCACATCCAGTGTGAGAATTGTGGAAAAATAACTGGGGGGGTTGGACCATTATCCACTTGGAATTGGGGTGTAAAAAACATACTTTAACATGGGGCTCTAAGAAAGACTGGGGGGTCGAAACCCCCCAACCCCCCCGGCAATTCTCACCCTGGCCACACCTACCTATGATGATGAAATACATGACTTGTATTATGAAGATATATGTTTTATAACGTTGAGATAATCTGAAGGTAAGGTGAAGGTAGTGAACAAAATTTTGTGAAGGTATTCTGAAGGTATAATGGACATTAGCCGTACTCCAATATTAATAAGCACAATGTAGAATGCCACACGTTTGCGAAAGACCGCTTTTCGCTTTTCCATCATCGTGATCATGGTCTTAAATATTCAAAGCCCTATACTCTAATACTAAGCGCGGGGCATCAGCTTATTCACGAGCGATATGACGGAAACGGGTAGAATAGGTCTTTGCATGATTTCCGGACTGTTCAGATCTAGACAAGGCGTTTGATTGACAGGCGGCCGAGGGCTGAATAAAGCACAGCGAACACCTGCGCGTTGTCCATCTTTGGCTCTTCCATTTATTATACACGTCCCGCGAGAAGAGCGACAACTACAGGCGCAGGTCGGCTTGCATTAGTCAGCGCGTCTTTTATACGTACTGTCGATGCGGATAAGCGCTTCAATGAATTCGCTGGGTTATCCGCTGACTGAATGGATGGATAGATGAAAAGATGGAGGATGAGTGAGTGATTGAATTAGTGAATGGATGAATGATTGGATGGATGATTTGATTGAGTGAGTGCTTTATTGATTAGCTGAATGGGAAGGAAAGAAGGATGGTTGGATAAATGAGTGAGTGAATGTATCAATGATTGGATTGATGACTGGATGAGCGAGATGCTGAATTGCATAGCGAATGAATGGCTGAATAAATGATTGGCAGTAGCAATGTTTAAATGAATGAATGAATGAACAAATGAATGAATGAAAAACACAAAATGAATGAATTAATTAGTGAATGGATGATCGAATGAGTGAACATATGAACGAACGAATGAATAAATAAACGAATGGCCAAATCATTGAATGAATGAATGAATGAATGAATGAACGAACTAACAAATGATTGAATGAAAAAACCACACAGTGAATGAATTAATTAATGAATTGATAATTGAATGAATGAACATATGAACGAACGAATGAATAAATAAACGAATGAATGAATGAATGAACGAATGAATGCGTTCGTGTCTGCGCTTGTTTGCATCAATCGGTTTCGTCATGCATCGAGTCCATAATAATTAATTAGCTGGTTCCAGCAGGTGGGATTGGGTCGCCTGCGTGTCATCTCGTCGCAGAACTTTATGAACTTTTGTTAAATTTTTGTCGGCAGTCTTTACAACTAAACATTTGAACTGACCGAATGTTGATTGAAATTCTGAAATAGATCCAGATTCAGATGCCAGACGGATAGTGCCAGGTCCCAGCCATTCTCATTCTGTCTATTTGTATTTCTGTTTCTCTCTCTATATCTCTGTCTGTCTGTCTCTCTCTCTCTCTCTGCGTCTATCTCTCTGTCTGTGTCTATCTGTATAATATTATAATCACAAGAGCTGTTATACCGGGCGCCTTATCGAATACAAAAATCGAGTTTTGATTAATCGTTTAAAAATAAATTTAATTGTTAAAACGTTTGGACGAATAATCGACTGTTAATTAATCGTTGATTTCTGTTGTCATAATAACACAGATCGAAATTCGATTTGGTGATTTGCTGCATGCAATCAGTCAGTCAATATTCTGTAAGCTATTAGAACTCGACATTTTCTTCAGAGGATTTTCTGGCACGACATACCGACGCCCAGAGACAAGTAGGCCTAGGCTATATAATAGCCACAGAGTAGATTTATTGAACGCAAGCTTCGACTAAATTGTTTCTCTGGCCGACATGAGGAGCATTCTGGAGATTACCACCTCTTACCGTCGACGCTCCTGATCACGGGGGTGTGAGCCCGAAAGGGTTCTCGGCGAAATCGGATCCGTTGTGACCAAATAACAATATTTGAACAATGACTGGCAGTGGCATTGGCAGTAACAATGCTTGAATGAAGTTTACTCGCTCACACCATCTGACTAGACAACCAGACATATTATGTTGTGAGATGTTGCACGTAACAAAATTTCTAATTGTTCAATTGACAGAAAATGTGGATTTGTTTCCTGCGACCTAAAATCTTATGAATTTGATTCTCGTGACCAATATAATATTCTGACGATTTAACGTGACCAAGACGTCAACGAAGGTTTCTATATTTGACGTTTTTAATCCAAAACACAACTTCCAATCAAATTCCCATCTATCAAGGCAACATGAAGACAGGTTTACTTCGCAATTCTACACGTTAGCTTCTGTTGCAAAAACTTGCCGTTGGAAACTTGCCCGGTCACGAACCGTTTCGTCACCACGCCAGATTTTTCTTGCAAGGCCAATGCGCTCTACCGTCTGGGCACCTGCTAGTCTAGAACGAGACCGGCATCTCACCTGCTCCTCAGTGTCGTAAAAGATGACTTAGCTTCCGGTGGCAGAGTCGGGTAATAAAGTTTGCATTCGAAATTCTGAAGATGGTCGGGGTGTGGGTGGGGAGCGGTTAAGATGGATGGCTGTGGACTGTGGAACGCAGTATTTCGTATTCAAGACGTTGGTCTACTGACTCTACTCGATCAACTAAATCTAATAGAGCGGCGGGTTCGACACCAACGTTAGTGTATCTGTGTGCTTGTCTGCCTGTCTGTCT
>OX457042.1:3094230-3101730 GCA_949752735.1 Lumbricus terrestris | reverse complement strand
ATGTGTGCATGGACGGTCATAGACGGCGTCCTTTCACTAATTTTCACATCTGAACGCCGTTCTGTCACTTATTATTATATGTTTGTATGTGCACTTGTTATAGCGCCCTTCAAGCTCTATCTACTCAGAGGCGCTCCCGAATGCAGAGCGCACACTGCATCGGAGTTTCACGCCGAAGCGCTGGGCAATTGTGAGTGAAGAACTTGCCCAAGGTCCTTACGCGGCGAGGTGGATTCGAACCTCGAACCTTCCGGCTTCAAGGCAACGACGCCACCACTACACCACCGCGCCCCACAATAGGCAAGCAGGCAAGCTCATGCTGAAAGTTTAGCAGCGTCCAGGCAGATACTTCTGTTTCCACACATTAATAAGCATTGGTTGTGGAGGTGTTGTACCATACACCGTTGATGATAAAGATTGTTTTTACTCTTCATCACGACTACAAATTACAATGCTGATGTTGATGCTGGCAATGGTCCTACGACTGAGCCGCATCTTTGCGTTGCCTCATTTTGCTCACGACACGCGCCCCTAGTGACAAGAAGAGATACAATGTAAGGAGTGCCTCAGAACACCACCGGAAATCTCTACCGACCCGTAGCTATGCAGCGGAACAAGCTGCGCGCAACAACAAATTCACACAAGGATACAAAGAGACACCTAGACGTATACGGAGGCACCTAGACGTATACGGAGGCACCTAGACGTACAAAGAGACACCTAGACGTATACGGAGGCACCTAGACGTACAAAGAGACACCTAGACGTATACGGAGGCACCTAGACGTATACGGAGGCACCTAGACGTACAAAGAGACACCTAGACGTATACGGAGGCACCTAGACGTACAAAGAGACACCTAGACGTATACGGAGGCACCTAGACGTATACGGAGGCACATAGACGTATACGGAGGCACCTAGACGTATTCGGAGGCACATAGACGTACAAAGAGACACCTAGACGTATACGGAGGCACCTAGACGTACAAAGAGACACCTAGACGTATACGGAGGCACCTAGACGTACAAAGAGACACCTAGACGTATACGGAGGCACCTAGACGTACAAAGAGACACCTAGACGTATACGGAGGCACCTAGACGTACAAAGAGACACCTAGACGTATACGGAGGCACCTAGACGTACAAAGAGACACCTAGACGTATACGGAGGCACCTAGACGTACAAAGAGACACCTAGACGTATACGGAGGCACCTAGACGTACAAAGAGACACCTAGACGTATACGGAGGCACCTAGACGTACAAAGAGACACCTAGACGTATACGGAGGCACCTAGACGTACAAAGAGACACCTAGACATACAATGAATCGCACGAATGACCTGTCTAAGAACACACTGCCATCTAGCGAATACCTGGTGATATTATTCCAATAATTTTAATCCGCGTTCAACTTTAGTCTAATCCACGGATTATCCACCTCCATTAATCTCATCTTCAGATTTCTTTACTAACATTGACGAATGTTAGTGTTAAAGATTAACCATGACATTACATGGTGTCAGAAGTAAATCACAGCAATTCCACTAAATGTTAATATACATAATGTAAAAATGTAGAAACGGTGTGTAACTTTCTGACAATCCAGTCGCAGTATTTGGCTGCAGATTAAAAGCACCTATCGATTCTACCATAAATGAGATTATTTTCGAAAACAATCTATTAGGCTATTGTTTAAATGTTCATTCCAGTTACAAAGAAACTATTTTTAAAAGAAGTTAATTTAGTCAATGTAAAGCACTTGAAGAAGTTGTTGACACCTAGCGAAAGCATGATGAAACGCTCATCGATAACCAACCATAATTAACCCCATCATGAGACCGCACTAATATCCGCGAATATTACAGCTAAAATTAAATCGCTGATAAAGCCGTGCAACGCGATGTAGCGAAGACAATATTTCTATGGCTTGATCCAGAGTTTAACGTAGGCTTATGACACCAAAAACTTTAAACTGTTCTTTTTGTCCGTGCTGGAGTCGGGAGCATTTATGATTAGTCTCCTCTATGAAGTCCGAATGAACAAATTGAATGAATTAATGAATGAATGAATAAATGAATGAATGAATGAATGAGTGAGTGAATGAATGAACGAACAAATGAATGAATAAATAAATGAGTGAGTGAATGAGTGAATGAATGAATGAATGAACGAACGAACGAATGAATAAATAAATAAATGAGTGAATGAGTGAATGAATGAACGAACGAACTAACGATAGCCATTGCTTTCAACATAAATCATTTTTAGGAAAACTATTCATAAAAACTTGCAGCATAGTTTTTGTGCCAACGGTCTAACACTAAATTGAAATGCAGGACAGGATTTATATAGGCAGTTTTATTATTCTTAAAACGGTGTGCAATAACAACTAATAACAGAGCTGCCCAACCATTCAACTATTGCGGCCTGGTGTGCTGAATGGTTGGCAGCTGATGTTGTGAACCATTCTCTCGTGGTCGTGCCATGATCTGCCACGAGAACATAGGTCAACGCTAAATCGCTTTTTTCAATAATTAATCTAAAATAAGACGATGTTTGCTTTCAGTAGGATTATAACAATCTGTGCTTGGCTGCTATGATTACGCGATGTGTTCCAGTCTCTGTTCACGCAACGTCCGGGCTTTATCATCCGCAGAAACTTTGCCCAAGACGTTCAGTAACGGATTCACAATTGAGACCTTAACATGGGCGGAGACTTGGGCGGAGACTTGGAGTGGGGGACGATAACGACCGGCCGAAGATTTTGGGCGGACGAATGGCTAAGTCGCCGACGAAATTTTTCATTCTTGCCGGCCAAAGAAGTTGATGACGTTTTTTAGTCATCCGTCCGAAAATGTCGACGAAAACCCTATATTATCTGCACTAAAATTAGTTGATGACCTTTTTTAGTCATCACTTTTAATGAGACTCCCATTTCCATCAGATTGCTACCTAATCTTTCTCTCTTTAAATTAAGACTGCTTACCCTGATACTCGATAATAATTAATGAATTTATTCCTGCACATTGTGTCTAATAATTGATTCTTATTGCACAGTCGTTAATTGATAAACTATTTACTATTAATAACCTCTTGTCTCTTCTTTGAATAAATTTGGTGGCGACTTAAGTTTTATCTAAATCCCTAGTTGCCCATGCAGTATCCCGGCTATCCGATGACTTTGTGCTTCAAATTTCTTATAAAGGCCCTATCATAATCGAATGTGTAACTATGCTTTTAGTTAAGATGTTTGTTTTTTTATTTTCCTTTTTGACTCTCTATAATTTAAACTAGGACCATTCAACGGCAACATAATGGCCATCATTATCATGGTATATAACTGCCCAGGGGATTCACCTAGCGGGGTTGCAAGACCCCTTCCGGGTCCCCTGTGCAACCAATTTGTATCTATATAGGCATCAACAGTTAAGTACCGTTTTGTTACATTTGTCAACTTTGTTTTCTTTGATGCTTGATTTGATTTGTTCTTGTTCCTTGTTTCTTGGTTGCCAAATAAACGATTTGATTTGATTTTGTGACATGTCCTAACGCTTATCGATTGGAAGGGGGGGAACAAATGCATGGGCCGTCCCCACCACATCAATTGAAGGGACCGTCCCCTCTGTCCCCCCTAAGTCTACGCCCATGGACCTTATTATTTAAAATATCACCAAATACTTACAGTATTTATGTCATAGACAGCTTCTTTAGAGCTCTCAGTGAGATCGCATGGCATCATTATCATTTTGTCTGTTGAAATTTGCAAAAAATCTGAAAGAAATCACATGTATTGGAACTTAATTAGACAGTCGTAACTCGTAACCTCTGAAGTAATGCAAATTCATTATTGAGATTTTCAGAAATTGTTGCAAAATTTTCCCTCTATAAATCCTGCTATTTTCATAGAGCAATCTCGATTGGATGCTGAGAAATTGATTTTTGGTGGTGGTACATTTTTTGGGGCCACCCTGTAGAACAGTGCTGTCCAACCTTTTTGGTACCACGGGCCGCAAACGCAAGATTTTTGAAGCCGAGGGCCGCAACAGTAAAATAAAAATTCATTGGTATATTAACATTGAAACGAGTATTGAAATTTAATATGCCATGGAATGATTGTAACCTATCTGTCAATCTATAACCTATATAGTTATCTTTTATGAAATTTATTTGCCGCCGGTTCAAGATAACTATTCAGAGATGCTCCCGACCCATGGATGGCAGGAATGTCCAAAGAGGAAAGTCTTGAGCAGTTTATCGAAAGAGTTCGATGAGGCCCACAGAACAATAATATAGGCTAATGAATAATAGCATGTATATAGACTACACAAACCACGATTGTCATGCTTCGCAATAATTGACCATCAAAATTTGCAAGGCAAAGGTGGCGTTTACAGTAGCGGCGCCAGTGGGTATAGGGGACTAAAACCCCATAAAAAGGCCATCCGGTCTTTTACATGTAAAAATGAAATATTTCCATGATCAGCCTCCCCTAAAAACCTAAATTTCCTCGTATGCATAAGATTTCGACCAAATTACTAGAAAACGGTCGTCAGCAATTTTGGCGAGTGAAATGGAAAATTTCCTCCGCGAGGATTCAGCCCCCAAAACTTAAATCCTGGCGCCGCCACTGGGCGTTTATCCCTGCCTCGCACTCAGTTTCGTCGCCCAGGCACAATTTGGCCAGCTCAGTTCTTCAGTATACTTCGCCCAAAAAATTTTTCGGGCTAAGATCCACTTTATGACTGCAGGGGCCGAATTTCCATTCTCCTTCTCTGACTTTCATTAAAAAAATCGTCGAAGCCAGAGTCTCGGTCTAAAGAGCTAGCACCATAGTCCTCGTACCAGACAGAGTCAAGACATCGACGTTCGTCTTCCCTGGTCCCTGGGTCTCTTTTCGATGGTTTCTTTCTAATCCTTACAACTAAAATTATACTCTCTCTCTCTCTCTCTCTCTCTCTCTCTCTCTCTCTCTCTCTCTCTCTCTCTCTCTCTCTCTCTCTCTCTCTCTCTCTCTCTCTCTCTCTCTCTCTCTCTCTATATATATATATATATATATATATATAAAGGAATGGTCATAGTCACTTGCAGACGTGCTGGAACTCTGTACAGATCTCAGAAAATTACTAGAAGTGAACGGTTTGGGACTGTTTGCGAAGTGAATGTAGTTGAGTATGTAATGAGAGTTGTTAAAACCAGAAGTCATGGGTCAATCTCCAGATAGACTACTGCCAGGAACCTAACCCTAGAAAGAAAAGAAGAGAGTAATTTTAGTTTTCGGATTGGCCTTCCTGATAGCCTTCCAAATCGACAACTGTCACAAAGACAATAAAAAAATCAAAAGCTCAAGTCGACCAGTGACATTACCCTTTACTTCATTTTACACAATTAAAGTGCAAAAATTTAGTGACCCCGGGCGGGCCACTTGAAATCACCTCGCGGGCCGGTGTCTCGAAATAGAGTAACCCCCGTATTAATTGTATCCCCCAAATTAAAAAAGTCGAAAAAAACCGCTTCCGTGTGTATTTTTTTCTGCAAATTAATTTTCATCTGCTTTGTTTTGAACAATGACACTAACAGGTATGTTTATCCCTACTAGATAATTTGTTTTGCCCTGTTTTTAGAGCACTTAAAACATTTAAAACACTTAAGAACACTCAGAGTCACTAAATAAATTCGAGTTTCCTTTATCTGAACATTGCTTAGGACACTTAAAACAATTAGAGTCACTTTAAATTTTGATTACAGCATAAATGTTTTTATTATGCGCATTTTTCAAAAAAGTGGATAGAATGGTTTATCCCCCCGGATAGTATAGACCGGTTAACTCCATCCGGGGGGATAGATTAATTCATCCCCCCGGATAGCTTTCAGGGGGGATACTCCGTTTCGTGTCACCGGCCCGCATGTTGGACAGCACTGCTGTAGAACATAGATGGTAGCTAATCATTAAATCGATCCTTCATAATAGTCATTTTTACTAACATTGCAAATGCTAGTAGCCAAAAATATAATGAATATGTAATATTCACCAACACCAAAGCGCGCGGGCAAAGCACCTACGTTTAATTAAAATCAGTAACTCTTCAAAAAGGTGTTGAACGGGAGAACAACAAAATAGTCCGTCTCTATTGTGACTTCTGTTTCTTTAAATCCAATCTAATTGATATCATATCATTGTAAATAAATTATTTTCTTAATTCCAATTTGAACGAAAACCAACAATATACCAGCATAAGCGGTGAGTGTAATTCTCTCCATTGTTCCATCAAAATTATCATTCCTGCCATCTGGCGAGTTATTATTTATTTCACTACTATTGACAGTATTTTATTATTATTACTAGCTGTCCGGGAATCTTAGGATTCGCCCCGTCCCCGGCTAATCCCTACTTCCCTCCTCACTTCGCCCCATTTGCTCCCTTCGTCCGTCCGTCCGTCCGTCCGTCCGTCCGACCGACCGTCCGTCCGTCCGTCCGTCCGTCCGTCCGTCCGTCCGTATCCGTCCGTCCGTCCGTCCGTCCGTCCGTCCGTCCGTCCGTATCCGTCCGTCCGTCCGTCCGTCCGTCCGTCCGTATCCGTCCGTCCGTATCCGTCCGTCCGTCCGTCCGTCCGTCCGTCCGTCCGTCCGTCCGTCCGTCCGTCCGTCCGTCCGTCCGTCCGTCCGTCCCTCCCTCGCTCCCTCGCTCCCTCCCTCCCTCCCTCCCTCCCTCCCCCACACCTACACGGCCTATGTACGTATAATTATTTGTATGTATGTACAATGGGCAAAAGTGTGGAAAAAGCGCAAAAAGTGTGGAAATACCAGTAATTTTACACACATGTGTAAAAAAAATTGGTTTCGCGCCCCCTCCCCACCATGTACATGGTGGGACAGATTCGCCAAATCATCCACTGGGTGTCACATGCCGAGACGGACGCAGTAGTGAAGGTTGGGACTTGGGAGTGAAAAGCTCCAAAACTGTCGAAATGCATCCCGAACAAACAGACACACACACACACACACACACACACACACACACACACACACACACACACACACACACACACACACACACACACAGACACTCAGACAGACAGAATCTTCTCTTTATTTCTATAGATTATACTAGCTTGGTTAGCCGGCGTCGCCAGGGAATTTTATGGTCCCCTCCCCTCCCCTCCCTTGGACCTTTCCCTCCTCTCCTCCATTCCCCTGCCCCTCCCACTTCCCTCCCTCCCCTCCCATACCCTCCCCCTCTCTCCCCTCTTCCCCTCCCCTTCCCTCCCCTTCCTCTCCAACTCCCCTCCCTCCCTTTCTCTCCTCTCTCCTCCCCTTTCCTTTCCTCCCTTGTCCCTCCCCCTCCCCTCCTCCATCTAAGTCTAATGATATTATCGTGACATATTCATTGTCTCCCAGAAGCTCCGTAGTTTGATGCAACAATAGAGATCAATGCTGATTTTTTGCAAGTAACGTTCAGCTATCCACAGGTCCCACACCCGCACACCCCTTAAC